>JAQQZT010000023.1:14189461-14199895 GCA_030068275.1 Clarias platycephalus
AGCATTTCTTTTACTTCCTTACAACATTCTTCATTAAAGGTTCCCTCTTTAGGCCATTGCAGCTCTCCTGATGTCCTGTCATGCCATTTTATCATGCACTTCTGATGAATTTTTCATCTTCTTTATGTTTGGCTATAATTACGTCTACAGGCGTCGCTGGCTTTGGCCACGCACCTTTACGACAGAACAGCTTCCCCATCACACACTTCTGCCCTGATTTAGAGTGTGAATTCTTGTGTTTCTTCTCTGTCTTTTTAACTAAAGTTCTCCTACTGCGTACTTTATGACCGCTGCCGACTTTCAACAACTGTCTTTTCTCTTAATATTTTTAAAACATTAATTTTCCATTGGTGTCAATATCAGAGGCGTAACGATTTTGTCAAGGGTCTGAAAGATTATTCTGCCGTCTGGTCCAAAAGGTATTATCATAAATTCGCTATTGTTACCAACCATCCACATACGACTTTGCACTACCGGACCTGTCTGTGTTCCTGTTAATCTGTATCTTTTTGCTTTTCGGTCTTCTGTGTCTTCTTCTAAATATAATAGATCAAAGTCTGGGTATGTTTGCAGCAGCGAAATGAGCGGAGTTAAACGGGGAGGTCCACCTATTCCTCCAAATTCAAATGTACTATTTATTACTTTCAAATGAATCTCTCTAGGAACTAACCCAAGGAAATAACTCATATCTTCATTCTAAAATATGATGTAAGAATTAAAGTGTGCGTGTCATAGTTAAGCTCCAACACGTCAGGTATTAGCGAAAGCCTAAGTGTCCACTCTCCCTTATCACACTCTTTCACTAAAAGTAGATCCTTTCCTGGATTATTCAACAACCATTTATTTGTTTCACTCTGATCTGACTCCGAAATTCTAAACTCCCGTTCGCACTTAGTTAAAACTCCTTCTTCACTTATCTGCTTGTCCCAGTCAATTGCTCTAGCTCCACTTACCATCTGATCTTATTTGTTATATTTAATATTTTATTTTATGTGTAACCTAGGTGCATTTATTATTTTATGCACTATGTTTACTGTTAATAGTATTGTGTCGTTGACTACACAACACGTAAAGGGTACCTTTTTATATCTTATTTAAACTTAGCTTCAATAACTAATATATTACTGCGCATATGTACACTAAAGAAATTATTATTTTACAATACTACTATTCTGGCACATTCAACACCCGTGTCACTTTTTGTGTCACAGAAGAAACTTGTGTCACAGAGGAGGTTTATGTCACAGTGAGCCTACAGTGATGTCCAGTAGCGCATCACAGTTTGCATCACAGACAAGACCTATGTCACAGTAAGCGCTATGTCTAGTCGCTCTAATGCCGTATACTGTAACTTATTATCTATACATTATATTTTACACATACACATAAATTCAACAAAAGACTTTACACATAAATATAACATACACAAACGTTTAAAAGACACACATACAAGACGTACAAACGACACAAGTGCTTTTACAACAATTTCAAAAAATTTGAGTACTCAACAATAAAACAATTTATCACACAACCTGGGCCCAGAAAACTTCAATACCACCTGTAGGAATTTTCAACTAGCAATCACCTTATGTTTCCTAGCGATATCTCATATACATGGGTTCTAGCCCTAGGAAACTTGATTGCGATACTGCTCCTAGCGATACCTCACATAAGTGGGTTCTAGCCCTAGGGATTATAGCACAAACACCTACAGGAATTTTTCACAATAAATACCTAAAAAACCTAAAAAACACCTGCCCAGCTCCGCGTCTTAGAAACCACTCACAAAACAGTGAGTTCTATACTTAGCCGGCTTGTTACAGGACTTTTTACCACCTGCCACGTCTGGGAATTTGCTTACATCCCTTACTACCTAGTGATTCGCAGGAATTTTTACCATTTGGGTCCAGCCCCACTTGTTGGCGATTCCTCATATACGGGCTCTTGCCCCAACACAGTGGTGTTACGTGTGTGTGAAACTCAAATAAGAGAGGAAGAAGTGTTACTGTATAAGACTAATTCCTCCTCCCCTCTTACTTTAGCTTCAAACACACACACACACACAGCGCCTATGCACATAAACGGAAACACCTTATCTGTCGGGATATTTTTTTTACTTTTTTTTTTTAGTTAAAGTGCAGGTTAATTTGTTTTATTTTTACTTTAGATTTTGTATTAATTATTTTTATGTATTTATTTTTGGGGGGCTGTGGAATGAATAATTTGAGTTTTTATTATTTCTTATGGGGAAATTTGCTTAGGTTTACAAGTGTTTTGAAATATGAGCCCATTTCTGGAATGAATTATGCTCGTAAGGTTTCACTGTATATTCGTACAGTATTCACTGGAAACAGGGTGATTAGCCTAGCATAATGGAGCATAACTAAACATCTTTCTCACCACATTACAGCAAAACTTCTAACTGCATGCTTTTCATGTTGCAACCACAGATTCTCAACACTCTTATATCTTACTAAAAAGTATTTATCATTTGGAGGAATATTAACCCACCTGTAGTTAGGCACAAATCTTTAGCTTGTGTTTAGCTTGGCTGACTTAATCAACAGCACCTAGCCTCTGTGGGGTTTTAGGTTTCTCCCAAGTGATAAGCACCGTCTAGTGACCTGTTCACAGTTGAGCACAAAGTACAAATTTTAGAAAACATACAATAAGAATTTTTTTATTTTTTTTTATTGGGGTGTTAGTTAGGGTTCACTAAGTAGATATAGTACTTTCAATGTTATTTAAATACTAAATTGCAGCATGGCTGTCATTTAAAATGGACCCTTATTTTAAACATATTAGCAATTGTCAACATCCCAACACTGTTGAATCTGCAGCTTGGTGGTTCAGGTCTCCAACTCCACCCTTATTTTTTTAGGCAACAGACTAAGCACAGTCTTACAGTATATATCCTTATATATATTATATATATACCCAGATATATCCTGGGTCCAAACAATATGAATTGGCATTTCAGAGAATATTTGACTGACTATGGTACTGCCCTCTTACATCAATATTTCATTTTGAAATTTTAAACATAAAGTCTGATTGTCCTGTTAAACAGTTCTATCCTTGTACTATATAATCTGACTAAAATACCACTCAGAATGAAAACCCTTGTAAGTAGATAGACACCTAATTTTATAACTCTATTTTGCCCCCTAGTGCATGAGTATTCAAGTAAAAATGGAAAGTTAATTTAACTAAAATTATTTTCATATAAATATCTGTCTGTGGTTAAATAGCACCCGCAGTTACGTCTTTACTCTTAATCATTAGTGATTAGCTCATTCCTACTAATTATATAAAATACATCAAAATCTTATCCAGATTCATCAAAATATTTTATTTCATGAATTATATATATGATACATGCATACTGGCCTAATTTTCTATTGTAGATGTACAAGATGGCCTAATATTCTCTCTTTTTTTCATCAATAACAATTAAATAAATAAATATAGTAAAATAAATAAGTAAATGTGAGTTAACAGCAATCTCTTAAACATCCATCAGTAAAAGTATATGAAGACAGTACACTAAATAAATCCATGCTATTATAAAGTAAACCTGAGTAATATTCTATATATTGTCTAGTGAACCTTATTTCTTTGGTTGTAATGATGCTTCATTAAAAAAAAAAATGAAACATAAAAATCCACCAATGCATGATTTAACTACAGCTTCACCTTTAAAACATATCCTTTTAACCCTCCTCTCTTTTTTTAAATAGGTTTTTCCTTTACAGCATTTTAATGGTCACAAATTTTAAAATGATTATGTTCTAAACATTGGCACAAAATGATTACGTTTTGAACATTGGCACATTGTTTAGACTATTATTATATTCTTATTATACTTTATTACAATAACATCTTCTACAATATATACTGTATATGAATTATACATTTGTGGAATAAATTAGTAGCCTTTCTATAAAAAAGAGAAATTTGTAATTTGAAGTACAATATACAGTACAGTACTAAGGATAGCATCCCAATACTGATACTATAAAAAAGTATTCTTATGCACACAAAAATAAAATATCTCTGACTTCAAACCAGTATGAAAAACTACAAAAAATTCCAACACCCAGAACTCAAAACTGCATACAGAAATGGCGGTAAAAATGGTTACTCCATTCACCAACTCCCCCTTAGCAGCCCACCCCTGTTTATTAATGCATCTGCAGACACACCTCACACACTATATAAGTCATACTAAGCCCTGTATTCAAAATTATTGACAAAGCATTGTTTCTTACTCTGTGCTTCCTCAATACCCCTTAGCAGCCCACCGGATTAGTAATGCACCTGCAGACACACCTCACACACATACACCATACAAGTCGTACTAAGCCTTATATTCAATATGAGATTAACGTCCCGGTATTTCTTATTCTATGCTTATTTCCAGACTTACAATTCAGCCAGGCCCTTGTGATAACCTTCTGCAGATCTCTTAACCTCATGCCCTTCCCCAGTTTCTGATTTCAGTCTACCCTGCCGGGGGGTTACGCCTGCAGGCTCTCTGCCTCTCCTTGCTTCTGCTCCGACTTGTCCTGCCCTTTTGTGACAAAAGTTTTTTATGTTTTTTATCAGGTTTGTTGTATTAACACAACAATCTATTGCCTTTAACTTGTGACACTAACTGTCAGCACCTATTCATCGGCGTGCCTTAATACAAAATTTCTCTAAACCAAGGGGAGCATTGCAAGAAGATTTTAGGAAAAATAGTCATTGTCCAAAAAATTAAGTTAATAACTTTACCGAAAGTGGCTGTTATAGATTTATTTATATAAAGATTAAGTTTCAAATTAAACCATTAAGATGGAAAGTACTTTGGTATACTTTTTAAAATTTATTTATTTATAGGCTGGAAAGTCTAAATGAACTTCTGAGGTTGATTCTGGTCTTGCATTCCTGGGATGGTCTTCATGAAAGCCAGTTTGATCATGCTGCTTGAGGAGTTTGATGGAACCTTATGTCTTTGGTTGTTAGGATGTTTTATAAAAACATAAACAATAAAGTAAACTAAAATAAAAACCTAAAAATCGACTACTTCATCTATCAGTCATATCCTTTCATCTTTCCTCTCTTTTTTTTTTTTTTTTTTTAAAACTTATTTTTGTTTATTTCAATTACATCTGATATTTTATCAAATTATATATTTGGGTAATACATGAAAGTTTTATAACCTCATTAAAAAGCAAACTATACACAGAATGTAAATGATTAATTTACGTAAATGTAAACTTAAAGTCACTGTAACAAAAGTTTGACTTTAATCTCCTCTAAATTAAATTATTTCAATTTACCCAATGTCCTAAGATGTGTTAATTAAACCTATAATTTACATCTGTTTTATTTTGCCCATACAGCCATTAACAAATGAGCATCTCGGGTAGACAGGAAACAGTTCTTTTATTATAGAACTTTTTATTAAAAAAGCAAGCACAAAAACATAGTTATAAAACACTGGACATAAGAAAGAGAGAGAGGCATAAGGCCAGACAGTGAACAAGTAGAATATCCAAGATCAAGGCGAAACAAAACAAGAAAAAAAAAAAACTAAAAAAAAAATAAAACAGTTTTCCCTGCTAACTGTTAAAATGTTTAAAATAACATAATATTATCACTAAATATCTGGATAATATCTGCCTCTTAGAAAACCTTCCTTAATAGAAATCACTGTCAGTTGGATTCACAGTTTCACAGTTCCTGGTTCACAGTATTTTTGTTTTCTAATTTATTGTCATTACTTTAATTAGTACTAATTAGGCTCTGGTATCCATATTATCTTTAATTGCATATATCTTGTCTACCTTTTAAATGATTTAGCATGGTTGATTGGTGTTTTCTCTCAGTTTATAGTCATTCATTGTAATATTACACCCATTTGATTTCACAATATCTTTGCATTGCACATGTCTTATTTCCATGTTTCTATCCCAAGTATTTTCATGTTGTTTTATCATTTTTTTATCCTGCTGTTTTTCCAGTGATTTCCAGTGTTTGAGTTCTCATTAAGTAAAGCTGCTTTAATGTCCTGCCACATTCCTCATTTTTGTCAATACCTGACTGGGTTATTCAATTACAAAATTAGTTAGTTCTGAATTTTCTGGTCATGTCAGCATAATTTAGTCTGTTGGATCAACAAGAGTCTGTCCTTCAAAGGAAACCCATGGCAGTGAGGCTAGCAGTAGGTAATGACAGCTGTGGCAGGCACTAGCGGCAGCGGCATGTATTTAAATGAATATTGATGATGTGCTAAAGAAAAAAAGTTGACATTTAAATGTAACTACATACGTGATTGTGATAGATTTTCAGAAATCTTCAGTGCATTACAAACAGATAGAAGACATTTTCACAGACAGTCACGGCATGTAATCTTCGGATCAGAAATGCAGCCTTCAACTCTGGAACTAAATATCAAAACAACACAGTAACATTTACAGTAGACATAACATAGCCCAAAATCTCACAATATTACAGTATACTTACTAAGGAACTTCTCTGCAGTTGTAAGCAATCGTTGCATTCAAAATATTTTTTAGCTTGTTGAATGATGGATTATCGCATTTAGTCCTGTTAACATAAAGTAAGATGAATTTAGCAAAAGGGCATTAGTCTCATAGCTCTAATCCTTACCAGGGTTACATGTATAGTAATAACATCGCACAGTTGGCAAAAGATCACATACACCTTGGTTAAAGATATTCTCTTAGTTCTTCACATTATAATATATTAAATTTTATTTATATAGCGCTTTTAACAATGGTCATTATCTCAAAGCAGCTTCACAAAATGAGAAGAACATTTATGGAAGCGTGTATGAGTGAGAAAAAATGTGTTTAGATAATAATGAGATTGTCCCTGATGAGCAAGCCAAGAGTGTCGGCGTCAGTATTCCTTCTGACAAGTAAATTAGGCATCTACTTCATTAACATTAGAGGTAATTTAAATTGTAGTGGGCCAAATGTTTACATACACCAAGTTTACTGCATCTTTAAATGATCTAAAATCAGTCGTTTGATTGGCCAACTGGCCAACAATCTTTTGCTTGAGGTGGTCTTGCAAGCTTCTCTTTACATTTTCGAGTTATACCACTTTAGAATATCAGGTCCATTGACTTACAGGTCCTGAGGTTTAATCCCAAATAGCGTTTAATACCCTACTGAAACATATAAAAAAAATTTCATGAGCACTGCATATGTGTCCAACATTGGCTGTTTAAGAAAAGAGGAGTTACTCACAGCATCAGTTAGGCTTAAATTGTTGTCAGCTAAAACATATTAATCAACTATCCAATAAAAGATATTAGCTTTTTTGAATCCAAATTGAGACTTTTGTGCCAGGCAGTGTATATTTTCATTTGTGCACCAAAATGCATCCATGTGCACCAAAATGCAGTGTGTGAGTAAAGCAAGTTTTCTGTTCCAGTACTTACGTGTCTGTGTTTTTGGTGACAAGCAGTATAGTCAAACTCTCCACTTTATTTGGATCAAGTTTCGGCACTTCTACACTTCCAAAGATGCTTAAGAAAACAAACAAATGAAAAAAAATATTATAAAAGAATTTGGCAGTCATAAGCCAAAAGAGAGGTAGTGTTTTTAATAATACATTACAGAAAAATGTATGATCTAAAATCATGCAAACACCTTGTCTTCATGGGTGGTGATGAACGAAATGTTTAAGTCAGAAGAACATTGTGCCTTAATCTCTCTACATTAAATGATTAAATAACTTCATGCATTTACCACTGCTACTCAAATCTAGTCTCCAGATGAAATAGGGAAGCAAGCCACACATAACAGCATAGATTATGGGCTGCCCAGTTTATTTGCTTCACAAGATTCACAAAATGTAGAATATTTTGTTTATAAACTTATCCTGATTGGAACTTTCTCATAACATTGTTTAGATTAGGGCAGAACAATTTAATCACGAAATCACATTTATTTAATTTTAATTTTTATTTAATTTATTTAAAAAATAAATAAATACTGACAAACTCTACTTAAATTCCTGACTATGAATACAGGTGAAGTGGAGTGAAAAAGTGTTTGCCCCCTTACAATTTTTTTTGGCATGTTTGTCACACTTTAATGTTTCAGATCATCAAACAAATTAATTTTATCAATTAATTTATTTTATTTTCTTAGTCGAAGATAACACATGTAAGCACATCATGCAGTTTTTAAATGAAGATTTTTAATATTAAGGGTAGAACAAAATCCAAAACTACAGAGCCCTGTGTGAAAAAGTGTTTGCACCCCCCCTGTTAAAACATAACTCACACCTATTTTACAAAATCCCACTTTTGTGGAAAAGAAAAGAAAAGAAAAAAAAAGAAAAAAAAAGGATGCACAGTACCTTGAGGAGTTGAAGGGGGTGTCCAGTGATCCATTTAACATTGCAGACACATTCCCACAAGCAGTGGTGGCAAACTATTAAAGAATATAGGAATTATTCTGGGTTTCTTCATATGAGTAAAAGTTTTACATGTCATGTAGTGAAAATAAGATCACCTGTACAATGTGCTTCTTTTATGTGTCTGGAATATTACCAATAGTGAGCAGTAACAATGCTCCTTAAGAACTCTCCTCAGGAACGTATTAAATTCATCCGAGGAGTTACCACTTTAATCACATATGTAATCTATTACTGTACTTATGAACTTTTTCGAATTTATTTGTACTTTACTAACTATGTCCACTTTTCATGTTGACTTCAGTAAAATATTATAAGTTCTGCTCCAAAATTATGTTACCTTTGTTATATCTGTCTTTACTTCTTACTTAAAAATTGCTGTTAAACCGTAATTTAAAGCACAGCAAGCACAGTAATTAGTTTACAGCATGTGCTTTATTTTGGCTAGTTTACTTTGACCTGTTGATTGCACTCATTAGATGAATCAAATGTCTTCTCTCATTGCCCGTCTTATTCACACACAAGTTCTTCTTAGAAAAATTCTCCCTCTATCTAAGAAAATTCTCCCTCTATCTAAGAAAATCTAAGAAAATGTAGCCCATTTTTGTACTATTTCTCATTTTCTTTGGGAAATCTAATGTTAGCTTACAGCAGCAAAGTCTTTCATTGTATACATGTTCATAACCATGACTAAGATATGTTATGCAGCTTCTTACGATAAGCTGCTGGAATTTACGCACATTCCTCCTGACAGAACTGGTGTCCTCTTTACTCACAAATGCTTTTGCAGTTCCACAAATGTTCTATTGGAGTGGGGTTAGGGCCTCTCCAACACCTCGACTTTATTGTCACATTTATTTTGCCACAGCTTTGGAAGTATGCTTGTGGTCCATTTGGGAACCCCATTTGTGACCAAGCTTTAACTTCTGTTGTTTCTGTTCAACTGGCTGTTGTCTTGTGATGTCGATTCATTACATCCACACAACATTCCTCCTGGAGCAAAGCACCCCAACAACATGATGCTGCCACCCCCATGCCTCACGGTTAGACATTAAAGTTGCAAACCTTAGTCTGGCATTTTTGGTGATTTTGGAGCAGTAGCTTCTTCCTTGCTGAGCAACCTTTCAGGTTACGTCGATATTGGTTTCATTTTACTGTGGCTATAGAAAATGACTTTAAAAGGTCCATTTGCTGTAGTCTGGGATTAATTGGTACCAAAATAAGTTTATATTTGCAAGATATTGTTAGAACTGATGAACGTGGTACCTTCCAGCATTCGCAAATTGTGCCCAAGGATGAACTAGACTTGGAGGTCTTGGCTGATTTCTTTTGATTTTCCTATGATGTCAAACAAGGACTTACCGAGTCTGAAGGTAGGCCTTAAAATACATTCATATGTACACCTCCAATTAACTCAAATTATGTCAGTTAGCCTATCAGAAGCTTCTAAACATAATTCTCTGGAATTTTCCAGTCAACTGAAAACTTTTGACCCACTTGAATTGTGATACAGTGAATTAAAAGTGAAAGAATCTATCTGTAAACAACTACTGGAAAAATCTGTGTCATGAATAAAGTAGATGTAGTAGTTAAAAGAAGAAGTTTTAATAACTTCCACCTAATCCAACTTCAACCGTATGCGCATTATTAAATCTTAACATTACAAATACAGTGGAACCTTGGATTGCGAACATAATTCATTCCGGGAAGTGGACTCGTATTTCAAAACACTCGTAAACCAAATCGAATTTCCCCGTAAGAAATAATGGAAACTCGTTCCACAGCGCAAAAAAAATAAAATAATAATAATTCATACAAAATATAAAGTAAAAATAAAACAAATTAACTTGCACTTTACCTTTAAAAAAAGTAAAAATAAATCCTGACAGATAAATGTTTCCGTTTATGCGCGCAGGCGCTGTGTGTTTGTGTGTGTGTGTGTGTGTGTGTGTGTGTGTGTGTGTGTGTGTGTGTGTGTGTGTGTGTGTGTGTGTG
>JAQQZT010000023.1:14244095-14257241 GCA_030068275.1 Clarias platycephalus
TGGAGTCCAGGTAGTTATTGGAGACTCAGGTACACTTGTAGGAAGTTCCAGTCCTGAACTATCAAACTGTCAAGTCCTCAGAGAAACAGTTGTCAACACTAGTCGAGGGCAGGGCCGTCTTCTAGGTAGAATAATCCGTCCCCAGAAACCACACGCATCCCAATGAGACACACGGGGCATCCAGGTGACGAGATCTCCAACCAGAAGCGGGGCACCAGGATGGGTCAGACAGGTCCGGAGGGCCTGTTATTAAGATTAAGATGCCAGTTATTAATCATTATTAAACTATGTTCACCCTAGCCTAGTAGTTCTGACCTCAGTGATTAAGACCATCATGTTTGTTTGATATGATGTACAATTTTTGTTTCATTTTAATAAATGTTTTTGTAGTTACTCTTTAGTTACTACTATGCAACGGTTGGTTCCGCCCAAGTAATTTGATCGGACCATTAACAGCATACCAGCGCTGGGATGTTCAACTATAGATATATACTGTGTGTGCGCGTACCGTCAATTACACTGTCGGTTGCCGGTATGCGTGAAAAGTAGTAAATAGAGTTTGCAGCACTGGAAAGAGGCGAGAGCAGCTGCCTGCCAAACCCACATTCAAAAACCTGTCACAGCAGCACTTTCAGCAAGACAACACCTCCGATAACATTATGTCTAACCCCTGATCGAGGGCACTACTTTGTGTGAAACAAGGGATTGTGCACGCTACATGGCGCACTAGCTCTTCATTTAACGATATTTGGGACTCCAACCCGGAAGTTAGCTGATGTAGAGCGGAATAAGTGGAAATATGAATTAAATCTCTCAGGACCGCCCAACATCCCATGCTTTATTCTCCTCCGTGTTTGGCTACGTAGTACCGATAAGAATTTAAAACTATTTTCACCTGTTAGTTATACTAACATGAAGAATTAGAGTTGAGCTGGGAACTTTAAGTGTATTTAACAGGGGTCAAAATCTTTTTTTTTTTTTTTTACTAGTATACATTTTACATATCAGCACAGCTGTGATATCTTCAATGAGCTACACCCTCATGGCCACCTTAAATATGCTATCTGATATTTTTATGCCTAGGATGTTAAAACCCATTAAGACTACATTACAAGCAATATTAATAATTTATGTCTAACCATTTTCTCTTTTTCCTTTCTCTTAGGGGAATATGAGCAGAGGCAACAGTTTATTCTTCAGGAAGGTGCCGGTGGGGAAGTTGTACTCCATTGACCAGAAGCGATTTTTCTGAAGGGACATGCCAATAGCATAAACCTATACATGAAATAGATTGGGTCGGGGAAACTCCTAATATTTTGTATGCACTTGTTCATGATGATTGGGTATTTGTTTTATTTTTTGGATAATCGGTGAGTCAGCTTCCAGGATTTTCTTCTCCATTAAATTAATCAAAGGTTTCGTTGATTTTGAAAACTTATTTTAATATTTGTATCAGTAATACCTCTTTTTAAAAGAGGTTTAATGTCAAAGGCATTCACAACTTAATATAAATTATATTGCTCCTCATTCTTCCTGGCAAAAAAAAAGGTAAAAATAACCAGACCTACAGTAACAGGCCATTTGCTTAATATGGCTTACAGCAAGGTCCTTGCCTGCCAGCACTTATTTACAGAATGAAGTTGTTCTGAATCTGAAGCTGTATATGTAGCCATTAAAATAATGAGTTGTGTTAAATGGTAGCTCCTAATTGTGTGCTGCTTGTGTGTGTGACCTCACACAGACTGTAATTTTGCCTGTGTCCTCAAACTGGTCCAGGTTTGTCTGGAGAGTGAGCATGCCCAGCTGCTGAGCTAGATAGTGCACACTGGTATGAGTCATGCTGTGAGCGAGCACATCTCTCTTCCCTCATGCTTTCTTCTACTGTGTTCACCAACACATTGCTTGCTTGGATTCATTTGGGCTGTATATTTTTAATAACATTCTGACTGATCCCAAAAAAATCCAAGTATGCCTTTTTTGGGTGTGGTTCGGTGGTTTTTCGTTTTTTTTTTTTTTTTTTTTTTTTTCCCCCTTCACTAGGATTGCTACCTGCCTGTATGTATATGTCCATATGCATAAATACAATTGGACTGTACCATTAAAACAATCTAATGTCAAAATTGTGTAATTGTGAAGGATTATAAAAGTACATGGGCCTAAAGTGTGAGATTTGTTGTTATTTAAATGCTGTTTCTCTTCACATTTTCCATTTTGTCCTTATAATGCGTTAATGCGGTCAACTCCATAAATTTACTCTCAATTTGGTGCATTCTTAATGAAAAGGAAAAATAGGAAATAACATTAAATGTTATTTTTGAGATTAAATATTATTTGTGAAACACTGGTTTTGATATTGGCTCTCAAGTGTATTTTAAATTTGTTTCTTTCATTAAAATTGAAGTTTACAAGATTGAGAAGTGATTTGTATCGCAGATTTTGTCTCTTTTTTTTGCAGTCTAATCCTTAAAGGAATACTGTAATTAAGTATTGGTTTGGATGAGTGAGTGGGGGGTAAAATACTGATTTTGCCTTGTTTGTCAACATGAACAAGCTTATTTCTCTGCATCCCTGCTATTCAAAATTCAGTTAAGTCTGTGCTCTGATTTGGCCAGCCCAAATTTTCTTCAAGCTATTGCTTTGTAATATTGCCCTGTTGCTTAGCTCATTGTCCTTTTGCACTATATTTATTCACCTTAACTAAAAATGTCTGTTCGACTGAAATGGCCTCACAACAGTTTGCTTGTATTTGACGACATTTTGATATTTTACATTTTGCCTGTGATGGCACCCAGCTTTCCATTATTTTCCTGCTGAAAGCACATCTGGAGTATGTGATCCTACCTCCGCTGTGCTTGACCACAGGAGTTGCCTAATGGCTTGGCTGTTTTAGGTCTTGCTCTTGGACCACATTGCTTTCTTTAAGTCATCAAAACACAAAAAAACTGCAAATGCAGTTCAACTGATTCTGCTATACGCGGAGACATTTTGGTTTAAGATTTTAAAAAATATAGAATAGGAATTGTTGGTGCGAAACCAGTCAATTTTTTGGAGTAGGCAGGAGACACGGCTACAGGTTTTTTTTTGTTTGTTTGTTTGTTTTTTGAGCCATTTCCAATTTGACCAAAAATGATCGAGCTAGGAATCACAGAAGCAAAGGGTTTAGTGCGGGTCACCAACAAATCCTCATTTTGTGACGAGGTTGACTCATTCCATAGACCTGAATGAACATTTTGATGCAAGTTTTCTGTTTGTTAGTACAAAATTGTAAAAGATAAGGCCGCGTAGTCCGGAATCGGGAAAAACAGGAATTTTGGGAAAGCCGTAGGTCAATTACTTAATGACAACTAATGGCAAATGAATCCCCACCAGTATGACCCACCCCTGTATTTTAAGAAATATACATTTACCAGACTGTTATCACATGTACATGGAAGATGTAATTATAATAACAAAAAGTAAATAGGTTTCTACTGGTCTAAGTTTATTAAGGTCAAATGTGTGCATCTGTCAATTTCATCAATTTAATTTTTTGCTAATTTATTAATGCATTTATTGTTTAGGGAGTTTGTTCCATACATGAAGCATAAAAAGTCCCGCTGCTTACCTCAATAAAAATAAAATGTAGTCTGATCTTATTTCAAACACATTTATATTTATACATCATTTGTCATATATTATTTAATCATTAATAATAAACCTTTATAACCTCCTGCTGATATTTACCAGTAAACAGAGCATTTGCCACCTCTGTTCATTCCCCCAGTATTTTTGTTAGCCTGTAGATACTTGGCATACACAAGACCACACATTTTATTTTATTTTTTTATTTTTTTATTTTTTTATTTTTTTAATGATTTGTCTGTCCTGGAAGTTCAAGTAGGGTAGACCATAAATTTTAATGTAGATTGCTGAAAAATCTGGTTCCGTAGGTTGCCCAATGAGACAAAATGATAATTTTGGCCTCATTCACTAATCTAACCAGTTTTCCAAATGTATCTAAAAGGTATTCTTAATAATGATTTGAAATGATGATGAACTAAATGGGTCTTGGAATTTAAATCATCTTAGTATTAGAGTATAGAAATCTTTGGGATGTCTGAAAACATGTTTTTAATTATTTGGTTCAAGGATTGAATGAAATAATGTGTAAAACATTGAATGGTGCAATCGTTTTAAAGGAGACAGTATATCCTTGAATGACAATCCCAGGGAAGTGGCTCGGAGCCCATTTCCTGTGAACATTCAGAAAGTGGAACGCCAAAATCCTTGGAACTCAACGGATAACTTGTGGCCAACCTGTGGGAACTGTACATACAAGCAATCATGAACCAGTTAAACATTAAAGAAGCACTGCTGGGAGTTATTGCCACATCGCTCGTATTTTCATGAACTTGGCCTAAGCCATTTTCATATGTTTGGGCCATTAAATGAGTTCTTGGGAGTCCAGCATTTCAGATGTGAAGCAGGCAGTCTGATCATGAAGGAGGTATGGTATCAAAGCACTAGGATAAGTGCTGAGATGAGTGCATTAGTGTAGCAGGGGATTATACAGTATAGAGAAATTAAGGTAGTTTTTACTCTCATAATTGTGTTTTATTATTCTGTACAATAAAAAGTCTTGGTTTGACCTGAATGCCCTTGTATAAAACTACTGGATACTACTGATGATGCCACTGCGGCCAGAAATCAAGGAAGAAGAAAATGTTCATGATTTCTGGCTGTGAGGGAAGACACTCTTTCTCATCTATCAGTGAAACCGAAATTAGCCGAGTCTGGGTGTCTGTGGGCTTATATATACTGTCTGAGAAGGACGTAGATAGAACTTTCTTTCAAGTGTTTTGTGCTGTACTGTGACACGATATGAGCAACAATTGAAAAAAGATGTAGTTAGATGACTTCCTGTGAGACTTCGAGACTCAAGAGGAACTCTTACATGAGGTTCTTGAGAGTCCTGGGATAGACTCCAGGTCCCCGCAGCCCTGTAAATGGGATAAAGCGGTATAGACGATGAGAGTGAGTGGGCATGAATTCACGTGTAGTTGTAAAAATGGGAATAAATACAATGGTTACCATTGGCCTCCATAGTTCTTAGTTGGACATCAGAGATTCCAAGGTGAATATCTCTCTTACTCTCCTGGACAGGGTGACAATCAATCACAGGGCACACACATTTGCATGCTCATTCACATATGTGTTCACGACAATCTTCACTTAAACTGCAGTCCAAGCGCAAACTGAACACTTGGCCTCTTGAAAAGGGTCAATCACTTTATTCTCAGGAATAGGGATGAGCAAATCCAGATTCATCCGGGTTAAATACCCCGATCCTTTATATGACTCATGATTCATGATTCCTTCTCTTTATTTACTCGGATCAGCAGTAAACAGTGCCAGCCCGTCCAACAGGCGATACAGGTGGTTGCCTAGGGCCCCACCTTACGACAAGGGCCCTGCGCACATTATTAAAAGTATTTCCTTCCCACCACAATAGAACATGAACAAATAATCATGGCGGTGTAATCGCAACACACAGACCCATTAAACATGATACTCACAACCATAAAAATTCTCACCATATTAAATAAAAAAGGTAGTTCTATATAATTAATGCATAACAAATTGCTGAAAACTATAATGAATCCAAACAGTATAAATAAAAGATTTGAAACATGTATGCTGAATTAAAGACTGACATTAAATAAATGACTGTGTGTCTTTGCATGCGCGCAGACAGCAGAGAGATTTAACTGTACAGCGAGAAGCTTAGGATGGCAACTAGTCCACCATGTAAGCAAAAAAAAAACAAAAAAAAAACTAATAGGAAACTAAAAGAAATATAAATCAGATTCGGAGATGAAGAGCCCATGGCTTAACAGAGCAGAATCTGTTTCTCATCATTGTTGCAGTCACAATTTTATTGTGGTACAGTTTGCTCACAAGGGTGGTTTGTGTGTATGGCTGTGTGTGATATTTAAATGTGACAATTCTTTTTAGAATTAAATATTAAACATAAATAGGTTGAGAGAAACAAAAGTATCTATGTCTGAGATTACTTTTAGCATTTAATCCAAGCAAAAACAGACTTTTAATACACATTCTTTATTGCAGATACTGATATACATACACATACACAATGTGGTACTGTACAAATATTTTGAGTGTCCCATATAATGTCATTATTTTTCTATAAAGAAAAAAGACTGTCCTTCATTTTTTCTTTGCTGAAGTTGGCAACCCTACATATGAGAGAAACATTAAGCCACAGTCAGTGTTTAATTATCTTTAAATCTGATTAACTGTTTTTACACCATGCATGTTGAATAGTTTATACTTAATGCACCTTTATGCACTTAAATATTGTCATTGTGTTCATGAGTCCAAGCGCCCTCTAGTGGAATAACCACAGGAGAAAACGCAGTCAGAATCCCTACTGACTCAAGTGACATAAAGGACTCGTGAGACCCCTAGTGCCCCTAGTGGAGGACCATGGCAAAAGCAGACAGAATCCTATCACAATGACCTACAAACCGCACTTTTCCAACAGTGTGATAATCTGCTTTCATCATTATTACATATTGGTGTGATGTAGATGTGTATTATGACAAACTGGAACAAAAAAATTAAAAAAAAAAACTACTCATTTGTATCGCATCAGCCCTGTTTTCAACCAAACGACACAACTCCACCATAATAGAAATATTAATCGTGTGATGCTTTAGCTCAATGAAACAGTGCGAAAACTCAAGCTCGTGTCCTGGCTTTACCGCCTTAATTAATAATTATTATAATGATTATTATATCAAACCATACCCGATATCTGTTTTAAGCCATTAAAAAAATGATTTTGCACATTTTACATTGTATGATTTTTGTTGTTGTCTAAACGTATTTCTATGCAAAAATGTCATTATAATAAAATTTTTTCATTGATAATTCTTGATTCCCAGTCAGTCATATTTTATGGTCAAAACAAGAGATTGAAAATACCACACGTCCTGGATTCGGGGGATTCTAAGGATTCGGTTAGCGCCATCTAGTGGAATACCACAGGAAAACGCAGTCAGAATCCCTACTGACTAAAGTTGCTCAAAGGACTCTTGAGACTCGGATCCGTTCAGTGGGTGATTCAGGAGGATTCGAATCCGTAAATTGATCCAGGTTTCTTATCTCTACTCAAGGAAACGGGTACAAGCCTGTAGTTATCTGTCCGAGCCGAAAGGGGGCGGCAGCTCCGCAAAACCGTATTTGACAATATACACAACTTCGCCAAGAAGAAAAATCAAGCGCTCCAAGATGGCGTCTTTGAATGACAAATCAGTTTGGGATGAAGTAGAGGTTTGTTTTTATTTTTCTTTAATATTCCGTGAACACTCTCTCTCTCGTTTCGGTACAACTGCTGTTTTCGAAACATGGATAAAATGTGCGTAATTGATTTCTGATGGTCGCAGTGGAAATCGTTATTTCTCCCGGCTGCCGCTTTCCGGAGAGCTGTAGCATGACACAGTAAAATTTCGATGTCGGCTCAGTATTTGGCATGTTTGGAGCACTTTAACTACACTGCAAATTAAAAACTACAACAAATACATATTTTGCTTTCATGTTGGATAAACACTTTGTGATAAATAATGCTTTCAGCTGAGCGCTTGTTGAGCAGACTTTATGGTGGCTAGCATGGTAGTAGCATTTCAGCACTTTTTGTTAGCAAGCTATGTAGCTAGCTGTGAACCACTGAAGTGGTCAGTCAGATGTTGTCTAAAGTAGTAGGAAATCAATTACTTGTTGAAAATAAGCATACAATCAGATGTTTGCTAACTTATCCTGCCTTTATTATATCATATAATTGATCATTAAACCTGTTACCTGTGTCACTGAATTACTTCTATAAACCAAGCTTTGATTTGAGATTTCATTGTAACGAAAGTTCGTTGTTATTCTATAAACATAAAGCTGTTTTGCATTCACAGGATGGGATCGGTGAGGAGGTCCTAAAGATGTCTACTGAGGAAATCGTTCAACGAACCAGACTGCTGGACAGTGAAATAAAAGTAAGCATTTTTAATTTTGAGCACAAAAATGTGAGACTTTCTTTTGTCACATAAGTTCCCACTTTAACGTGCATGCTGTGTCGGTTACAGATCATGAAGAGCGAGGTGCTGCGGGTCACTCATGAACTACAAGCGATGAAAGACAAAATCAAAGAAAACACAGAGAAGATTAAAGTGAACAAAACTCTGCCATATCTTGTCTCTAATGTTATTGAGGTAAGCCAAGTTTTACGATTTCACGATTTACAGTTTTCGTAGTTCAGTCAACTAGTCTAATAATATGTTCACGTTAATTATTGAAAAACACAAAGTGGTGTCAAATATTCAGAGGAAGTGTTTTATAAAAATTTTGAAGAGAAGGGTCTTTGCACGGCTTTGTGAATAACAATCGAAAGAATCGAAGATTGATTCCTATAATGTTTTTTTTTTTTTTTTTTTTTTCTACTTGAAGTTAATTCCAATAATATTCTCATTATATTCCAGAACATCAGATTTGTTAGCACCCTGTGTACAGTTATCTTTTGGGAATTTGTCTGTTAGATTATAAGCTCATTAAATGAGTCATGGCCAAAACACAGTATTGGTGCTGATTTAAAAACAAAAATTTGTTATACATATAATACAGAAAATGTGTGTGCCAAAGAAACCACTTCTGAAATTTTTGCAATGTGAAAGTGACCAATCTTGTTTCTCTAAAAATTTGCTAATAATACATTTGTGTAAGCTTCTAGAAGCATATTACCTATAAAAATTGTTGTTTAAATTAAAGCATTCCACTTTTTGGCAAAAGCTTGAAAAGAAAAAAAATCAGTAGTGTCCATAATCGTGGCTGGGGCCTCCAACTGGCGCAGTGGTAAAGTGCTCGCCCTATCATCCGGAGATCGTGAGTATGATTCCTGGGTGATGCTGTAAGCTCTCGCAGCCAGAGGGCTAGAGAGATCTGATTGTCCGAGCTCTCTCAGAAGGGAGGGGTGAGAGGTACTTAGTGATCCCACATTAATCACAGCTCTACAGCCAATCAGGGGTGTCTAAGCTAACGCAAGCGGAAGGAGTGGATAGCACTGTCCTCTGAGTGTGTTACGCCACCGTATGTAAGCGAGCAGTTCGAAAAGATGTGGTCGGCTGGCGTCACGTGGTTCGGAGGAAACACGTGATAGTTTTTTAATGTTTTTTTCCTCCAAGTCTTCTATGATGTATTTTAGTCCAATGTCTGTCTCACTTGCAGCTATTAGATGTAGACCCCAATGATCAGGAGGAGGATGGTGCCAACATTGATTTAGATTCTCAACGAAAGGGGAAGTGTGCAGTCATCAAAACATCCACACGACAGGTATCTGACATATTAAATGTATCACATTTTGTTTATGTGGTTACCCCTTTTACCAGTGTAAGACTGTGAATGTTTTGTCCTGTTGTAATGTGTAATTCCTGCAGACATATTTCCTGCCAGTTATTGGCTTGGTTGATGCCGAGAAACTGAAACCTGGAGATCTTGTGGTATGTAAACATTTTCATTACCTCATTAGATAATTTCTTATTGTGTTTCTGGTAAACTAAGAGAGAGAGATTTTTTTCCTGTAGACAAACCTATGTATCTGTGTTTATTCAGGGTGTTAACAAGGATTCGTATCTGATTCTGGAGACTCTGCCTACGGAGTATGACTCTAGAGTGAAGGCCATGGAGGTAGATGAGAGGCCCACTGAGCAGTACAGTGATATTGGAGGCCTTGACAAGCAGATCCAAGAGGTGTGTATCCTATCTATTATGTTAGGATCATAGTACAGTTCTGTTTTGAGATCTAAAATTTGATTAATGTTTTGTGTGTGTTTTGTTTTCAGTTGGTGGAAGCAATTGTCTTACCCATGAACCACAAGGAAAAGTTTGAGAATTTGGGTATCCAGCCACCAAAGGGTGTCCTGATGTACGGACCACCTGGAACTGGCAAAACCCTTCTGGCCAGAGCTTGTGCTGCACAAACCAAAGTAACTAATCTAAAAAAACATATTATTTACAGCAGTTTCACAAAACAACTAAACTTGAAATACCTCATCAAATTTGAAAAAAATAAGTGTATAAGCTGTCAAATATTGATGTTCAATATCTCGAAGAACATATTGCATTTTAAGCACATGCAGAGTTTTTAATTAACATCTTAATTCAGTTTTATTTGTATAGTGCATTTAACGATGGTCATCGTCGCAAAGCAGCTTTATAGAATCAAAGGAAAAAGTTTTACATTTTACAATATTTTCCCTTAATAAAGTTTTATTTTAAGGAGGGAGAAGTAAGCTCACTTGACAATCTCATTGTGCTAATCACATTACTTTTCTCTCCCTTCTTTGTTGTATCTATCAGGCAACATTCCTAAAGCTAGCAGGCCCTCAGTTGGTGCAGATGTTTATAGGAGATGGTGCGAAGCTGGTACGTGATGCATTTGCTCTGGCTAAAGAAAAAGCCCCTTCTATCATCTTCATCGATGAGTTGGACGCCATCGGAACCAAGCGCTTTGACAGCGAGAAGGCCGGAGACAGAGAGGTGCAGAGGACTATGCTGGAGTTGCTAAACCAACTTGATGGCTTCCAGCCTAACATGCAAGTCAAGGTACAAACCAAGCTGAAGGACATTCACTCATACAGTTCTCGTCTGTATCTTTTTCTCACTATCATGAGACAGAAGTGAATGTTGTGTTATAACTGCACTGATTGCTAGTTCTAAATCAATAATCAATAGCAATGTTGGAAGTATCTTTTTTTATTATTATTATTATATATTTTTTTTAATTAGTATTATAGTTTAAACATCAGGGCCATAGTTGTACCAGATTCATTACTTCATGCATGTAATAAACACAGCACAGAGTGTATAATGTAAATGGAACCTAAAATTACACTTTGGGCTTTTTAAAGTTAGATATAATTTGATTTAAGCATTACTGGTATTTCTGTTCATGCTTCCTTAAATGCAAATAAAAATTCTAGGCAATTTTATGTGCCTTCTCTGTGCAGATTGTGTATGAATATTTGAATTGTGATACACTGTGTGTTGCAGGTGATTGCTGCTACTAACAGGGTGGATATTCTGGACCCTGCATTGCTTCGCTCAGGCCGGCTGGATCGTAAGATCGAGTTCCCCATGCCTAACGAAGAGGCACGTGCTCGTATAATGCAGATCCACTCGCGCAAGATGAACGTCAGGTAAGTTTTTATTTTTTTATTTTAATTTTATCTTATAATTTTTTTTCTTTTTTCAAAAAAAAAAGAAATTCATATATACTCTATATATAGAATAACTTGGTATATATGAAGCCAAGTGTTATGTTAATTAATGATATTTTACAGGGCCGAATGCAATGTTCAGGTTGTTTTTGTTTTTGCAAAAGTAATGTTACACTTACAAGTAATATTTGGATTTTCATGTTCATTCTGTTTGTTGAAATCATTTCACAAAAGTTTATTGTGGTGTATAGATTTTGTCATCTTTAAAATGTTTCCAATTATTTTCTTTATTTTCACAATATGCAGGACTCGTAATTTAACATCAACAACTGCAAAGATATCACTTGTTCACTTTCTGTCTTTTCTCACACTTTGTTTGTTTAGTCCTGATGTGAACTATGAGGAGTTGGCTCGCTGCACTGATGACTTTAACGGTGCTCAGTGTAAAGCTGTCTGTGTGGAAGCGGTGAGTATTTAAAAAAAAAATTTAAATACTGTTTCTAGTTAGGGGTGAGAAGTAGAGGGATTGGACTGTCAGGTGTAAAAGTGTTATTTACCTTAATACTAATTCATTAAATTAGCTAATTCATTAAATATTAGTTTTTATTTTTATTCTTTAGGCTCATTGTAGATAGTGGAGGCATAGTGGTTAGCACTGTGGCCTCGCACCTCCAGGGTCAAGAGCTCGATTCCCACCTGGGGTCTGTGAATGGAATTTGCAGGTTCTCCCCATGCATGGTGGGGACATGCAGATTAGGCTAACTGGTGTTTCCAAATTGCCGTGTGTGTGTTTAACTCCCCTTCACAATATCCATCATCACTGTTGTGGCTTACATTTTTGTCTCCATGGTGTACATAACATAGACTAAATTCTGTGTGAACTCCTTGACTGGATTTTGCCAAGAATGAAACAAGAGTGCTGCTGTGATGAATATTAGCATGGCTGTTTGTTTAACAAATTTAAATAAAAATTAGTTTTACATTCTTACTGGTACTGTGTAGCCAAAAGGTGAGGAGAATAAATGATTTAGGGGGTGGACAATCCTGTAAATCGTGTAAGTTTCTCTTTATATTTTACACTTACCATTTTTGATCATCAGCTTTCTTAACTTCTGGGTTCCAGGGTTAAATTTAAAATAGCTTTAAATGGTAAGCTAGTGTGCTATGTGGGGTGTACAGTGCATTTATCGGTCAGGTCTTTTATCGGTGGTTGGAGAGCGATTTGGAATTCAGCCTCAGCCAGTAAAGCGTCATGGTTGTGTTGTATGTTTGCAAAAAGTTTGAAAGCTAAGAAAAAATATCTTTGATTTTGGACTTGGGTCTGTATGGAGATAATTACTTTTTTATTGTTGTTTGTTTTATTTAATATTTTGTAATAATCTTTAGTAAAAATTTGTAATCTAAAAACTCCTCTACATTCTGTGGTTTTATGTTTTAAGGGCATGATTGCGCTGCGCCGTGGGGCCACCGAGCTGAACCATGAAGACTACATGGAGGGTATTCTGGAGGTCCAAGCCAAGAAAAAGGCGAACCTGCAGTACTATGCTTAATCCTGAGAACTGACCTGTACGTGAAAGTATGTGTGTATGATAAATTGTGTGCGCAAGTATGTCTGGGGCAGTTGAGTTTTGAGGTAAAGCATGTATTTTGCAGTTTACTGTTCTTTTGTCAATATTCATTCAAAAAATAAACTTTTTTTTTTTTCATTAATGTACTTCATGGTTGATTTGTGTGCATTTAGTGTTTTAACATTTCAACATAAGGTATAATAATTGTGCTTTGATTTTCAGAATGTTTCAGCAATGTATGATATACAGTGGTGTGAAAAACTATTTGCCCCCCTCCTGATTTCTTATTCTTTTGCATGTTTGTCACACAAAATGTT
>JAQQZT010000023.1:14288550-14299222 GCA_030068275.1 Clarias platycephalus
TCTCCACATCATTGCATTCAGTTTTTATTCACAATTTGTTTAGTGTCCCAACTTTTTTGGAATCCGGTATGTACATCTACCAGTCATTTTAAATAAAACTGCTCTAAAAATTTCCCATTAAACGTATATATCTGGTCCATGTAAATAAAATACTGAAATGCATAAATGATCTAAGATTTGCAGTCCCTAAATAACGTTCAGTAAAGCAGCTTGAATAGCAGTCAATAAATTAATGTGCATAAATGGATCTTTATAATTAGTCCTTCAACTGCGTAATAGGCACATTTACATACAAAAGAAATGACACTCTGTGCTGGATGTGGTGGATCTGGACAATCACACTCAGGCGATTCGATATGATTGATTATAATTTTTTATGCTCAATAACCACATCACATTAGATTTTATATATTTTGGTAATCTGTTTTTCAGTGATTGGTTCATTTCCTTCCCTTTCTAGCCTTATATTCCTTCCAGTACCTCGGAATATAATCCACCTATTGGATGTGCAGGAAGGATTCATAAATGAGCCTTTAATTGAATCTTTGTTTAATTAAATCTTTAAATTTCTGTTAAATCTGACTGTCGGGTTCAGGTTATGTTATTTTATTCCAAGTTTTTGTTTGATGGTTCTATTTTATAACATTGCTGAGAATTTCTAAAGGACATCTTCATTTAACTGCAGCTTCCCTGAGTTCCGCCTCTCCATTTACCCTCAAGCTTGGATGGCAATAACCTACTAAAACATTTTTAGTAGCTACTGGCTACTAACTCCTAGTATTATTTTCTACTTAGATAAGTGAATGACTGAATAGTTTATAGGGGATTTATTAGAAAATTGCAGTCAGAAAGTAATTGTTAGATAACAAAAATCTTTGACTTATTTTTACCTTATTTAATGTCTATTATGAAAACTAAACAATTAGAAATTAAATACTTGCTATCAATTGTTTGTGAAAACTACAAACTATGTCAATACGTGTTAACTCAGACAAAAAAACAAAAAAAAAGATTGTGAGATGTACATGTGGCACATATATTTCATTCAACAGCTGTATAGTAGAGATGGTGGGGGAGAAAACAATCGATCCAGTTACTCATTGTTAATCTTTGACTAAATCTTTTGCCACATTAATTAATTTTTGCATTTGAGATGAGAAAATATTGCTGTTCACCTATAACCCTACAGGTGGTGCACGGTAAACTATTCACACATTGGCAGGAGGCACAGCATCTTGTGTGGAGGGAGCAAAATCTTTGCTACGTTTGTTTTGAAATTGTAGCTTAGTGAGTAGTAGCCAGTATAGCCAGTAGTAATGGTGGGGAGGGGATGGGGAACAGTTCAGTTATGAATCGTGATTCTTTTGTGTGGCAATTCATAATTCACAGCTGACTCCAAAATAGATTTTTACATTATAATAGCGATGAATCAGTCAATGGGAAAGTGAAAAGAATTGGCTGGTTTTGAGTTTGTGGACGAAACAACAATAGAGGAGTTCACAAATACGGAAAGAATGTTGCATTGTGGGGAAAGGTCATAGGTTAATGCATCATAACCTCATATGTGTATGTATATATATATATTGATTCATATTTATAATAATATATAATAATAAATATCTATAATTATATTATTATATGTGAACAATAGCATCTGTGTTAGCCAAGTAAAATGATTAAATGTTTCACCATACCTTAGCTATAAAAGTTCCCTGTCATTGTTTTTGTAGTACGTAAAATGACACATGAAGTAGTGTATCGATGTCACTTTGTGAACCTTTCTATATATTTATCTATAATACAACAAGATATGATATGCCCGAACTCATTTTTCTGCTTCTGATGAGGCCTTAATCTTTGTCCGCGCGCATGCGCGGTAATATTACAGTGGATGACATAACAGAGAAGTTAAATGTTAAAACTCTAATATATGAAATTTGAAGTAGCGACGAAATGTTGCACTTGGTTTTGCAGTGAGAAAAACTAATGTAATAAGGAATTCATTAATCATTAAACCTGTATTAAAGGTTAAAAATATTAACTAAATTGGGGGGGTGGGGGGTGTCATATCGATTCGGGATATTTATAAAATCGTGGTCTTTGTATCGTGATAATATCGTATCGGGAGGTGACTGGTGAGTTCCAGACCAAACCTCTGTATTCTGCTATGTGGTGAAGTTAGTTAGTCCATTCCGGTAGTGTGGAGGAGGGATGCCGGGGGTTTGTAACCGCTTTAACGCGCTCGGCATCCGTAAGTTTACTGCACAATGAAACCGCCATATCAGGATATGCAAAGAGTAAACTAATTTAAACCGCTAACGACATTTAACATGAACTAAGCCTCAGTGCTGTCAGTTCCCCGGTCGCTAACAGTCAGCTTGTTTACATTCGCGCCGGTGGACAAACAACGACCTGTGCGTTAGCCAAACATGTTGCTCCTCACTAACACATGAAGCTGTCACTAAAGGAACTACGCAAGAGCACTGCAAAGCACTAATTACACAGCGTCTCACTATAACCTCACTGTTTTACTGCATTCACTAACATAATAAGCTAGCCTGCTACTTGAAGAACAGTCTGCTAACTAGTCCAAAACTTTCCAAACACTTTGAGGACTTAGGTCTTTAACCATGCCTAGCTGCACCAACTCGGAAAGGCGATAACCGCTCACCTGACCAAATCTCTGAAGTCAACAAACGACAGAATCAATAGCAAAGGGTCGGACGGTAAGCTGTCCAAGCTGAGCACTGTGGCTGCCGCCATCTTGGTGCGTAATGGCGAGGCCCCGCCCACATCACGTTGAGACACGAGTGGGTGTGTCTTTTCAAAAGTTTGTAAACACGGTTGACGTCACCACTTCCTGATCCAAAAATGATAGTTGTGCTAGGTACAAATTTGCTGGCAAAATACATTATACAGTATATCCAAAATATAAAGCGCTTCTTGTCTTTTTAATTCTATATGCACAAATCCACTACCTCATGCAGAGTTGCAAAATCTTTATGCATAATACTGTAAAATCCTGCATAGAAGTGCTTCATTTGTCAGGCTCACTGAAACTGAAAAGCTGAAGACTGGGAAAATGGTGTCTGGTCTTCAGCTGTTTAGTGTCAGGCAACCTGTGGCCTCTGGACATTAGCGGTAATCCTTTGGGGTTTGGAGGCTGAGTCAAGGTGAAAATAAGGTTTGCCAAGTATTGCATCCATTTATTTATTAGGCTATTGTTTTCCTACATCAGGGCACTCAAACAATAATGTCATCTTAAAGTTATAAAATGTAAAACTGTATTTTTACTGGATTATTATGTGCTTTTGAAAATGAAAATGTCTGAAAAATTCCAGTATATAACATAATTTTTATAGTGATGGTTGCTGAGATGCAGGGACCTGTGTCCAAATCAGGACAGTATTCAGTATGTGCAGTTAGAAGTTATTTATTTATTTATTTATGTATCCAATTCTTTACAGTATTATATTATAACTTTTCTCAAATATTCTTCACAGGTGGCAGCATGTCTGTTACAGGTTTTTACAATTTATTTGTTTTAAGACATAATGCAATTATGCTGTAAGGATTTGGTACTGTTGTTTGATTTTCTGCCCTTCAGGGGGCAGTAGAGAAAAATTTTTGGTCTTTGCTTTGGTCACTGATATTTAGGACTTGTTACTGTACAGTACATGCTATCAGTGTTGGGGGACGTTACTTTTTAAAGTAACTAATTACATTACAAAATTACTGTCTTTAAAAAGTAATCAGTTACATTACAGCATTACTTTGTGATAAAAGTAACTAGTTCGAGTACTTTTCCATTGCAAAAAATCAAAACTCCTTTGTGGTTCCTCATGTTGTTTTAGTCAAGACCTTTATAGTTATTGTACCATCATCATTTAGCAAAGTTTGGACCATAATCTGTTAACTACTAATACCCCTATCTCACCTACGCGGTTTCACGCGGTGGCCGTAAGTACGATTCATCATGTTTACATCTTTCCGCGTGTCGGTCCTCGCATAGTCAAACCGCATAGGTGAGATAGGGATATAACAGCAGGAATAACAGGGGGCGGGTTATCGGGGGCAGGGCTTGTAGGACGACTTTCACACACACACTAGGGTATTAGGAATCACTGCTGTCTGGCTCACGGATTACATAAATTGTTAAATAACGGATTACATTTTGAAAAAGTAATTAAATAACTGAGTACTAAATGGTTTACTTTGTAACGCGTTAGACTACTTTTTTGATGTAACCAGTAATCTAACACGTAATGTAATCCGTTACTTGGGTGTAACGCGTTACTTTGTTGAGGTATTAAGAGAAAGGGCCGAATTCATTCTATTTCAGTCTCCGAATCCTCCAACAAAGTAATGCGTTACACCCAAGTAATGGATTACATTACGTGCTAGATTACTCGTTACATCAGAGAAGTAATCCAAGTATTCTAACGCGTTAACGAGTAATCTAACACGTTAGGTCCGCCATTTAAGTACTCAGTTATTTAGTTACTTTTTCAAAAATGTAATCCGTTATTTAGACGATTTATTTAATCCGCTACTTGAGTATAACGCGTTACAAAATAATGCGTTGCACCCAACACTGCATGCTATACACCTCACTTATACCTCTATACTTATACAGATGACCCTTTAGCTGAATGTTAGTAGCTGGTTAGTAGCTGCGTTATCATATAAGGTATTAAGAGAAAGGGTAGAATTCATTCTATTTTAGTTTCCAAATCCCCCATGTGCGCACACCAGAACTGTTTTTGTTTGTTTGTTTGTTTGTTTCCTAAAGTGTACTTGTGTAAAGATTTTCAGAAGCAGGTCAGAAACCAAAACTGAGGAATTCGGTTCTGCTCTCTGATTTCATATACAGTGTGTCATATTTGGGTCTTTTGTCTGATCTGAGTGACATGTTCAGTGCTTCTGCTTTAAGTCTGAGCTTAGATGTGAACAGGATATTTAACATTTAAAGTAATTATATTTAATGCTGCTATTTGAAATACATCTTGGTGCTGATTGAGAGATTCTGCTGCTGTATGATTTCTTTTAGTACTACAGTATGGTTTGATCTGAGTGCTATTTATTACTCATATTTAGTACATATTTAGTAAAATTTAGTGTTTTTTTAGATAAAGTATGCTTTGATAATAAGTTATGTATTAAATGTGAATGTGACATAAAGTGATATATGTATCACTTTATGTCACAGGTAGTCTAATAATTGTTAATTAGTCTAACTGTAGCTGAAATTAACTGTGGTGAAAAAATGCACATTTTTTCTGTGGCAGAAATTTGTTATTAAATTAAATAAACAAACAAATCCTAGTCCCTTTGATAATAACGATGTTTGTACAACTGTTGTATAAAAGCAATATCACCAATATCACACAAAATTGAGTGATGTTGTACTGAAAGGGCTGCACCCTTGTGCCTACGACTGCATCACAGCCATGCTGATATTCAGTACAACAGCACTCCCTCTTATGTGATATTACACCTGTGAAGCAGAGCGATACGTACTGTATGGTTAAACATCCCAGTGCTGTTCTATTCTATATCAGCATTCACGGATTTCCTCTTTTCCAATAAATTACAAAGAACTAACTGTTGTAAAATACTGTACATTTTATACTGTAGAATCTACTTGATTGATAAATGATCAGTTTTACGTTGCATTATTTCTGTTTGTGTCGTTACACAGAAATGTTTTCAAGGTTTCCCTATAATAAAAAGGATCTGGATAGAGAGGACTCCGTGAAGGTGATTTCACAGAGCTCTGACGTCAATGTGCACGCATGCATGGACACACACACACACACACACACACACACACACACACACACAGAAAACGAGAGATAGAGAGAGAGAGAGAGTCATATATTGATGCCGTGGGAGTGTCAGTGACAGACTCATCTTTATTGAATATGGCCTCGTCAGTTCTCAAAACCCTCCCTCTTTCCCACCTCCCCCGTTTCTCTCCTTCTCTCTCTCTCTGTTCTCGCTCTCTGCTACCATCTGCTTGGCCAAGCACACATCATACAGCAGACGGTGCTTCACGCACACATACGTACACACGTGGTGCTCCATCATCCCCTCCGTCTTTGCGTCTCTCTCTCTCTCTCTCTCTCTCAGTTCTCCTCTACCATTAATCATTTATTCTCTCGCTACTCTCATTATGAAAGCTCAGGATTAAAAAGGAGACTTCTTCATCATTCTTCTCTATTCTTGGTCAGTCTTTGGTAGATCAGGACTGAAGCATGTTCGTTTCAGTGGCAGCAGTTCTCGGGGCGACCCTGGGAACCGTGTCTGGAGCACTCACACTCTGTGGCCTGTCATTGCTCTGCAAGAACTGCAAGAAGAGCAAATTTGAGGGGGATGACAGCACCGACTCTGAGAGAGCAAGAGCCAGCATCTTACACACACTCACACAGGTAAGGAGTACAGACATATATGATAACATGCTTAAATGAATAGAAGTATGAAATCATTTACTCAAACCATTAACATGCAGAATAATGTTAATTAACCAGATGAGCTTTTCAGAGATTAAACAGGACAGGCTTAGTTGAAAACTAAAAGCAGTAGAACAAATAATTCAGCTTAGAATTTTCCCTTGAGCCGCGCAGACTAATCAATGCTGTCCCTGAAGTGCCTAAGAAAGTGTCTTCTGATGAGCTGCACTTTTAACAACCCTTCACAGGATGACTCACTATGTATCACTTGCACTCCAAATAGCTAAAAACAGGACCTTACCGAGACTGGATTATTTTCCAGCTTACTGTTTCTTAATGAAATGTTTGCAGTGTTGAATTGCCTGTGACTACAGTAATTAGATCTATTAAAAGCATGCATGGACTTCATTACAGAACGCTGCTTGCTATTTATAGATCCTGACCGGTCGTCTTCACAGACAGTGTTGGCTGTTTGCTGGAAAGGCAGCTGTAAATAGAACAAGCTATTATCATTGCAGACAGCCCTGAAAATATCATCTAGCTCTACATCAAAGATCTAAGGGACACATGAGATGCTTTGTCGCTTCCCCCGAGCTGTATTCTGTTCATTTTTTAGTGATTTCTCTCCGTTCCCAGCAATTGTTCTAGTCTGAAGAGGTTGCTCTCTTAGGCTGTCTCCTAGTGTTGGATTTTGCACAAATCATAATCTCTTTATTAATCTTTGATGTACAGTATTAACATGTTTCTTAAAAAGGTTCTCCTTGGAACCGTTTCCTCTTTTCCTCCACTCTTTCTTCAGGTTCTATATAGAACCATTTTATTGGGAGTGTGCTGTGTGTCATTATATTTTTTTAGGAAACAAACAAACAAACAAAAAATTAACAAAAAGAACAATTCAAGAAATAAAAAATATATATATTCACCCGTATTAAATATCATCCCAGTATCAAACCTTCAACTAATGGTTAGTAAGGTTAGAAATACACTGCCTGGTAAAATAAATAAATAAATTACAGACTCTAATCAACCACCTTTAGCTTTGATTACAACATGCAGTCTGTTTGATTTCTCATGCTCCCAGAAGGACTCTTACACAATTTAAGTCCTGGAATATACCAATCCCATCAGAGAAGAAAAACTCCTTTGATGTAATAACCCGTTCATTGAGTACATTCAGATAGTCAGCTGATTTCATTTTATTGTGACACAACATTGCTGAGACTAGACCTGACCAACTGAAGCAACACCAGATTGTAGAGCCTTGTACTATATAGTGGGCACTATGCATGATGGGTACATCGTGTCATGCACATCCATTCTTACTCTAATGCATCCATTGCAATGGGGTCAATCTGGACTCATTAGACCACATTACATTAAAAAAAAAAAAATTCCAATCTTTATGCTCCATAACAAACTAAAGCCCTTTTTTTCTGATGCGTCTCACTATGAAGTGGTTTTCTTATGGCCACACAGCTGTACAGCCCAATTCTGTGAGTTCTCATCATATCTCTCATCATTTCACTATTAAATATAGCTCTGATTTCTGAGTTCCAGTTTTTCTGATGCAACATCACCAAGCGTTTAAGTGATCCCCATTCATGGAAATTCATCATTATTTTCCCTCCACATTTCTTCTGTGAAATTGACAGTTCAGCACTAACCATCCAGGTTTTAATAATGTGTTGGACAGTTCCTAAATCAATTCATCAATGTTAATTACAGTTAATGTCTTCTTTGGTTGATGCAAGCCAATAATATGATTATTTTGAATATTTTTTTTTTGCAAGACAGTGGACATTTAATCATTTCTTCATGCATGACATTTAAAGTTGTTTCTGCAACAATTTCTGTGTTGATTTGGTTTGGGTTGTTATTAGATGGGAGATCTTTGGTGAATTTCAGGTGCGTCAGTTTCTGCCTTTTTCTCAGGTTTTTTCTTATGGAATATTTCCAAACAGCTTGTTTTTTGTTCAGCTTATTGTTTTGAAGACTTTGATGTTGTTATGAGAAACATATTTTCATAATTTTTTGTGTGGAAAATTTAAATAACTAAATTTATAGCATTTTCTAAAATATTTTTGTTAGTATTCTTAAAAGAGGTTAATTATTACTTGTAATTTACTGCATGTCACAATTTTCAAACCCTGCCCATTTATTCAGGATCATCCTGGTTTTCAAAACCTCTGGTCCTGGTCCTGGTCCTCTAATCAGCTTTGTGAATAAAAATTCCCCCCAAAATTTCAAATGATTAACTGGAAGATGAGATTAGTTTGTCCTTTAAGTAGTCCATTTATTAAAGAAATAATAGATTTTTCAAACAATCAATCAAATCGTTTATTATACCCATTATTATATCCACATTATACCCACTGGCAAGTCACTGCGTCTGGCTGTGGGCGCCGGTGCGCGTGTGTTAATATGAATCAAATGGGTCTATAGTTAGACCACCTGGCCTGGCCTTGCCTTGAATTAGTCAACTGGTGCTACAACAATTAGTCAATCTGTGTTACATCCCCTTCCTCACACATCTCCACTGCTGCAGAAATCATCCCTAAACCTCCTACACATATACATTCCTTATTCAGTCCTTACTCATGCCTTAAAAATCTGCGTTTATATGCAATCATCACACACCTTGCCACCTACATTCACGCACGCATCACTAATTTGATCTAGGTGCTATTTCTGAGTCTGTCTTGGTGTCGAGACTGTCAATGTATAGTCACGACTCATACTCGCACATATGCACCGACAAAGCCTGTGTTTGCACGCTTCTGGTCATGCACAAAGACACTCCGATTTAATGATTTCAGTTTCTTTGTAAAGTGGACATAATAGTGTGTATTCATGAATATTCATTCCCATCAAACAGTCACAAATGGGCTTTGGGACAGACATTGAATATGAATATTTATGCACTGGAAGATGAGAGAAGAAGAACAGAGAATTCTTTAGTAGGGCGTAAATAATTCACTGGCCTATCTCTATAGAAAGGAGAGATCTGGTAAAATCAGGAGCAAGTGCTGAACATTATTGATTCTTATTCTTAGAATCTTTCCTGCTTTTTGTTTGGTCATTGTTCTATAACAGATGGCTTTGACTTCAGAATAGGTTCCTTGTAGAGCTGTTTAGAAGCATATACCATCCAAACAGCTGATTTTATTTATTTATTATATATTTTTTATGAATATAACTTTTGTTGGTGCAAAATACAGAAACTTAGATATAGATACAATACAAATAATGCTGAAGATCATCATTATGTGGAAAATATGGAAATCATGGACCAAGGTTGGAGAGCTAAAAGACAAACAGTTAAACAGTTTATTGGGATGTGAAAATGTTCTGGAAAATAAGTCAGATTTTTTAAAGACAAATTATGTAGGCAAACTATGAAATTGGATAAAAAGGATAGTACTGGGATTATTAAAGGAGTGCTGAGAAGTTTGACTTTCTTAAATTTGCATATTTAGGAAGTAAGATTTTCTTCACATTGTATACAAATAGTATGGACTGTAAACTGAGAATTGAATAATGAGGACATAATATATCCATCTATCTATCTAGCTATCTAACTATATTTATAGATCTTGTAATGTAATGATGATTTTATTTATAAAGGGGAAAAAACTGTCCAAGCCTGACATGTTGCATAATTAATGGAACCATGAATTTTGCACTCTACCAGAAAATCCTAAAGGAGAATATCCGGCCATTAGTTCATGACCTCAAGCTCAAGCACACGTGGGTTATGCAGCAGGACAATGACTTGAAACGACTTAAATCCAACTGAGATGACCTTAAACAGGCAGTTCATGTTCAAAAGCCCTCCAATGTGACTGAATTAGTGTTGTGTGTGTGACTGATTTAAAACAATTCTGAAAAAAAGAGTGGGCCAAAATTCCACGGATGTGTCTAATTGCATGATATAGCAAACACTTGATTACCTGTTATTAGGTTTAAGAGCAATTACTTTTTCCTCATCATTTAAAACTGCATTTTGTATTTATTAGAGTTATATTTGTATTAATTAAATATATTTGATGATCTCAAGTGTGACAAAAATGCAAAAAGTAAAAAAAATCAGGACAGGGACAAATACTTCTTCATGACACTCTCTTTCTAGCTATCTAACTATATTTAGAGATAGATAGATAGATAGATAGATAGATAGATAGATAGATAGATAGATAGATAGATAGATAGATAGATAGATA
>JAQQZT010000023.1:14301858-14316792 GCA_030068275.1 Clarias platycephalus
ATTACAGCCTAAGCATTTGTGTTAATGTAGGGGAGAAGATTTGTGCTCAGTCAAAACTTCAAAAGTTAACTAAGGATTAAAAAAAAAAAAAAAAAAAAAAGACAAGTTATTTTAATGTTTAAAAACTAAGTACTATATATTTTGCTAATAACCAAGTGGTTTGGCATTGTTTAAATATGTTAAGGAATTTATGTACTATGTTAAACAATGCATTTTTATGAATTTAAGAATTACACGTTATAAGAAACATTTCTTCAGGACAAATATTTCACTATTTATAATTACTTAAAGGTTGGTAAATTACTTTAGCCAGGTAATAGTTCACAGTTCATGAAACTACAGTATATACAGTTCTTTATAAGGTCAGGAGAAGGTATACAGTAAGTAATTAGTTTCATTGAGTTTAAGTTAGTAGTTAGTTTAATTAATTTAGTAGTTAATTTGTCCAGTAATAATATGTTATAGTTAATGTTGAACTCTGCTCTAATATCTGCTCATACTTTGTACAGAAGTTCACCTCAACCTGATGAAAATAATGCAGATAATCCATCTACACCTGATGAGGATAAAACACGGTCAGTGTTTATATGAGACTCCTTAATCGAAGATATTCGAAGATAATATTATATTAAACTTGGGTTTGTTTTATATAAAGCACCGGCAGGTTCTAGACAGTTTACAGCAGAATCACAGCCGTGCCATATCCAGCAGTACAGCACACATTTTCATTTCTCTATTCCTCAAATATAATAAGTATTTAACAATTGAATTACATTTGTGTTCATTGTTATAATCATAAAGAATATTTTTTTTTCAACTAACTTACAGATTTCAGTAGTGAGATGTGTAACAAATGTATTGTTCACCTTGAGACAATCTGAATTATGCTTTAACATCTTTTCTTTAACATCTTGTACATTTCTTTACAGTGATCAATCTCAACCTGATACAGAGACCGAATGGAGCTTATCTGAAACTTATGTACATGTAGAAGGGTGAGTTTTTCCCCCTCAGACTCCTTTATTGATGCTATACAAAAACAAACATAAGTCTAGTCGGAAATCAGAAATCAGATGTTTTGTTTTTTATTCTATGAGGCCTGCCACACTCCAGCAGGAATTCAACAACCAATAATCAAATGATTTTCTCATGAGCTGTTGTAGATTTCAGATGAGATCATATCTGTCAAAGTCTTTGGGAAAAACTGTGCATTTCAGTTCCTCAAGTACCTCCACCTCTCTAGATTTTCCTCCACCTGTTCCCTGCTCTCGCTACAATGCACAATGTCATCTGCAAACATCATTATCCATATAATTAGTCGTTTTTTCACTATGTCTCTTTTATTGAAGCAATATTGAAACAAACCTCAATTTCACATAACATGGAGTTAACCAGTTAGCTAAGTTATTTAAAAAGAATCTTTTAAATTTAAAGGCTGCTTTCAAGTAAATGTTCCAAATATTTTATTGTGTGATGTAGTTTAGAAGATTTGTGATCAATGAGCAAAGTTAACTAATGATTTTCTTCAAAACAAGCAAACAAAAGAGACAATCTATGATACTGTTTATGAACCTAGACCAATCTAGTTTCTGCTTAGTCAAAATATAAAAAGCTATCTAATGATTTCCTAAAAAAAAAAATATTGACCCATTCTGCAGTATGATAATGTTTAAAAACCGAGAAATATCTAGTTTGCTAAAAAGCCAAGTGGTTTTACCTTGTTGGGCAGTTTAAGCCAAGTAACAGATAACATCAACTGTTGAGTAAAGCATGTATGTAACATGTTTTTGTATGTAAACAAAGCATTTTGTGAATTCAAGAATTACATAAGATACATTCTTTCATGACAAACATTTCAGCATGTTATTATGTATCTATTCATGTCCAGTAGTAGATCATATTTGAACTACCACAGTAAAAATACAACCAAATGATTTTTTCAATTGAAATCAAGCTGTGTTGCAATAATATTTCAACTGTACAAATTCCAGCCTAAGCATATGTATCAATGTAGGATGTAGTTGGTCACCTGGTCAAGTTATTTAAACAGACTAACCAAGGATTTTCTCTAAAATAATAAAATAAAATAAAATAAAATAAAACGAGGTGTTTCAATGTTTAAATACCAAGTACTATCTAGTTTGCTAATAAGCCAAGTGGTTTTACCTTGTTTAAAAATGTTGAGAAATTCAGTAATATGTAATATGTTAAGCAATGTATTTTTATGAATTCAAGAATTACACGTTAAAAGATACATTCTTTCATGAGAAATATTTCTGTATTTATAATTACTAAAAGTTTGCTAGATTAGTTTAGCCAGGTACACTGGAAAAAATAAAAAGTTGACTTAGCTTAAAAAGTTAAGGCAACCGGCTGCAAAGCAATTTTGAGTCCACTGAACTTCAGTGGTTGAAGTTGTGCCAAATCATTTAAAAAAGTTAATTGAAACTGCTATTTTAAGTTAGTTATACCTTCCTAAAAAAGTACATCTAACTAATCATTATGAGTTTGTTTTAAGCCGAAAAGGGGGTTGAGTGAATTTTAAGAAATTAGATGTTTCAGTTAGCAGATGCTCTTATCCAGAGCGACTTACAATTTTATCTCATTATACATCTGATCAGTTGAGAGTTGTTCAAGGGCCCAACAGTGGCAACTTGGTGGTTGTGGGGTTTGAACCTGGGATCTTCCAAACTGTAGTCTAATGCCTTAACCACTGAGCTACCCCTAATTCCCATTAAAACAGTTTTTATTTACAGGCTGCATTAACCACTCCTTATTCTGGCAAATAAAAGCAATTTTTTAGCTCTCCGGTGTCACTTTTTTAGTTTTTGTCATATTCATTAATGTAATGAAGTGAAAATGATTGGTGCTAAAGGTGATAAAAATATTTTATAACATTTTAATTATGTGTTAATGTGGCTATAGGAATACATTTCATACTCTAATTGTTATTACTGATGCTTCATGCACTTCTATAGGGAACACTTCACTTCCTTAATGCATCAACATCGGCTATAATCATATAATCACAGAAATTACGCAGTACTAAAGCTCCAACTACTGGACGCTGTTCTTATAATTATGGGCAAAAGAAACGGTGCACTATAAAAAATATATACAAACGGTTGTACTGTTCGTGTAACATTATAAACAACTAACAACAACAAACAAGTAGCATTTTATACCTAACAACATATACTGTATGTTAACGTAGGTTCAGGTTAAATCTAAATCAAATTCAAAATTTTCACAATATGATATGCAGTGAAATTTATTATATATATATATATAATTATTATTTTAAAAAAAGTTTTACTACAAAACGTCAAACAGCTTGAATCTACAGTGGGGTCCAAAAGTCTTAAATGACATTAGCATATATTTTTTTAAACAGAAAATTTTCTAAAGTGAAATGCTCAGGTACTTCGGTTTCCTCCCAGAGCCCAAAGACTGGCAGGTTAGATTAATTGGAGTTCGCAAATTGCACATATTATGTTTGAGTGTATGTGTGTATGTGTGTATGTGTGTGTGTGTCCTTACAATGGATTGGCACCCTGTCCACGGTATTCCCTGCCTCGTCTCCGCCCTAATAATAAACTTTTTTTTTTTTTTTCAGATTTCTGGAGTTTGTCAGCTTGCTGCCATTAATGCATAAAATATGACATAACAAATGCTTCTAAACTTTAAAATTCATGTAAATGTTTAGAAGATTCTACATTTCATAAGTTGCTCATAATATAATTTGTAATAATAATAACAACAAAAAACGGCTGTTAAATTGAAAATGAATGTCAGACAGAAGAGTTTTCAAAGGTGCTCTAAGACGATAGGTAAATTTTTTGTAGAAAAAATTATATAAAAAATTATTATAGCTCCAATGGCTCTCGTCCAATGAGATTGCTTTGTCAGAATTAAAGTTGAATAATTGCTTATATTCTTTTATGTGAAGTCCGTGAGGTATTATTACCTTTTTAATATTAAATATTCATATTTGATTCAATATTTGAGGATCCCTATGTAAAAACAGAAAAAAAGCATTAAGCATTAAACATTGGGATCAAACATGCACAATAACGCAGCTACACTAATAATCCAGGCATTGTCATTAATAATGCGTTTTACTCATCTTATGAGGTTATTCAAGTTAGTGTCAGTGACTCCAGAAAACACTTCAGAAAACACAGGTTATCAGTTTATTATAACTTCATAACAATCTACACCGGGCAAATATATTGCTAGGACATCTTATTGACATTTACTAGCCTTGCCTGCACCATCATTCTTGTAATGATACCCTGTTGCCTTGTGAAGGCTGCAGTTATCTCCTTTAAATTGTCTGTCTATTGCTGCTCACATTTAGCTTTTTCTTCCCATGACTAGTTTCATAGAGTGAATAAATGTTCAATTTTAATGGCATCACCATTTCCTGGGGATAAAAATAAAAATATCGGTTTGTGGTTTATAACTAAGAAAAATATGCCATTGTCCATATCCCACAGAGCACTTCAGAATCCATCTTATGTGTCTTGGATCAAAACATTATGTGCCACTGAGACCTGGTCAAGAGCCAAATAATGTCTAGAAAGACCCTCTAGTGAATAAATTAGTGAACTGAAATAAGGATCAATAAAAGCCCAATATATACAGAAATTATACCAGAAATTATAATGAAAGTTTTCTCCCATATTGACTGATCATTCTGCATTTTGGAACAAAACAAACAGAAAGTACACACCTGTAAAAACCCTTTTACTGTACTTTTCTCATACCTCCAGTGACAATGAAGCATTTACTCTATTTCTACATAAACCTGTTTATTTAATCAGAATTCAATATTCAGCAATGAATGAAAAATGTTTTGCAGTGCAGGCATTGTTGACAAGGTCAAAGAGATGCACGTTCATATTTAAATCATAGCCTGACAGGTTAAGCTTGAAAGGTTAGGGCTCAATAATAAAATGGCCTGAGCATGCTCATTAAATCTCCTTCTTTATTATAGAACATTAAGGATGGACATAACTGATTATTATTACAGATGATATATATATATATAGATATGTACTGCCAGTTCAGTTAGCAATGAATTAAAAACAATGGATGGGCAGATGGTTAGATATAACTGTCATATAAGGGTCAAAGGATTGATTCATGATTGATTCATCCTTGCTGGGATAAAATTAAGATGTAAATTTGCTCTTTATCCCATCACCTTTAGTTGCTTGTGTTTTTGATCTTAAACTTATTTACTTTAATTAATTGATTGATTGATTGATTGATTGATTGATTGATTGATTGATTGATTGATTGATTGATTTTGTATCTGATCATTTTTGTACCGGATCAAGGTTATTTTAAATCCTTTTTCAAACAAAGTTAGAGAAAAAAATACTTGTTTTTAAAATTACACCAAATTAAATCTTACCCATTTTGCATTAAGTAAAAGATTCTGAATGCTGTTGTGATGGTTTCAGAACAGGGGATCTAACCTCTAAAGGTTGTCCTTTTTCGGAATGAAGTATACATGAACTACATCAATAAACAAATAAACAAATAAACAATGTCTTCTTCTTCTTCGTCTTCTTCTTCCTTTGTCCTCTCTGCAGCTGAGCAAATAAGCATGGAGACTGGCAGTGAGGGCTATGTGTCAGGGTGTGTGAGTGTATTTGGAGAACAGAAGCTTGCCCAGACATCAGTACGCAAACTAGCATCAAGAGTGCATTGGGGCGAGGCTATGGTGTTCTCCCTGCCCAGTACCTGTAGTACAGAAAGCACAGAGAGCATGGAAGGAGAGGTGGCACTGACCTTACACGTGTGCGACCGGTTCTCCCGAAATACAACACTGGGGACTGTGAGGTTCAAACTGGCGGATGTGGGCATGATGTCAGATGCTGACTGCTGGGTCAACTTGCAGCCACCAAAACAGGTGAGATATATTAGTGAGTGTATTTGTGCTAGAATTAAAATGAAATCGTTTTCTAAATGTATGATAAACATATCTATCTATCTATCTATCTATCTATCTATCTATCTATCTATCTATCTATCTATCTATCTATCTATCTATCTATCTAAATAAATAAATAAATAATCATGCAGGCAGAAACATCTTGCTAATCAGAGAGATCATACAGGATAAGAATAGATTGAACTGAATGAAAGTCTAAAATGACTCAAATCACTCTTTACAACTGTGGTGAGCAGAAAAGCATCTCAGCATGCACAATACATTAAACCTTGATGTACATGGTTCACAATCACAAACAGGTATCTGAGGCTGTCATGGCCACAAGTGACAAAAAGTAATTATTAAAAAAAAATCATACAGTATATCGGTGGGGGGAAAAAAAAAAAACTTACACTTATTCATCTAAATATAGTATAATGGATATAACTAATAACAAATACTACTTAAGAAAAATGTACTGGTGATAACAGATGCTACTTGAAAATAAAATTATATTTTGGTAATCACATTAGATATCACTTTAATAACCTTATATTGGTAATCACTGATGATAGATATTACCCTAGGAACATTGTTCATGTGAAAAATATTACGGAAAATATCTTATAATTGTGAACACAGGTGATATATTCTATTTAAAATGTTGCCCTTGCGAACATTACAGCTAGATATTATAGTCTATAGTACTGTAAGGTCAGATAAGATATACAGTCTCTTCCAATCCTGACACTTAACATTTGTTTAAAAGCCAGCAGAGTAAAACTGGTGCTGAATTGAATGCAAAAGAAAGGTGGTTGCAGGTTCGAAATGCAAGCATTATGCCTCATTATGCCAGTGTGTGTGTGTGTGTGTGTGTGTGTGTGTGTGTGTGTGTGTGTGTGTGTGTGTGTGTGTGTGTGCGCGTGCGTGTGACCTTTAAAGAGTTTCATAAAAGAGCATGAGTGTCTGAGGAATGAATATGTCAGCTTGTGTGTCATGCTGAATTTCTAGGTCTGAATCTCAATAACATTGCTAAGTACCACATACACACACACACACACACGCATGCACACACACAAAACACAGTTTGTTGTGATGGGCTTGCATGGACGTCACTATCATGTCAGTTTGCTCATCAATTAATGTTGAATGTATTTAACACTTCTGATACATCATGTTAGGCCGATCACAGCAATGTAATATCAGGAGAAAAAAGAAAAAAAGGAAACAGACATGTTGTTCATATGGACACTAGGTCTTTCTCTGACACCTTCCAGATGTCTATAAATAGCTTTAGATATGCTTTAGAATGTCTTTCTCTGTATGAGATTTCCAATATGTACACGTGCACACACACACGCACACACACAAACACACACAAGGCTGGTAATGGAAGGGCAAGAGATCTTTATCTGCGTCATCACATATCCCAAAGGAGATTCTGTTTCAGCATGCACACACACACACACACACACACACACATGGTAAATTCTGAACAAAAACATTGTAGTTATTGTTTTTCATCTAAATCATATGATTATTTATACAGTGCTTTTCTACCATAACGTAATATGTACATACATTTTGATTTGTAAATAATACACAAAATATATTATTTTCATTCATAGCTATTCATAAATAACACATATTCAGAAGAAAAAAAAATTCATTAAATTATTATTTTTTTTTAAATATAAAGTTATTCAATATAATTGAGAAGATATACAGAGCAGAAGAATGGAAGAGAAGGATTGGGCAGTTGTTCAAGGGCATCTGAAGGTAAATAGTGTATCTGTCTGCCAGTGCGTGACGCTACACATGACGCAGTTTCCTCTTGGCTCTCTGATCGCCACTCTAAATAATTTATTTGTTAATACCCTAAGATGTTGCACACACAGTTACAGACACTTGAACAGATGGGAAAGTGGAGGAAAAATCAGATCTCGTCTACACAGTTATTCTCAGAGGCACGCATACACACAGTAATACTGAGCTGGCTCTTTTTCAACCCATGGTGTTAGATGATTCATATTTCCTTAGTGAAAACAATATCACCAGGCGGTTGTTTCTGAGTATACAGAGACAAGTAATTAGGAGGCAGAATCAAAGGCAGACAGAGAGAGAGAGAGAGAGAGAGAGAGAGAGAGACGTAGGTTGCAATTTATAAAATTGGGTGCTGCTAGAGTTTAAGTCATGACTATTTTCATTCATGTAATCACTTGCCTCACTTGCCTCGATACGCAATAAAGCTGACTTATAACATGAATCTTATTATTCTGGTCATGTTATTATGCTAATATGATCCCTCTGCTATGAATAAGGTTCACTCGATTTCACCAAACCCATTTCCAATTGTGTTGCCACAGCTGTCGGCATAACAGAATATTGGCCTGTTAAACAAATATCTATTCATTCATTCTTTCATTCATCTTCTCTAACCATTTTATCCTAAGACATGATTTATACAGGTCACTTACCCTGGATCCGGCACCGATCCCAGGAACACTTTGTAAGTTGTTGGAGTAAACAGATATGAAAAAAATGTTAAATGAAATGAAAATGATTCAATTCATATACTGTATGCGGTCCTATTCAAACTGTTTTAGACCTGCGATGTCTCGTTAGAGACAAAACATGGAGGCGTTTGGGTTTGAGAACAAAAGATGCATAATGAGCCGAGAGATTGGGGTTTTACTGTAGCTGCCATTTCCTGATACTTACATCTAACTATAGAGAAATATAGGAAAATTTGACAGACGTTACTTGTCTACTTTTGGTTTGAGCTTCGGGTTTTAACTTTTTAGACTGGATAAATCATCATTAAGACCAGAGAACTCTATATAGTATAAAGCAGGCCTTTTTAAAGCTGAGAAAAGAATAATAATTCATCATACCTTTGGGGATATTTTATACAACAATTTGTAATGTCTTAATAAATGAACAAGTCTACCGGTATACTAACAACCAGACGTCAAACAGGTCAGTGAAGGAATGTAACCACAGTTGAAGACTGAAACATGAAAAACGGTGTAGAAAAACCCCAAAACAACAGTTTAGTGACATAACCAGTGAGCTCCACAGAATACAATCCACTGTTAATAGAAAACTTTGACATCAGAAGTATAGAATTCATATCACAAGATCGCAAACCCCTCATCAGCAGTATGAGTCAGAAGGCCAAATTGGAATCCACCGAGAAATACAAGAAATAATGCACAAATGTCCTGGAGCCAAGGTTAACCTTTACCAAAGTGATGAACATGTCAAAGTATGGAGAAAAAAGGATCTGTTTCAATGATGCAAAGCATCAGTCACGCACGCTCATCAGTCAAGCAAGCTGGAGGTACAGTCATGGCTTGGTCTTGCATGGCTGCTTTGGGAACAGGCTCACTAACCTTTATTGATGGTAGAAGCAGAATAAATTCTAATTTCGTAGGAGGACAATGACCCAAACACAGCACAACAAATGACTTACAGTAATTAAGGGATAAACATGGAAGGATTTACATTGATCAAGTCAATCACCAGACCTTAACCCATGCATATAAAAACTGTTGTAATTCCTATTCCATATACCCAAATTAAATGTAAATAAGCAACATTTGAAACTCATTTATTATTTATCACCAATAAACAGCTAAATTAACAATAACGTTTGTAAAAATACACATACAGTATTTATGCACATGTAGAAGCATTTTCTTTTTAATAAAGCGATTTAAGGCTCAAGTCATATACTAAATTATAAATGTTATACAGTATGAACTCTATTAAGAGTATATTATTAAAACTTGGATGTAAATGTTAGATCTAATGTTAGATAATTAGATTAGATGTAATTTTCCCATTCTGAGACAAATGTCTCAGCCAGCTGTAATCCACTGGATAAAATGTGTCATGTAGTGCCATGCATACCAAAAGGCGCTTTAATAAATGGGAAAGAATTTGCTGAAACGATAAAAAAAGAGATCTAAAATAATATATACTTTTAATAATCCCTTTTTAAATGAACAACAAGAAATCAAACACTAAAATGCAGACTCTGCCATGAATATAATGTATATGGAAATACACAAAAAATTCTCTAGTGTTGAATTAACTGTTAGAGTGTTGAATTACAGTAACACCCCTAAATATTCAACATTATCCAAGTTACACTGTGATACAGTGCACATTTTATTTGCCTTTTCCATGCATTAAGAGATTGTAGAAATTAAGTGCATACTCTATTCTTCTCTTGGATGACATAACTGCATGGTTCCCAACATGGACCAAAACCAATATTTTCTCCTCCACGAAGCTCTGTATTGTGAAATATTATGAGTCTGAGGAATCTTATAATCCAAAAAAATGCCTAATTCTGTTTATTTATTATTAATTATTTGTTTGGAAGCTACTGTACACCTATAGTAAAATTTGGTGATTGTTTGATTGCTGATTGGTGATTTCTGTTCCATTTGCCTATATGTTTCAAATCCTTTTAATAAAAAAAACCTCTGTAAGGTAACTATTGTACATTTTATACATTTCATTTTATTCACCTCCCAGATGGAAGTGCATTCAACGGGGGAGCTTTTGTTGTCACTAAGCTACCTGCCGGCAGCAAATAGGCTGGGGGTGGTGGTGATGAAGGCACGAGGACTGCAGTCTGATAAACTTAAAGACACTATAGGTAATATTTGTCACTAAGCATGTTCCATATTGTAATATCTCATACAGCTTTCAATGATTTATCTAAAAGCAACCAATATTTTATAGGAAAAACCTTGCAAAGCAAGTACACCTGGCTTGTTGAACACGGGCCAAGTTTTTGGGGTTTGGCAGAGTAGCTAAGTGGTGTTTTGTTCTCTCTGTCTAATCCCTCCATTCCTCTAAGGCCAATTTGACTAACTAGTTCCTGGTCCCCAAAATGTTTTATATGAGTGATATGAACATGAATGGTGCAGTTTCTGGTCGGAGCTGTGCACTGGTGCACAGTCATGTTGAAATTGGTGTGGGGTTGTTTTTCAGGAGTTGGGCTCGGCCCTGTACTTTGAAAGTGAAAGGAAGTCACTATTTCATGCTTTGTGGGAATAACTTTGGGGATGGCCACTTCCTGTTCCAGGATCACTACGCACCAGTGCACAAAGCAAGGTCCATAAAGACTGATGAGTGAGTTCGGTGTGCTGACTGGCCTGCACAGAGTCCTGATCTCAACCCGATAGCACACCTTTGTGATGAATTAGACTGCAGGCCGGGTCTTCTTGTCCAACATCAGACCTCACAAATGTGCTTCTGGAAGAATGGTCAAAAATTCCCATAAATACACTCCTAAACCTTGTGGAAAGCCTTTCCAGAAGAGTTGAAGCTATTATAGCTGCAAAGGGTGGGCCAACATCATATTAAATCCTTTTGGATGTTAATCAAGTTATTATGCATGTCATTATGGCAATTATAGTGTATTATGAGGTGTAAAGAATAACAGTCCTTGACCATGATTTTATTCAGGTCCAAATAATCTAAAGATGGTGCATTCTTCTTCTCCACAATGAAAAACCCTGTCCCTGACAAAAAGGTGGAAGGCTGTACGTTTCGTTTAGGCCAAGGCTGCCAGAATCTAGTCTTCCATGGCCTTCGGCTCAGGGCCCAATAAGGAGAATAATCTGCCCTGGGGAAGGTTGCTGCCAGGCAAGGTGTCAATGGCAAAATCATATTGCCACTAATATGGACATAATATGGGCCTTTTGTTTACTACAGGGTTTTTGGAGGTGTATGGGGTATAGGGGTTGGTGCCTTAAAACAGGTACCCTGACACTTGGGTCCCAAGACTGCTGGTGAAAGTTTGAACCAGTCCTCATGAGAGAGGGATATGGATTAGGGGCACTAGAAAGGACCAGGGTGACCTGCTCAAAATAAAAAATATATAACTTTACAAAAATAATATTTTTGTTAATGAGGTTTGTTCTGTCTTGTACATAACATAGCCTTTTGTTTCTTAGACCTCTCAGTGAAGCTGACTCTGAAGCACCAGAGCACCAAGCTAAAGAAGAAGCAGACACAACGTGTCAAGCACAAAATCAATCCGGTATGGAATGAAATGATGATGCTAGAGCTCCCCAGAGAGCTACTGACCAAGTCCAGCTTAGACCTGGAGGTGCTGAACCAGGTGAGCCCTGGCACACTGCTCCCACTTGGGCGCTGTCAGCTCGGCATCCAGTTCTCAGGCACCGGCCTCCAACACTGGCAACAGATGCTGGATAATCCACGCAAACAGATCGCCATGTGGCATCCTTTGCATGCTTAAATGCTAATACAATGCTAACTAGTGTACATTATGCATAGTTAAATGTTGTTTGTTATTTATTAGTACTGTTCTCCTTCTGTGTAATAATATGTGTCATTATAATGTTCTAAAATTTTAGGATCAACAACTCAACCACAGGCTAACATGTTACAGTCACTGATACACTGATTCTATAAGGACAATGATTAACTGATCATTATAAAAGGATGAATATCCTACCATATAGAGTATATATACAGTATATAAAGTAGCACATTTAACCCTAATGATTGCATTACATTCCACAGTCAAAACAAACTGAAGTCACTGGCTATATTTAAACCAAAACCTAGTAGTAGAGCTGGATTATTGTGGTTTCTTTAGCCCATCCATCCAATCCATCCGATGGGGTTTTTTTTTGATCCAAGCAAATAAACAAATGGTCAGTTTTCATTTGCATATTAACAGATTTAAAGCTTTCGTGGAACTTGGTCAAAAGAGGACAGGGCACATTAAATACAATTGCAATAAAATGACTCCCTGTCCCTTGGAGTCAAATATTAAGCATACCATCATTCCTTGTATATGTAATAATAACAACTGTATTAATGATAATCTAAAGCAACTTATTAACACTTGATATATTCTTGATATACAGTATTCTCTTTACTAATTTTTGGATAAATTAAGCAGATTGATGTATCAGTGTAGAATTTTCTGTCTTGTATATAAACATTAAATTACACTATGATGAATTTATGTCATTGTAAAGTCTCATAATCTGGTCAAGTTACCACCATGATAACGGTCATCAATGTGCTTAAATGTGCAGTAAGGATGCTGGTAGATGCTGGTTTCACTGTATAATAGGTGCAAAAAATGAATTATAATATATAATTATTTTACATTAAACTTTTTTTTTTATTTATTTAACGTTGACACTGCAAGATTTTGCTATGAATGGAAGATCATTTATTGTGCATAGATGAATGAGATGAATGATACAGAAGATAAGCAAGAATAAAACTGGACTCTTTTTTTTTTAATTATTTTATGATTTGCTAGTTTGTGAATACAGGATAATATACCACATTATTTAAAGGCATATCATTCACATTATATAAACACTTAGCATTGAACCCACTTTAATGGAACACCTTTACACTTAATCATGTATGGATCATTTAATCAGAGTGCAGCAAAACAATATGCATAAAAGCATACAGATACTGGTCCACTCATGCCATCGGGTCCAAAACTCCACAGAAAACTCAATATAGTACTGAGCACCAAAAAAAAAAGGTCAATGCCAGCCATGCTAGAACAGCAAAGAACCCAAGATCCTGCCTCCAAACTCCCCAGGTCCCAATCTAATTGAGCACCCATGTGATGCAATAGAAACCAAGTCTGATGGAGGCCCCAGCACCCAAGAGATCCATTGCCAATGTCCTAGTGACAAACACCAAACCACACTCCCAAAAGTCCTGTAGAGTTATGCCCAAAGGGATAGAGCCGCCACGGTGGCACAAGTGGAACACATTTTAGCATTTTCACTTAGTTTCAGAAATAATAATTAATTTTAAAGACATAATTTTACATAGTATACACAAAACTAACAAGATATCACAGCACATCTGTGGAAATCATCTTCCAGGAAGGCTGAAGGACTGATTCAGTCTTGAATTATTGATCACCAAAGACTGATGTTGTGTAACAGGCTGTGTGTTATGTATCAGGCCAGATATCTCATGCATAAAAGATGGCTGAGAAAAAAAAATCAGCATCGAGCTCAAACATATCACTAGTTTCCTTAAAGCATCTGTAAAGTCAAATTTTCGAATACACTCGTAGAACAATATTACTCCAGCAGATACATTAAATGCTCTAATAAACGTTAACGTTAAAATGAATGAGTATGTGACCAGCTCATTTGCTACCAATTCCTGCCAGACAGCTAGACCCAACAAGATGCAGCACATTTTTTCAAGGGCCAGCAAAAACTTGCAGAACTGCTGACGCAGAAACGACAGGGAAAGAAAGAACGGATTACGCAACACCACATGCCTTGAAGACATGTGCCCCCTCAAAAAAATTTTAAACTATCACTATGCTACAGTACCTTGCCCTGTGTCACCTTGATGCTCTGCTAAGGATATCACTCTGCCTCATTACTTGGCTGAGGATTTTGCTGCTCCTCCCTACTTTGCTGAGGACATAAATTCATCCACTTAGGACATCACCTTCTCCCACTTGCTCCACACTGCTCTACCGCCCACTTTAGTTTTCATTCCACCTCAACGTTCTGTTAGCACATTACTCTGTCTCCTTGCTCCCCTGAAGCCATCATTCCACCTCCTCACTTGGCTGATGATGGCTCTCCTCCTCCCAACTTCACAGAGTATAACTTGCTCACCTAAGCACACTGCTCCCCGTCTGGTTTCTTGGCAGATGTTTTGCGCATACACCCCACCCCTTGCCTAGCAGAGGACATCTGGCTCTGTGGCACCCTTAGCTATACAGAGAGGTCTCCCGAACCTCATTTGCTTAAGAGCCCCTTATAGAGAGGAGACATTTCGAGTGGTTGTCCCTTTTGTTAATTGGGGGTTCGGTAATGATAAATGGGTGCAGAATTTCAATACCCATCAGCCCTGCATATCATTTTACCAAGTCACATGCTTCACTGATGATTTGTACCTGTTCCCTGCTTCAAGCTCTGGTTTCTGTTTAT
>JAQQZT010000023.1:14328711-14348338 GCA_030068275.1 Clarias platycephalus
GGGGAGGGATGAGAGGTACTTTGTGCTCCCACATTAATCACGGCTCTACAGCCAATCAGGGGCGTCTGTGAGCTCGCACACGTGGAAGGAGCGGCTAGCGCCTTACTCCGAGTGTGTTAATCCGCCACTAACGGTGCGTGAGCGAGCAGTTCTAAAAGATGCGGGCGGCTGGCGTCACACGGTCTTCGGCCCTCCCGGGTGAATGGTAGTAGTAGCCTTAATGTGGGAGCCCCCTAGTGACGGGGAGGAATTGGGGAGAAAATCGGGGGAAAAAATCCAAAAAAATAAAAAAAACTTTATAGGAATTGAAAAGTAAAACTTCGATTGGTTTTGTAATGTGTCAGACAGGTGAAGCGAGCAGATGCAGAAAAGGAACTGAAGGAGAAATTTCAGACAGAGCGTACTGGATGAGGTGTGATATCAGCGATTGATTACACTAACCGAATTCATTTGAACTTGATCACACTTGACTAAATTAAAGAATGTAGATATGTGCCATGTGTTTGTAGTAGTTCTACAGGTCCCCCCCCCCCCATAATTATCTGCATTTCCAGGTTTGCTTGCAGTGCTCTGAGTGAAGATCAGAGGAACATCATTGTGGATGAGGTGGATGGAAACCCATGTTTCAGGACCTGTAAGGACATCAGTCAGGGAACAGAGCTCCTGGTCTGGCCAGAAGTTCAGACAATTCTGAATGAACATGTGAAGAATAAGGCAGAGGATGCAAAAGAAGAACTCAGCAAACAGGAAACACCACAGAGGGAAAAAGAGTCACGGAAGCCTGGATATGGAAAGCAGGGCTCTGAGGAGGAAGGTATGTAGTATCACTGTACAGTATTGGGCAATACACCTCTATATATTAAATAAAATTATGTAGATGAAATAAAACAAATGTGACAAGCTACAAAGTGCCTAAACACACTCATCATAAATTGGTTGTTTAAGTAACAACTTCAGCAGCAGCCTCATTTCCCCTCTCGTCTGTTCCAACCACTCTGCATTTCTCATTGGTTCATGCCTCAAGTAAGATGTTTTTTTTTTTTTTAATTTTATGTTTGAATTATTCATAGGTCAGTAAAAACACTACTCTGAAACTGAACTGAAAATGACAGCCAACATTGTAGCCAAAAAGCCCTTCAGGAAGCCTGGGGAACTGCTGTATTCCTCAAGACTACATTAAAATATAAGAAGATGTGGCTCTTTGGAAGCAAATTATGAAGAAATGAATCGTGGCTTAAGATTTTTATATTAAAGTATATAAAGTTCCCACTGCATCCTAAGAATATTGACGAACGCAGCGGGAAACGGGTCCTTATCAAGTTCATGCAACTTCCTACCAACGTCCCTGTCAGGTTCTCAATAAGATTATCATGTCACTAATTTTCAATAATGCACAACATACTGCACTTACGGTGGCAGACAAGTGCAAAACAAAACCGAAAACAATAACACAGAAAACAAAATAACAAAACCGACAACAAATCAGAAAACACAACGACATGTCCAGATACAAAATACCGAATGAGAAAACACAACGACAATTCAGTCAAACCGGAAAGGGTAGGTACAGTTCGCAAATGAAATTCTTATCGCTGATTGGATGAGACATCTGTCACTCAAGACATACAAGAAGTACTATCAAGTGAAGTCAGAATAATTTTTTAAAGCACTTTTAACACAACGTGGTTGACCAAAGTAATGTATAATCCTAAAATACTCAATTGAATCCTTAAATGAAAATACATCTAAATGTCCGTGTGGCTGCATCTTAAAATAACAACTGACTGTTATAATAGTTACTACCTAATGGTATACGCGTCATTTCATAGTTCCCAGAAATCGCCCAGAAAACTTGTGTTTGAACTTTTGACTGGTACTGTAGAGCGGCCGTCTCTTTCTGTAATAACATCACCTCCTTGCAACCTACTGTACAGACTCATTGCATTCATTTGCATAATTATCAAGCTGTTGAGTAACACACAAAATGACAGGACCTGAACGGCACGGCTGTACATTTGACGTTCTTTTAAAATATGGTATTTATGTGTCTTGCAGCAAAACAGCCGGAGGATAAACATCCAGTCCACAACACAGAATGGAACATACTAGAAAGCAGAGAAAACGAAGTGATGGATACCTGTGCTACTGAGACACTGGGAAGCCTAACTGGAGCCACGGCACCGGCGCTAGCGGGACCACCTGAGCAGCTGGGATCGGCTGTGAGAGCCAGCTGTCGTCTTGCAATGAAACCCCGCATAGTTCACTCACTAAGCAGCCGCTACATCAAGCAATCACAAGGGCAAAGACGAAGAAATGCTCATTATCTTACGAAAAACTCTAAACAGACTGCGGCCGAAAACGAACGAGAAACTCAAGACATTAAGAATCTGCGAGAGCGTAAGTACAAGTGTGATGAGTGCGAAAAGGGTTTCTTCCAGCTCTGTCACTTAAAGAAGCACAAGCTCACACACTTCGAGTTGAAGCCATATGTTTGTACAGAGTGTCAAAAGCGCTACAGTTCCAAGGAGAGTTATCAGGCCCACGTACTCACGGTGCACGATGGACAGCGACCTTACAAGTGTCAGCATTGTGAAAAGAGCTATGGTCTGAAACGTGACCTCAAGGAGCACCAAGTCCTACACACGGGTGAGAAACCGTTCGTGTGTGAGGTGTGCGGCAAGGCTTTTGCACGCCGGCCTTCTCTGCGAGCCCACAGGCGCGTCCATGAGACCAGCAATCTTGCCAGGATCAAATGCACAGAATGCAACAAAGAACTTGCCAACCGTAACTCTCTTAGGGCCCACATGCGTTTGCACACAGGCGAGCGGCCGTACGCATGCCCGCACTGTGCCAAATGCTTCCGGCAGCGTTCGAACCTGCAGGGGCACCTACGCCTTCACACGGGCGAAAAGCCCTTTAGGTGCCCGCATTGTGAGCTCCGTTTCTCACAGGCACCCGAGCTGAAACGCCATCTGATCATCCACACGGGCGAGGCATACCTCTGCCCGGTGTGTGGTAAGGCGTTACGCGACCCACAAACACTGCGGGCACACGAGCGTCTGCATACAGGCGACAGACCCTATAAATGCCAGGATTGTGGAAAAGCGTACACGATGGCGACCAAGCTCCGCAGGCACATGAAGTCACACCTGGAAGAAAAGCCGCACAAGTGTGAGATTTGCGGAAGCAGGTATACGTTGATGCAAAGTCTACAGCGCCACCTGAGAGTACATGCAGATCAGACGGAGGCCGGGCACTCGATGCCGACTAGGGGGCGACCGCGAAGATCAAACCAGATAGAGACGCAGAAAAAGGAGCAAACTCTGTTTTTTGTTCACGCTCTGCAGGATACCAGAATGACGCCTCACCCTGAAGAGGCCGAGGAAGTGTTGGAACATTTGGAACTCGATCACAATGTTATAGAAATTGTTATGTCCACTGACGGCACCAAGTGCATCCTGGTTCAAGGACAGGATCCTAATACCGAGTGTATTCTTTTACATCAGCAGGACGCTAATGCTAAGTGTATCCCAGTGGAGAACCAGGACAAGAGTGTGGAAGAGCAGCCTGAGAACAGTAGCATCGTCATCGATGAACTAAACTCGGTGGCAGAGACCGTTGAAATAGAGACAGGAATTGATGACTGAATATGTTGAGCTTTTTTTTTTTTTTTACTGGCTTGCGAGTACATTTCATTCTGAAATGGCAGCAGTTGAGTTAAAAGACGTTAGTAAATATTGACTCATCTGTACACTGAACCTTGTGTCATCACATCACTGTTTGTGCCAGATCTGAGCACAGTGTACAAAACAAATCTCTGCTGGAAAATGACTTTGCAAGATTATTAGCTTTAGTTTTATAGTCCAAATTTGTGGGGTTGTTTTTCTTTCATTTTTTGTTCTTTAGATTTTTTTTTAAAATCACGATTGTGTATTAAAAAGTTCCACCCATCATGTTTAGAAGAGGCTCTAGTGAGGCTGCATAAAAATCTCTAAATGTATTTTGAATCCTGAATGTGAATGTTTGTTTAAAAATGTATTTTTTTTTTTTTTTTTTAATCATCATCTTTATTCAAATAAAACACAGTGGCATGTAAAGCAGATTTTGTCCCAGCATCAAGATCAGTATCCACTGGAACTAAACACACTGTAATTTTCTTTTCCTATTTAGACACCGACACAACAGTACACTCTGAGGATTTACATACTAAGGCTTAGGTAGGAAGAAAGTTATAAATGTTTTTGTGTATGTGTGTGTGTAATGTTTATATTCTTGGACCATTTCTAATTTTACCATACTCGCTCCTTGGACATATCATTCTCAAATCGTCTATACTGCTTATCCTGTATACAGGGTCTGGATCCTATTCCAGAAGACTTGGGGCACAACCTCGACAGGGTGCCAGATCATCGCAGGGCACGCACACTCACACACACTACGGGCAATTAGGGATTAGCCTAATCTGCATGTCTTTGTACTGTGGGAGGAAACCGGAGTACCTGGAGGAAACCCACCAAGAACAGGGAGAACATGCAAACTCCATGCACACAGACCCAGAGGCGGGAATCGAACCCGGAGGTGCAAGCCGACAGTGGTAACCGCTAAGCCACCGTGCCGCTTCATCATGGAGCAACTTTGCTAAATATGTCAATTGATTTTGCCTTAAGATTTGGATCTATTTGAACATAATTAATTTTATATATAGATAAATAGAAAAAACAATAGTTTATTATTTTTCTTTTCAAAAAACATGTTTTTAATGGATTAATCTTCGTGTTATGAGCCCATAATCCTGCACCCGTTTAATGAAAGTTCAGCGTTTTAAATTAAAGCCCAAATTAGTTTTAATGAAGGAGAATGTCTTACAGGAATAGAAATAGCTTTAGTAACTAATAACTAAGATTACTGATACGCCTTGAATTTAAACTGCACTACTGCACTCTAATGTTTTTTTCGTAATACGACGTTTCATTATCAAAATAATAACTGACCCTGCATATGATTCATATCTCACAATGTGTACCAGAACTGTCCTGGAACATTGTTCCCGTGAATCACTGTTTCGAGTGATATATGAGCTCGAGCAGATGGTCCCAGTCTTGTCTCCATCGTCCAACATAATCTTTGTTCTATTTGAACTCCTGTGGTTCAATATTAACTCGAGCTGCAGGAGGAGGATTCCTGCGGTTTGTTATCAGTTTTTCAGCTGTGTGTGATGTTTCAGGGCTTTTCTTTTCCAGGATTGCAGCCTTCATCAGTGTGAAGAATGGGAGCAGTACCAGCACCTCTCCTTGTTATACTTCTTCTCGGTCAAGTCTTTCAGTTTATAATCTGCTATGATGGTATGGCAAATGTTGATGGTTATATATGAAATGGTCACGTGTGTTTAAGGCGACAGTACTAGTGTGTATTGAGTAGTGTTACTTGTCTTGTCTTTGTGGTATTAGTGTTAAAGACTGTCTGGTCTTTGTGTCATACCTTTGGCAGTTTTTATCGACGAGAAGCAGGCCTTTCAGGTTATCCGAGCGAAGAGGGCAAACTCACCTTTTGAGGAGTTAAAAAGAGGAAATCTGGAGAGAGAATGCGTGGAGGAGATCTGTGACCATGAGGAGGCTCGAGAGGTGTTTGAGGCCGATGATAAAACCGTAAGCACAGCTGTGGTATCAAACGGCTACACTGAAAGTACTGTTCCGTCTAAACGCGACGCTTTGCATGTATTCAGGGTTCACAGATGTAAAAAATCTCTTCTGTCTTATTGTATGTATATAAGTATTTCATGTAACATCATCATAGCTTCTTGCAGTGAAGGATTTGACATCTCATTATTTCTTTTCTTTGTCTTTCAGACTGCATTTTGGGACACATACTTAGGTAAGACTACATAAAACAGGAGTCAGCAGAGAACACAATTTGTGTAAATATGTGATATTGAACCAGGTGCAAAGTTCAAACCTTCAGCTGTTTTTTTTTTTTTTCAGAGTGATTACTAAATCAGTCCTAGTTTAGACGTGTATGTTTGTGGTTTCATCTATACCCAGGTATTAGCCTTGAAAACACACTAATTTGTTTTGTATACTGTAAAAATTGCAATAATAAACGCTAAATAAATGCTTTTCTAAATAAAAATCGGGGGAAGGGGGGGGATCAAAACCAGCTAGACAGCATCGAAGCATCGTATCTTTCCGTAATGGTTTTTCAGTCACTAATTTTAAACCACTGTATTAGGTAACTCATAACTATATTAATATTTTAATATTTAGTATGGTTTTCACTAAAAAATAGCCAGTGGCAGTAGCAACTCACTTCCTTGGCCTGTTCTGAATAAATAACTAGCTTGTGTCCTATGAATTAAAGAAAGTTAGATTTTTCTAAATCAATGTTAGCTTAAGATGTTAAATTCTTATAACAGGGAAATCAATTTTAGCTCTTTAAATTGAATTTGGATTTCTGTTTATTTAAAAAAAAAAAAAATTTATATGACACTTAAAAAGAGTTTGTTTTTCTAGCTAATTCGCAAGCATTATTTTCATTATAAGTGGAAAAAATAACAATCATTACCAATATTTGTCAAAATATTAACCAATCAAAAAATCCTAGGAAGTAAAGAAAACAGAAATGATTTTGGATGGTGTCAGTTGAAGGGTTTTTGCTGTTCCCAGTTTTGCTGGGTGTCTTGATTGGAACCCAGAAACCCAGAACCCATGTTCGATTCAGTTTAATGCTGTATGGTTAAGATGAGATGATATGAGATAGCTTAATTAACTGCTCTCAGATGTGAAATTGAAATTGTTGTAGCAGCCAAATACATATTACTAAGGTATATCACCAAATGTAAATATATATTGAATTATGTAAAAAATTATGTACAAACTATATTCACTGCCTGGCCAAAAAGAAGTAGCCACAAAGCAACTAAGGATATTTGAAGTTACTGGAACTCCTTCAACATGATCAAAACTGGCAGGATAATGCTGAACCATCAATTTTGTGGAGGAAATGTGGTTGTGTAAAAAAAAAAAAAAAAAAAAAAAAAATCAAGAATGGAGATCATTTAAACCCTTGTTGAAGTTGCATGGTGAAAAAAAATCAACAGTAAAAGCCATGGCTATGTTTAACAGTAAAGGTAAGAGCATTTCCAAACACACAATGTGATGAGAACTCGCAGGACTGGGACTAAACAGCTGTGTGGCCATAAGAAAACCACTTAGAGAGACTTATCATAAAAAAAAAAAAGCTTCAATTTACTATGGAGCATAAAGAATGGACTTTGGAGCAATGGAAAAGGTCATGTGGTCTGATGAGTCCAGATTGGCCCGATTCCAGGGCGATGGGTGCATCAGGGTAAGAAGGGAAGCATATGAAGCGATCATCTATAGTGCTCACTGTACAAACCTCTGGAGGCAGTGTCATGATCTGGGGTTGTTTAAGTTGGTCATGTCTAGGACCTGAGTCTCCTCAGAAAGTACAGCTGGCTCAGGCTCAATACGGACTAGGGGTATCGGCAACTTCTTCATGCTAAAATCCACCACCCTCTCTGTTTTAAGATGAAATCATACTGTGAATTAGCGACATAAAGAAAATTTCATTCTTTAATTCAAAAAATTTGAGCCTGAAATATCACTCTTTTATGTGTTTCATATGCTTATGAAATAGAATAACATTTTTTTTTATCTTTTGTTTTGCTTTTATGTACTGAGCAATGTATATTTCTGTCACCACACAGCTTGTTCGGGCAACAAAGTAAAGCGAAATGTGGATACTGTCAGAGGAATTCGAACTTGTATAGATCATGAAGGTAAGGGTTAATTAGTAAAATGTATTAAGGATAAAATTAAACTATATTATTTAGATTGATTTGTTTCAATCCTGTATGTGATTGACAGGTCTCTGCTACGTTGATACTGGCGAACACTACAACGGTAACATCAATATCACTATGTCTGGAAGGTCATGCCAATACTGGAAAAGTAACTTTCCCCACAAAATCACGTATGTATTAACTTCTCTAGTGTTTTATATAAAATTATTTTGTTTGTTTGTTTAGCTATGTTACACTAATACAGAGAGATGTGGCACTTTAAAACTATATCTGTGTTTAAACATGAATCCGTTTCATATTCCCTATTTAAACTCTGCTGTTATTCATTTATTTCACAATGGCATGTGTTTCCAGTGAGGTCAATGCAACAATACTGAACCTGCCAGAGAACTTCTGCCGAAATCCAGATAAGAGACCCACTGGACCATGGTGCTACACCAGTGACCCCACTGTCAGGACGGAGAAATGCGCAGTGCCGAAATGTGGTATGGACCTTAAAGCATTTAAGAACACTGCACTGAACACTGAAACCTGGAAAGCCATCAAACAGCTAGCGTTATTAAACTTTGTGTGGATTCCTGAGTAAAAGTGTACATTTGTACATATGCCTAACAAATGTGTGCACATCGACAATGATGGAAAAATCAAAGTTATAAAATGTTGCATACACACACATGCATTTCATTCTGCTTATATCACAGTGGTCTTGGAAATACTGTATGTTCAGGTGAAAAGGCCTCTCCTTGCACCCAGTTACCCATGTCAAGGGGTCGCCACAGCGATCTATTCGATCCACGCGCTACTTTGTCACAGGTTTTATGCCAGATGCCCTTTTGACTTAACCCTCCTAATTTTTTTTTTTTTTTTTTATAACCGGGCCTTTTTATTTATTTATTTATTTATTTATTTATTTATTTATTTTTATATATAACTCACTGTGCAACCCAGATTCTCAGATCCTCATATCAACAACCTAGAGCCTCAGCTGCCTAAGGCCTCACACTCTTACACGGTTACTGCTGAGAAATCTCTGTCACAAACATCTTTAAATAATCAACGCAAATTAGTTGCTTTTATTAAAATATGGTTTCTTACATTAATTTCTGAATGCAGTAGTGAGGACGAAGGCAGAGAGAATAACAGAAAAGGGGGACGTTGGGAAATGCAAAGCAAAAGACACAACTGAAGCAAAAGAGGGCTGTGTCCTTCTTAATAATAATAATAATAATAATAATAATGATGTCATTAATTGAGGTGAGGCTGTTAAAAATTGACCTACACCTACAGTATAATATACAGTATGGTCTAAACTATTCACTTTATTTAGAGAAATGGGACAGAGATGTTGAATCGGCTAATCCAGGAAGGATTTTCTGATTGGTTTATGCAGAGTGATGAGTTAGTCATTTACTCTCATGATTACATTTGAGAAACCAGAAATTGCTGCGAATTGCACTTTGATGCTGACCCCCATTTACTCACTGTGTAAGGAGCTCTGATGTCCCCACCTGTCATGTTAAAAATGACAACCGATATGACTGACGTACTGTAATAGAGCTTAAAGGAGGCGGATATTGTTAAAACCTGTAATTGTAAAACCTTCTTCTTTGTATATACAGTATATAAATAAATATTAAAAATATTGATTTTGAAGTCAGTGCGCACGAATTCTCACAAGAAAAGAATTGAAATAGGTAACTGAATCTCCTTCTCTAATGTTAATTGATGTGTAGAATTATTCCCAGGTGTTTGCAGCCTTTATTTATAATGATGTACTGTATAGTTCTATAACAAAATTCAACTGTTTTATAGTATAGTATAGTATAGTATAGTATAGTATAGTATACACACTTGCTCCTTTCTATTCTCATGAAAAAACCCAGGAGCCTACATTAGGTTTTTTTTATTTTTTTTAACATATCTTTTTTTTTTTTAATTATTAAAATGATTATTATTTTTTTTAAATTTTTTATTTATTTATTTATTTTTAAATAAAAGTGCATCTACCAAATGTCTAAATGTAAAATTTAAAATGAATGATTTTGTACATAATAATGATTAAATGATAAACATCCATAACAACAATTGTACTACAGATAATATGATGTCTAAGACTTTCATCTGTGTTTTCTCTTCTAACAGGTGAGACATTGCCCACTATCTCAGGAAAAAACAGTACTGTGCTGTACCATCAAACCAACTGTTTGCATGGCATTGGGGAGGGCTACACTGGAACGCTCTCTGTGACTATGCATGGTCACACCTGTCTTGATTGGAACCATGCCAAAGTGAAAGCTAAAACTAAGAATTTCAACCGAGAGGTTATTCTGTTGAAAGATTACTGCAGGAACCCAGATGGAGACCTGGAGGGACCATGGTGCTACGTGAGCAAGGCAGGAAACATCACCATAGACTACTGTGACTTGGAACTGTGTGGTGAGTTAAATGGCAAAAATATTATTTTTATGGTCGCCTCGTCTTTTACTAATTATTCTGTGGGCCTTAATGTGAATCAGCATTTTTAAAGAGGCATGCAAATGTGACATTCGTCTTTCAGATGCTCCTTTGGAAGGGGTGATAGATGAAGCCGGTGTTCAACAAAGAACTGTTGCAGCCAAAAGGGACATTTTTTTTAACCCTCGCAGCTTTGGCCAGGGAGAGTTGGGTAAGATCAGCAGATGCAAAACCAGCGCACTTGTACTTTACTTCTACTCTTATCCACAGACATATTCACAACCTAATTCACTATGAAGAATTTGCAAAAAAAAATCATGCTTTTTCTAGAACTTAATGATGGGTTCTAACTCTTAAATATCTATTCCTAATTGGAAGAAGCAGTGAGAATCACATAGCAGCAATGAAGCCTTCACATTGAGAGTGCCATCCCTCGAAGCAGAATGAATCCCTCTAAATAAAGATAATTATTTCCTTGAGTGGCAAATAAACACTGCACATGTCCTACATTTTTATTCCTTCAAAAGGCAGTTTTAAGAAATCTCTCTTTGAGTTTTGCATCTTCCACAGGTTTGTGGAAGTTCCTTGCGGACTCTTAGCTCGAGAAGCAGATCATATGCTAAGCTCTAGGGAATGGCTGAAGAGATAACAGGTTGTCTATCATCTTTTTATACAGTGGAGAAAAAATTGTTATTTGATTCCCTGTAGATTTTGTAAGTTTGCCCACTTACAAAGAAATGAGAGGTCTATAATATTTGTCATAGGTTTATTGTAAAGGATAGAGACAGAATATCAACCAAAAATCAACCAGAAAAAGCAGATGATACAAAGGTTATGAATTGAGTTGCATTTCAATGAGAAAAATAAATATTTGATCTCCAAGCAAAACATGACTTGGTGGAGAAACCTTTGTTGGCGAGCACAGAGGTAAGATCTTTCTTGTGGGTTTGCACACATCTCAGGAGGGATTTTGGGTCACAATCCTTTACAGATCTTCTCTAAATCCCAAAGGTTTCTTGCCTGTCACTTGGAAACTCGAAGTTTCAGCTGCCTTCATAAATTGTCTATAGGATTAAAGTCTGGAGACTTGCTAGGCCACTCCCTGATCTTATTGTACTTTTTCTTGAGCCACTTCTTTGTTGCCTTGGTGGTATGTTTTGGGTCATTGTCATGCTGGAAGACCCCTCCACGACCCATCTTCAGGAGGTTCTCATCCAAAATATTACAATATGTGGCCCCGTCCATTGGGCCCTCAATGCAGCAAAGTCGGAGGGGCAAACAGCCCCAAAGCATGATGTTTCCACCTCTTTGTTTGACTGTAGGGATGGTGTTCTTAGAATTATAGTCATAATTTTTCTTTCCCCCGAAAACAGCGAGTCGAATTGATGCCAAAGAGCTTAATTTTGGCCTGACCACAGCATTTCTCCCAATCCTTCTCTGTTTATTGGCAAACTTCAGACGGGCCTTTACATGTTCCTTCTTGAGGAGGGGGACCTTGCTGCACTGAAGGATTTCAATCCATGGGGGCATGTTGTTTTACCAATGGTTTGTTTGGTGACTGTAGTACCAATTGCCTTGAGATCATTCATGAGCTCCTCCTGTGTAGTTCTGGGCTGATCCATCACTTTTCTCCTGATTGTCCTTACCCCATGAGGTAAACTCTTGCATAGAGCTCCAGACTGATGATGACTGATGGTTATATTGTACTGTATTTCTTCCATTTGTGAATAATCGCTCCAACAGCTGTCTCCTTCTCGCCAAGCTTCTAACTGATGGTCTTGTAGCCAATTACGGCCTTGTGCAGGTCTACAATTCTGCCACTTTTGACAGTTCTTTGGTATTGCCTATGGTGATGAGGTTTGAATGGAAGATAGAGATTCTGTGGACAAGAAGGATTATTTTATACACATGATGAGTTGATCCTAGAAGCATTCTCTTAGCCAGAATTATTGTTGGTTGGTAGGAGACTTATTTTACTCACTGAAATGCAGCTCAATATATACCATTTATGCCATTTATATAATGTTTATATAATGATTTCTTTTATTGATATTCTGTCTCTATCCTTTAAAATAAACCTTGGATAAAAATGATAGAACCTTCATTTCTTTGTAAGTGAGTTACAAAATCTCCAGGAGATCAAGCTGTAATGTATACATGTGGTCCAATGTATACAAGTTGTTACATATTCTCAAAGTCCATGGTGACATAGGTGATGGGGGCTGTACTGCAATAGTGGGCATAATTTCTTTTTATTATTATTAATTGCCATAGGTGGTTCAAATTGCACTTGGTAGGGTAACTCTTCCTCCGTTTTAAGGTATTCGACATAGTCACCATCACAAGCACTGCATTTGCGCCGTTGTTGAACCCAACTCTCGAATCCTCTTTGAAAATCTCTTTTGTTGCAATTGATGGTCTCGCACTTTGTGTGCTTTGTCTTCAGTGACCGTTTCCCCTTCTTCATCCATCTGTGCACATTTCTGGTATTAAGAATGTCCTCTCCAAAAACATTCTGCAGAACGAACTATGCCAATTAATTAAAAAAAAAAGAAGTTCTGATCACTTTTGCATGACATTACACAGTACAGCTCTCATATTTTCTCTTACAGTGGGGCAAAAAAGTATTTAGTCAGCCACCAATTGTGCAAGTTCTCCCACTTGAAAAGATGAGAGAGTCCTGTATTGTCCATCATAGGTATACCTCAACTATGAGAGACAAAATAAGAAAAAAAAAATCCAGAAAATCACATTGTAGGATTTTTGGATTTTTTAAGTATTTATTTGCAAATTATGGTGGAAAATTCTTCCTCTCCTTTTATTGATTTTCATGAAGTATCCCATGGAGGGCAAAAACACACACACGCACACACCTTAGAATAAAATTTGTAAAATAAATAAAATCTTTCCAAACTAATTTGTCATTTTAAGCATGTACAGTATTTTGTTTATCTTTCTTGTGTTTCATGAGTTCACCTTCTCAACGCTGTCGTTATTATTTATATCCTCACTGCTGTCAGAATGTGGCGAGCGGCCCCTGTTTGAGAAAGTTCATAAAGATGACAAAACAGAAATCGAGCTCATCAAATCCTATGAAAAAAGAATTGTACACGGGGAGAACGCAGAAGTCGGAAGTGCACCATGGTAACCAAAAAAAATCTTCCTTATGTGATATTTCTATCAATATAAAGCGCATATTCTTCATTCTTCTGCAAGGTCGAAGCTGATTTGGTTTGCAGAATCTTGGGACACTTGATGTATTATTTTTGTGTGTGTGTGTGTGATGTGATTGACAGGCAAGTCATGCTGTATAAGCGTTCTCCTCAGGAGCTGCTGTGCGGAGCCAGTTTGATCAGTGACGTGTGGATCCTTACTGCTGCACACTGCCTTCTTTACCCACCGTGGGGCAAGAACTTCACCAGTAATGACATTCTTGTGCGACTTGGAAAATATGAGCGGGCCAGGTGAGCTCTTTGTAATTTGAATACGGTTCGAATTGTATTAACGGTGTATTGAGTTTCTGATATAAACATGACACAGCAGTACATAATCTACATAAACACCAAACAACATATTTTGTGCTTAGAATTAGAGCATTGTCCATTTATACTGTTTTAAGATGCATAAGTAGGTTATTTTTATATTAATTGCATTATTTTGTATTATGTTTCCTATTAACACTATGGGGACCAAGACACTTCATTTGTTTACTTTTCTTAAATAATCATAATCCTGCAATGAATAGCAGTAAGGTAGCACATTAAAATTTACTTATACCACTTTAGCACTGTTATTTCAGCTGTGAAAATATTTCTATTTTTAAATACTTTCTAAATAATATCTATTTACATTGAGCAAGTTGCTTATTAGTAGATTATTTTAAAGCAGATAATTAAATCTGGCACATGACTGTTCATAACGTCGCTTCTACTCAACATTTTGATTTCACTTATGGTCCAGGTTAAACAGATATCCAAGTACTGCAAAAGTTTCCTTAGATTCTGTCCAGCGGTCCATTTAAGACGCGCCCACAATATGGCGAATGCGCCAGTACGCAGTGAAAATTTCTAATTTGTAATCTGGCACAAAATTGCTAACTGCGTCATAACTTCTCTTCCACGCAACATTTTGATTTCATTTATGGCACAAGGTTCAGTTTTCGTAGTGTACATCCTTCTTTTTGTCCTGTTTATTGGTATATATTTAGGATTTTGCTGGCTTCTAGGTGCATTATGGTCATTTCTGTGTCTTCCACATACACGGTAAACTATCGTGCTGATTGACTCTGTTGAGTGATGTGCCACGCCCACCTCGAGGAAAAAAAAGTCATAAATGAGTAAAAAAAAAAAAAAAAGCTAGATCCTGTGATGTAATCTGGCTGGACAGACTTACTAACATACAGACAGAACATTTCTAGAGACTAGTTTTGGGTCCTCCAGTGTATGAATCGTGAAGATATCATTGTAAAACCTTTCTTTTATTTATATAGATTCTCCTGCTTTATTGTCTCCGTGATATTAGGTATGAGCAAGGCATAGAGAAGATTGTGGCTATTGATGAGATCATCATCCATCCTAAGTATAACTGGAAAGAGAATCTGAACAGAGACATTGCTCTGCTGCACTTGAAGAAACCCGTCTCCTTCTCCAATGTGATCCACCCCATCTGCCTTCCCACCAAAAACGTTGTAAACACGTGAGCCACTTTTTACCTTGCATTGTTTCGTTACATCCTGAACACGATCCCCTCATTGATACTGATTGGTACTCATATGATTTCTACCTCTTTGAGAAGTTCCGTTCATTTAATGAAAGTCAGCAATGGGAAAATTGAAAAGGAAATGAGAGCTTTGGTCTTCTCTTTTGCGTGCAGTTTGATGTCAGTGGGCTTCAAGGGTCGTGTGACAGGCTGGGGGAACCTGAAAGAGGCATGGACGTCTAGCCCTCTAAACCTTCCTGCAAAACTACAGCAGATCCACTTGCCGCTCGTGGACCAAGAAACCTGCCGGAGATCCACATCCATTCGTATTACGGACAACATGTTCTGTGCGGGTGAGCGGCTCCATATTGATCACAAGCTCAAATCCTATCCTTCTACAGTTGAACCTCCTGAAATCTTAAAAATGCAATAATCTTTATACGGTGTGATTTTTCTAGGTTATAGCCCTGAGGATAATAAAAGAGGTGATTCGTGTGAAGGAGACAGTGGTGGACCTTTTGTCATGAAGGTATGAAAAGGCCTATATTCTCTATCATTTTTTTTTTTCTGATTCACAGAGTCTGCAAAAAGTTTTTTTTTGGATTTGCATGACTCATACACACAATCCCACTGAACTCACTGAGAATCTCATAACTTTTGCAGAATCCTGAAGATAAGCGCTGGTACCAGATTGGTATCGTGTCATGGGGTGAGGGCTGCGATCGGGATGGAAAATATGGATTTTACACTCATTTGTTCCGTATGCGCCGCTGGATGAAGAAGGTCATCGAGAAATCAGACAGTGCTGACGATGACTGATGTTCTTATGATGATAATGAGAGCTCCAAAATCAGATCTCTTTCTAAGGTTGTGTTCACCTGCCAATAAAATGTAATTATTGTCAAAGTGTTTCTCCTGGTGGTGTCGGTATTTGTGATGGTTATGCATTTGTGATCATTGTATTATGAACACTGTACTGCAAATATTGCAGGTAAATACTAATTATTAACTTAATGCAAGCAAATAAACAAACAAATGAGAAATAAATTAAGAGTGGTGCAGTATGTCCCCTCAGTCTTGGGGTTTCTGGTTTCGCCCTGAGCTCAGGGTACTGTGCGCTGAGTCTGTTTCAGTGTGAGTTTCCTCAGGGTTATTTGGTTTTCTCCCATCTCTCAAAATTCATGCAGGTGGATGGTATATATAACCACGTTAATAATAATAATGATAATAATAATAATAATAATAATACATTATTCTGTTTCAAGCAATCAACTGAGTTAATCCACTATATAAAAATCAGATGTATTGCAATGTAGGTTTTCACAGTGTCGCAGCAAATCATGTGGAAAAATTATTCTTCGTGCTCCCAGAACCATTCTTTCATGATTTGAGTCCTGGAAAATGCTTGTGCCATCAGGGAAGGACAAACTCCATTGATGTGATACCAAGGTGAAACCTTGGTAATTTTATTGCTTTACGTAACATTGCTGAGCCTAGACCTGACTAACTGAAGCAACCTCAGATCATAACACTCACTCCAGATGCTTGTATAGTAGGCACTATACATGATGGATGCATCACTTCGTGCACTTCTCTTCTTACCCTGATGTGCACATCACTCTGTAATAGAATCTGAACTCATAAGACCACATGACCTTTTTCCATTGCTCCAAAGTCTCATCTTTATGCTCTCTAGGAAACTGAAGCCTTTCTTTCTGATTCGTCTCAGTACCAAGTGGTTCTTTTCTTAGAGACACAGCTGTTTAGTCTCAATTCTGTAAGGTGTCAGCACATTGTGTCTCTGGAAATGCTCTTACTTTCACGATTATATCTATATTGTAACTTCAACACAGATTTAAGTTATAAAAACTGATACACCAGTGTCTGTGGGAATTATAGTCCTGAACTATTGAGTGACTGCAGTCACAAGTTACGATATATGTATATAAGGGGTTAAAAAAAGACACACAGTGTACAAAAACAGGCTGAGTGAGAAAGTGCAAACTGCTGTGTAAACTTAACAGTGGACAGAGGTGGAAAGAGTAATAAAATTTTGTACTTCAGTAAAAGTACTGTTACTGTTAACTTTTACTGAAGTACAAGTAAAGTTACCCTTATAAAAATCTACTCAAGTAAAAGTAATAAGTAGCTCATTAAAAATTTACTCAGAGTTACTGAGTTCCTTTTTTTTTTTTTTTAACAGCGGGGGTGGGATGGGGGATGGAATAATAAATCCCTTGCATAATAAATCTGTTGCCTTTGTTGTGCTTGAAATCAAAGTGGTCGCTTAAATATGACCAGGGGTTTGCTTCATAAAAATTTGTTGGCATTTCACTTTTAGCTGTGTCTGCATCACCGGCATCTGTTTTGTCTGTTTTTCATACTTTACTTAAGTGCATATAGTATGTTAAATCCAATGCTAATGCAGGGACCGCACACACACATAAACTACAGGCAATTTGGGAACGCCAATTAGCCTAATCGGCATGTCTTTGGACTGTGGAAGGAACCGGAGGAAACCCACCAAGCACGGGGAGAACATTCACATGAACTCAGAACTTTGGCGGGAATCAAACCTTTGACGTGCGTGGACACAGTCATAACCAGTATGTACGCCTTCATTTCTGGTATGTTTAAGTTATTTTGGTGGTGGTAGTGGTTAGCACTGTCGCCTTGCACCTCCCGGGTTCCACCTCTGAATCTGTGTGCATGGATTCTGTATGTTCTCCCTGTGCTTGGTGGCTTTCTTCTGGGTATTCCGGTTTCCTTCTACAGTCCGAAGACATGGGCAGATTAGGTTATTGCTGTTTTCAAATTGCCAGTAGTGTGTGAATGAGCATGTGAGTGTGCGTGCATGTGTGTGTGTACCCTGTGATGGATTGGCGCCTTGTCCAGGGTGTACCCTGCCTCATGCCATAAGTCTCCTGGGATAGGCTCCAGGGCCCCCCGTGACATACAGGGTAAACCAGTATAGACCATGAGTGAGTGAGTGAGTGAGTGAGTGCATGTCTTTGGGATGCTGGAGGAAACCCACCAAGCACGGGGAGCACAAACAAACTCCATGACACGAGGTGGGAATCGAACCCTCGATCCTGGAAGTAGAAGGCGACAGTGCTAACAACTAAGCCACGTATGCCTTAATTTAATTTAATTTAATTTTTTATATTTAATATTTAATATTTTTAAGATTAAAGATTTTATTTGATTTTAACTACACTCCTCTATCGAATTTAGGACTTTTATTATGAAGTACGGATTGGGAGGCTCTAACCGGAAGTGCTGGATGAATAGCTGAATTGGCACAGCTGTGAAATCTCCGAGCATCAGGTAAAGCATTCGTTCGGGTTTCTATTACTACTAATGCTCTTTTTTTTTTTCTTTTTTCTTTAATACGGATAAAACTCGTTTAGTAGTATATCAGATATCCAGTCAGAAACAGGTTGCTAGCTAGCGTTAATCCGTTTATCTTGATGCTGTGAGTCTGAGCAGAGGCAGGGAAAGTGTTCTCATGGCTTAGTTCAGGGTCATATTGTGGATTCCACGTAAATAAACAGTGTGTGGACAGTGTGTGTTGTTTCCCCCCGTGGAACAGACGTCAGAAAAATACGACCTGTTTATGATAAACACACCCGCCTGCTAGTGATAATGCTTTAGTGCTCTGGGTCTGATGATAATAACAGCGTTCATATATTTGTGTGTGTGTGTGTGTGTGTGTGCGTGTTTTCAGGGAGTTAATTTGACACACACTCACACCGTTTAAGAGAGTTACAGTGTGTGTATTCAGGTAGTTCATTTGACACATACAGTTCGAGTGCGCGCGCGCGCGCGTGTGTGTTGTGTGCGCGCTGTGTGCGCGCGCGCCTGCATCACATTGATGGCATTTCTTCAGCATTGCTTGAGTTGTGCAATAACACCTACAGTAACATACTGGTAAATATCTCAGGTAATTCCCAAATTAATCACTGTTAACCCCCTATAAAACAGCAGATTGTGCCACAGGGTATCATATTGTATTCAAATCACAGTAGCACAACTCCAGTATAGATGGATAGACAGATAGATATACTTTGTTGATCCTGTAAAGGAAATTATTGCATTACAGCAGCTGCAGGTTCCACACACAGTTGTAAGAGGGAAATGTAGAATGTAATTGAAAATTAATATAATATTGCAGATGATCCTACATAGAACAACAGAGTGCAAACTGCAAATTGTCTGTGTGTGTGTGTGCGTGAAATGACGGTGAATAATGGCATCTGTGTATATAAGTTACTATTATAATCTGCTATATAGAGATTTTATATAGAGAGTTATTGTACAGGCCATGGCAAATGGTAGGAATGATTTCCTGAACCATTCTTGGGAGAGAAAAGCTGAATCAGTCTGTTTGAAAATAAACTCCTTATCATTTTATAAATATCCCGATACGATATTAAATTTACCCCTGATTTTGTTCCAATATTAAACTTTAATGAAAATCTCATTTAATCTAATTTAATGTCACCCTGGACATTATTGGACACTTATGGACACATTCATGCACATTTACACTACATATTTAAATATTAAATATTTTAATTTCTGGACAATTGCACACAAGTCACTTTAATAAGACACTTTTCCTGCCTATTTGCGGGGGGGGGGGGGGGGGGGGGG
>JAQQZT010000023.1:14385042-14397067 GCA_030068275.1 Clarias platycephalus
TTTGTGTGACAAACATGCAAAAGAATAAGAAATCAGGAGGGGGGCAAATAGTTTTTCACACCACTGTATATATAAAATATTTATATTTTCTTGACCATTGTGTTTTATCCGAATTCTTTATATGTTTGTATGTATTTATTAAGTTAATATGGGTGTCTTTTGATGTTTTTTTGTTGGCATTGCGTACCTGGAGGACATGAGAGCCAGGTTGGTGCGGTATGCGCAGGAGAGTGTCAGGGTTCCTATGGGAGTGCCTACAACTCCTACACGTACTGTCTGGAAACCTGGACAGAAGTGTAAATAAGAGATTAGAGAGAGAGAGAGAGAGAGAGAGAGAGAGAGAGAGAGAGATCCAAACATACACACACTAGAGAAATGATTTGCTGGACTTGAACGACCATATGTAATTCAAAATCAAAACTTAAGAGGCTTACCTTCACCAAGCCCTGTCAGTTGCACATCACCAAAATATATCCTGCCAATGAAAGGGCTAAATGAGTGACTTGACCCATGTAATAGAGAATTTGAGCTAAAGAAAGTATGTATAAAGGCATCAGATGTGTGTGTGTGTGTGTGTGTGTGTGTGTGTGTGTGTGTGTGTGTGTGTGTGTGTGTGCAAGCTTCATACCTATACAAGATGACATAATCATGGCCTTGTTTGCGTGAGAGTTTGTAGGCAGGAGTAACTCTTGTGATGGCCAGGAGAGATTTAAGGAGCAAGGACAGGCGCGTATAAACTGTGTAGGAGACTTTAATGTCCTTTTCACACCTGAAACCGAACCATCGACTCACATTTAACATTCAGTCCCGAGTATAACGTGAAGTATAAGGTCAGCTACTTGCATCAGAATAACTCACTTCTCGTTCATCTCCAAGCACCATGTTTCCAGCTCCATTGAATCCCCCTGCGCAGAGAGGAACAGTGTTATGTTGGGACAGATGTCTCACATTTCCTATGTAGCTACTTCACGCACGCAGACTCTCCCTGCTCATGAAATAAAACTCTACTCTTGGCTGCTCAAATATCATTGTCCTGAAAAGGGAAAGTAATAGCAGCACCGAAACAGTGTTTCTGTGTCCTTGTAAAACAAAGTTCTGTCAATTTAAGTCGTGAATCACACCTACAAGAAACCTACAATGGCTTCTCCACCAAGTCCTAAGTCATGTTTTGCTTGGGGATTAAATACTTATTTTACTTGAAATGCAACTCAATTTATAACCTTGGTATCATCTGCTTTTTCTGGATTTTTGATATCCTGTGTCAATCATTTAAAATAAACCCATGTTAAAAATGACTGACCCTTTACTTCTTTGTAAGTGGGGAAAATCTGCAGGGGATCAAATAATAATAATAATAATAATAATACACAAGAATATGCTTGTGTGTGTATACATACAACAGTCCATAGCATTTATACAGAGTAGTGTTAAAAAAATAAACACTGCTGAGAGCTGCTTTTTCTAATCCTCATCTGTGCAGTTTGAGTGAGTCTGTACCCACGACAGCCTCAGATTTGTGTTTGTGGCCGACAAAACAGAAACCTGATGTGGTCTCCTGTTCTTGTAGCTCATCCACCTCAAGGTCTGATGGCTTTCTGCAAGCTTAAATGCTGTTCTTATCACCGATCGCCGGTTAAAATCGCAAAAAAAAGACTTTTTCTTTATTCTGAGATTAGATGTGAACATTAACTAAATTATCTGTATTATCTGTGTCTGCATTATTTTATTCCTCGTGCTGCTTTCTCCATGATTGGCTGATATACAGGAGTTAATATTTATATGGTTAGCAGGTGCACATCCTAAAAAAATATAAAATAAAATAAAAACATTACAGCATCTGGACAGGTGAAAACTGACACAATGAAAAATCCTAACAGGGTTCCTCACGCTTGTTCAAGCATGTTTAAAATGACAGAAAAATCCATGTTTAAGTACTGCCATATTCATCAACAGACACATTTACCTCTGACGTTTTCAGGGAAATCTCCACACACATGGAGCGGCCAACACTGGGAAGCTGTCCGGCCAGAGCTTTTTTAGCTTCATGGGTCACCTCAGGGATGTCTTTAATTGCCAGAGTGAACTACATTGACAAAAAAATAAAAATACATACACACATTAAAAGCAGGGGAAAAAAAGTTTTATCTACACTAGTGTTAGAAAAGGAGCTGGTGCAGGGTTTACCCAGTCTGAGCCTGTGGGGGAAGAGGACGAGCGCGTGCAGATCTTCTCACCCAAACGAGCCTGCACTATCACCTGCACTGTCTATTTACACACACAAACAACACCACATTTATATCACAATTTGTCTCAACAGTATTATAACTCATGGTTAGGCACAGCGCTGTTAAGAGGTGAACTCAGACCTTCAGGACAAAGAATTTGATGAATTTGTCCAAGTCTTTTCTGTCCTGTGGGCTCAGATCGCTGTCCATCTTGACCCGAGCCTGAGAGAGATAGAGAGCGAGAGAGAGAAAGAGCAAGTGATGACATGTAATACTTCCTTGTATTACACCTTGGCTGACCTGTCTAAACTGCAGGATCTGATCCCTGGACATTTTTAGAGTTTTCCCAGAATTTAGACCCTCACATCACCTCAGGATGATGATGATGATGATGGTGTATGGTGCACTGTGATGTAATGATGAGTAATCCCACCTCATGCACAGAGCTCCTGGGATCCACCCAGACCAGGATAGAACCCTTACAGACAGGGATATGAGGGAGTGTTGGGTATTCTCTAACCCCAGGGGTAAGATCCTGCTGTCTAAACAAATCCTTTGCAGTCTTTGGGAACACAATGCATGCTGATCACAATCATTTTAATGGTGTTCTGTCTCAAAAACATGGACTGGGTAGATCCCAGACTCTATTATACAGCAGATCTAAAATAATAATGGGACTGGGACAAATAAACAGAGCTTTAGAGCTCCAGTCAGTCAAAGTATGACTAATGACCAGCTCTCTAAACTCCCCAACAGCAGCTGCACACACATCTGTCAGTCTGAATAAACGTACTCATCATCACTGCTAACGCTGTCATGCTAATGCTAGCTAATAAACAACATACACACACACACTTACTGCTCATTACAAACTTCACATCCGCTGCTTTCGCTTCAGACAGGCTTTAAATCTCTTAACAAAACGCGTGTTTGTGTGAAATGTCAAAAATAAAATCACACTCCACATAAAGAGATGGAGTCAGGTCATGACAACGCCGAGGCATGCTAACGCCGCCATTACTGTTTATGTTGTTATGCAGCCCAGGTCAGCGACATGACGTGGGACAAGTACGGGATTGAAATAAGCAGATTCGTCACGACACACTGTATGTCGTCATTCATTCAAACAAGGAAGTCGAGGTTATTTATAACATGAACCTTAAATAAATAAAGCGATTTAAAGAAAGACAATGATTGGTGTTTAGTTAAGAAGAAAAGTGTTGAAATGGGTGGTGAGCGGTGAAAATAAAAATTTGTGGAAAGTGCAGATCTGGATTTAAATGGCGTCGTAAACACACACTTGAGGATTTACGGTAATGTCATGGCGCTGTTTTATTTGTTAGCAGCGGTGCTGCTACCACAGTTTATCGTGTTCTTATACCCATTTATGAAATTTAAGCGTTTAAAATATGAAATAGAAAATGTTTTAATTGTATAAGAGAGTGTTGAGATGTGATCTGAATGGCTGTTAAACCCAAAGCAGGGGATGTTGTACATTTAAAGCAGGTTGCACATGTTGGTGAACATTTTGCAGCCTTTTCCATTATTATTCCTGAACATTCTTTAATATTATTATTATTTAATTATAAGTACCCGTCGTTTACAGGAAAAGTGTTTGTAGAAAGAGTTAAAATGGTAAAATGGCTAAAAATAATGGAATCAGTGATATTATTTTTGCCTGCAGTTTAAACTGTAATTTCACAAACATATTAAACTAATTAATATCTATTGGTGCAGGTGTTTGTTTACATTGAGCCAGTAGCTTATTAGTAGCTTATTTTAAAGTATATTATTAAATCCGGCACATAACTGTTCATAACATCGCTTTTACTCCACATTTTCATTTCACTTATGGTGCAGGTTAAACTTCAGGCAGATAATCTAAGGACTGCAAAAGTTTCAGTAAATTCTGTCCAGCGGTCGATTTAAGACGCGTCCACAGTTTGACGCATGCGCAGTACGCCGTCAGAACCTGCAGTTTATAATCTGGCACATCATAACTGCTCATAACTTCACTTCTACTCAACATTTTGATTTCATTCATAGTGCAGGTTTGACCTCAGGCAAATATCTAAGGACTGTCAAAGTTTCATTAAATTCTGTCTGGACAATTTTGCATTGTGCCATGACAAAATCTGGCTGAACAGAGAGACAGACTGACATACAGACAGAAAATTGACTGTTTGAAACGTAAAGATATCACTGAACGAGTGAGTTCTGACCAATTTACAGACTTATTTACTTTTCTTTATATAACTGTAGTTAATCTTCTTCTTCTTTGTTGTTTAATAGCAGTTGGACTTACAATACCGCCAACTGTAGAGACAAAAGGACTTTAGAGACTTCCGGCCTTTTCCAAACCAGCCTTCCTTCAAAAAACAAAAAACAAATGATGCGTCCTTCCCTGATCTCGTCTTGTTCTGTGTCTTCAACTCTTCGTCTGCTTTCTCTGGCACACTTTTTGTTCTCGATACTCATGCCTCTTAGTAGCACGCAGCATTTAGTTGAACTTTTGTAGGTTGTAGTTAGACTTCATGTCACCTTCAGATTAAAGACGTTCAATACGAGTATCATAGTCTGACTATTATGACTAAACAGTAACTACTATATTCCTGAAGCTCTGAGCCTGTCAGTGTGTCAGGTTCACCACGGGTCTGAAGCTCAGTGATGTCACTTAGAGTGCATCTTACAACAAGAAAGTCAGTTCGATAATGCGATTAGAGAACGACCGACCCAAAGCAACACAAACCCGTCTTTGATTGGTTTAATAAAGAAATAATAATAAAATAAAGTGTTGTTTTCCTAGTGTTTACGTGAGTTCACAAGTGCAGATCCTGACGGTTTGAGGTGAAGAACTCTGTTCATGCAGGAAATCCCATAAACATTGATGAATATCGATATAAAGGTTATTACTGCTAATGTAATTCCAGCCGTGTGGGCTTTAAAATGATTTACTGACACATTTTGACACTACTGGGCAATGCAAGCTGCTTCTTCTCTTTTTTTTACTTTTTTTTTTTCCCCCTTTCCTCATCTACATAAAATATTTATCTTCTCTAACCACTGCACCCAATGGATCAGTGAGCATATTGTATACGCATATGGTCTAGCCGCTAGGATGCCTGGTTTTCACACAGCCGATAGGTACAGGAACGCTTTATTGGTTTAGGGCTCTGGGTTACTGATCAGAAGATCGGTGGCGTAACATGGCTGACCCTGTGCTCTGATCCCAACTTCCTAAGGATAATTTTAACTCTTGTGTGTTTCCTTACAGATCATTTAACTCATAATGGCAATCCCTATTGCAATCCTGGACTGTGACCTGTTGCTCCACGGCCGGGGGCACAAAACCCTGGATCGTTTCGACATCGGAAACGTCTCGGATGAGTTTCTGTTGACGACATTTGGCTTCCCACGCGAGTTCATCTATTACTTGGTGGAGCTGCTGAAGGAAAGCTTGTTAAGACGCACTCAGAGGTCACGGGCGATCAGCCCTGATGTTCAGATCCTTGCTGCTTTGGGTTTCTACACATCGGGCTCCTTCCAGAGCAAGATGGGAGACGCTATCGGCATCAGCCAGGCCTCTATGAGTCGCTGCGTCTCCAATGTCACCAAAGCTTTGAACGAGAAAGCCCCAGAGGTCATCAGCTTCAACAGGGACGAGGCCACCAAGCAGCAGACGAAAGAAGAGTTCTTCCGAGTGGCAGGGATTCCTAATGTCCTGGGAGTGGTGGACTGTGCGCACATAGCGATTAAAGCACCTAACGCAGAGGATTCGTCTTATGTTAATAAGAAAGGCTTCCACTCCATTAACTGCCAACTGGTTTGCGACGCCCGAGGGATGCTGCTTAGTGCAGAGACACATTGGCCTGGCAGTCTAACAGACCGAGCTGTTTTTAAACAGTCTAGCGTGTGCAAGCTGTTCGAGGAGCAGATCAACCACGAGGGCTGGCTTTTAGGTGAGATCGGGGGGGGGTAAATGAAATGTTTAAGTATGCATTCATCCATCTGACATGCTGAATTGATTTTCAAAGGCATGAGCGATCACTGCCCCCGGGATAGACATGTTTCATCAGTGGAAATGACTCTGTATTGATTTGTCCTGACCTTTCCCTCAGATGGGACAACTAGTTAAATTGTGTTGTTCCCTATTATTCATGAGCACATCCTCAACTTTATCCATTTCACAAGGTCCACTTCCAACTCCTCTTATCGTCTCTGCAGTTTGTCCCCGAAATGCTGTGATACTTCTGTTTTTCCTTTGCTTTGCAGGAGACAATCGCTACCCCCTGAGAAAGTGGTTGATGACCCCAGTTCCGAATCCCGAGACTCCTGCAGATTACCGCTACAACCTGGCTCACATGACCACGCACGAGATCGTAGATCGCACGTTCCGTGCTCTACAGACGCGCTTCCGCTGCCTCGATGGAGCCAAAGGTTATTTGCAGTACTCGCCTGAGAAATGTTCTCACATCATCCAAGCATGCTGCGTCCTCCATAACGTCTCGCTGCAGTCCGGACTGGACGCCTGGACCTTTGAGAGGACTGAGGCCACGGACCAATCAGAGGAGAGCAACGATCCGACAGATAAAGTGGACCTGGAGGCACTGAGAGTTCGACAGGAACTGATCCAGAATCACTTCAGCTAGAGCTGAGAAGGGACAGATCTACAGAGGAGGCATGAGGAGTGCGCTGTGTGTTTTTTTTTTTAAATATATAGCATTTAGAGTGTTTGGAGACAATTTGAAGGAACTTAATGTCTTGTCATAAATGTGAGTACATTGTTTTTGGATTAAACAAATACCCATACACGTAAATATGTGCCGTACGCATGTTTTTTTAAAAAAAATTTATAAGAAAGTTTGCCAGAAAACTGAACATTGTGATGAGACGTGAGAAAAAGCACAACGTGATTTGAAATACAGTAGGATTGCAGGTCCATCATTATTTTTTACCATGACTTTTCCCAGTTTCGGTTTTATTGAAATACAGTTGTTCTTTTGCTGCAATCCCAATAAAGCTATTATGTGAAACAAATTACAGAAGCACAAATAAGAATACAATGCAGAATACCGCTCAGTGCGTGAACTGCAGGTGCGTCCTCTCGTGTGGTACAAGTTACCAGATACGTGAGCGACGGAGAATATTATGCAAAACAAACATTATCAGGTAATATCTCTTAGATTAGGCGGAAGCTTAAATTGATAAATGTTTGATCAACGTCATTCAGGCTTTGGACAAAGCAGGACACTTCTGTTTCTCAGGTTTCTTTAAGGGGAAGTGATTTAACAGTAGAACACTTAATTAACTCGAATCTTCCTGCGAATATTTTAGTCATTATCATCAAATATCACATAAAGGACCTCAGTTTAGCACAGCAGCTTGATGAGCACATCTCGTTAAGATTTCTGATCTTTCTGGGACATTAAAAAAATATAAACAGCAGTTGTCTCGTGCAGGAAAGACATGATGGTTTTGAATCACCGTTACGCACTTGCTTACATGGTCGCATTAAATCAGTGATATAAAGCTTGCCTGGATGTTCCATAGACCACCTGGTTCAGGAGTTGAATATAGTTATATTTACTATTTGTTGAGAAACAGACACCCATAAATATTCGCCTGCCTTAAATCTCTCCTTTTTAGTCTGCAGATTAACATCAAACTTTTCCTTGCTCCCTTGATCAGATGCATAAATCAAGGTTGTTTTTTTTCAGCGCTCTTCGCTCCTACAGACATTAAAGAAATATGAAATTTAGGACTTTGTTCCAGCTTATCAATTGCCTAAGTGCTACAGTGCCAAAAAAGAGCTGAATACATAATCTATGATGAATTATCCTTAGTAATTTTAGCTGCAGGTAATGGGCACTTTACGGAGCAGACGGAATGTTTCTGCCGTCAGAAGCCATAAATCAAGCGCGTCCTTAATCAGAGCGGCAGAAGAGGAGAGAACATGACTCCGAAGGAGTGATGAATGTAAAGAAGGAGTGGGAGGGAGAAAGAGTGAACACTTTGTCCTGTTAGTGAAGCTTGCAGTAGGCAGGCAGAGTAATGTTCGAGATGGACGTTGTGTGTGGTCCTGTCTTAATCCCCACACCTACTGGACGGCACGCTCTAAAGACTTGGCAAGTGCACTTCTGTTCTGTCAATTATCAATAAACTCAGGATGTGTTGAGACCGCGGGGTTACTGGGGGTCACCTGCCGAGGAACCCGAACACCTCTACAGCGTGGAGATCTGCGTAGTGTCTCTATCACTCCAACACCCAGAAATAAAATGTAAGTAAAATGTCTTCTTTTTTTTTTAATGGATTAGAAAGTGCTTAGTGTTGGCTTGAGGTGTTTGATGTTGAGGATCACATGTTTTTATAAATACAGTATGTTGCTCAGTGTGCTAGATGTAATGTGATGATTAATATAGATGCATATTAATAAAATCACTTTAATGTTAATGGTTATTATCCAGAGCGAGAATGACGGAGCCACGAAAAATGGCGAGAGCAAAACTGGTGCTGCTAGGACGGGAGAACTGTGGAAAGACGGGTAAAGGGAAAGCATTACATGCTGCAACTTATGGCCTATTAATAATGAATTATTCTACTATTAATAATACATATCTCTTCCTTTTTTTTTGTCACTATGTCGCTTCGGGTTCCTGGGTTCCCGGCTTCTCGCTCGTTCTCTCTGTTTCTCTTACACTCCTTTTGTTTAAAATCCAGCACTGTGTGTGAGATTCATCACTAAGCGCTTCATTGGGGAGTATGACCATAAAAAGGGTAACACACACACACACTGACTCACGTTCGTATTGAATCATGTTTATGATCTCCTGGCCATCTTGTTCGGTTCATATTCTGCTTCTCTTTCTCAGAGGTGACCTACAGGTGCCGCAAAACAGTGGACAAGGAAGCGATCGACTTGGAGATTTTAGACACAGTTAATAAGGTACGCAGGGTTTTTACATCCGAACCACAATTATCGCGAGGAACAAATAGGTACATTAACAGTAATAATGGGTAAGTCATCATGCGGTGCAATAAAGAGGTTTGAACCAGAAGGTTCAATGCGACTCGATCCTTTACCTGCTGTTATCGTGATCATGGCCTTCGATTGGGGCTCATGCAGGGGTTTAGAATTCGCAACTGATTCCTCTTCATTTCTATTCTGTCCTTGGAGCCTCCTGACGACATAACAAGTGATGCTTTGTCCATTATGAATCATTCATACCATTGAAGAGACGAAAACTACCAATCGACACAATTCAATACCATTAATAATCATAAAGTCCGCATGTTGTTATGCATTGTTCCTAACGCAATCCTCCCATTTGATCTGGGCTTGAGACTGGCACCGCATGCAGTGGCTGGGTACTATGGGGTGTAGTAACCCACCGACAGCGGGACTCGAACCCAGAGCATCAAAACAACAACCTAGAGCCTTAGCCGCCTGAGCCACCACTCCCCAGACCGTGTAAGCATTTGGGGTCATGTTCATATAACACCATTTTTCATTATAGTAAATGCTTCTTATCTATCAGTCCATGCTGTTTTTTGTATATGCTGTACTGTACTGTATATGCATACACATTTCTATTTTTATTTAAAAAAAAAACTCATTTGATAAGTACAATTTCATAAACCTGAAAAAAGTGTATTATTCTAAAATGCATTGCAATTGTTAAGATATTGCAACATGAATTAGACCATGGTTACGGACACTACAGATTTTTTTGGGGGGGGGAAAAATCTCCAATTTTGCACGGAATGCTTTAATTTAAGTAAAAAATTTTACAGGTCATATGCTTCTAGAGGCTTACACCCATTTTAGTATCAATACTCATAAAGAAATATGAATAATTAGCATTTTTAATTATTATAGTTTGAAGCGAGACTGAAAAATGGACGATTTGGGGGCACAAATAAAATCATCTGTCTAAAAAAGCTGCAGTGGGGAAATTTACACATTTTCTGTATTACTGTATATGTATAACATAAAAAAATAAAATCAGCACAAATACTGTGTTTTGGCCGTTTCTGTATATTTCTGTACATGAGAGCCTGGTACAGAACTAAAGGAGAGTTAAAAGTCGGAAAGCAAAAGACACAAATCAAAGGAGTGACTGAGTAACATGCACTTTCTCAGTTTAGGAGTGTGATGAGTTCAGACTAACATCACATTGAAAACCTAGTATGAACAGCCTAAGAAAAAAAATGATTTGACCAAAGAACTTTATAATCTAAACACGTAATCTAAACACGTCCTGCGCCAGGTTTTTTCTTTTTTTTTTAAGCTTATTTAGTACGTTATTGTATCGGACCTGATTTTCCCCACTGAGCATCCCTTCCCTTACTGCACCTTCCTCCATCATCTCCACGCCCGGGATCATCCCCGGCTGTCACACGGACAGTAAACAGAGCTGTTGTGTTCATTCCATTCCTCTCAGCTCTTCTTCTTTACTGAGCATCACTGTTTAATTCGAGTGGATTGTGTTTAGATTTTGCCCAAGTAAACACTGGAATTCACATCACAATTAAATGCTAAAAGCATTTCAAAGTTTGTTGTCGTGAAAGTTCTACAAGTCCTGCACTCGATCAGCTCCATCTGCCACCTAGAGTTCGTGGGCCTGAATCTCATACTTCATCACAGATTAGATCGCCGTCCCTGAGGTTTTTCCGTGTGTTTGTCTCTGTGTGTGTGTGAACGCTCAGGAGTGTGTTGGACCTGGCACCACTAGTCTCGAGAGCGCTATTAAATGGGGCGACGGCTTTCTGATCGTGTACTCAGTGACGGACCGGAGCAGCTTCGAGGCAGTCGGGCGCCTCAAGAGGCTCATCGATCACATCAGACAGAGTCTGGGTAAGAGCGGCCTCACGTCCCGCTGTGTTGATGCTACCAGAGGTATTTTTCCAAAGGTTAATAATTCCAAGTTACTAGACCAGTAATAAATATCTCTGTAACCCAAAGCGGAGTGGTGTAAACATTCAACATGTTGGGGACTGAAAGGCTGTGTGTGTGTGTGTGTGTGTGTGTGTGTGTGTGTGTGTGTGTGTGCGCGGATGTGTCCATATGTGCTGTCCATGCTTTATGATGCCATAAATACACCTTGTACCTGCTATTACTTTTTATGACTGTCTGCTCTGTTTTAGGAGTACAATGTGCTGTAAACAGTGTGTGTGTGTGTGTGTGTGTGTGTGTGTGTGTGTGTGTGTGTGCGCGCTCAGGAATCCCCACAGTGATTGTAGCAAATAAGAATGACATGGAGAATGGACGTGTCGTAAGGACAGAAGAGGGACAGGCTTTGGCCAGAGACCTGAGGTTTGTACTGTGCAAAAGTTTTGACTCCCTCATTTCTTCACATTTTGCTTCCAAAGAGAGAGTCCTTTAACGTTGTTTTTTATTTTTAACAATTCTTAAAAATGATATCTTTAGCCACATTACAGCCTGTCGTAGTGAATAAAATACTGTTAATTCCCTTTTCATTTAACACATGCACTGTGCTGTGCAAAAGTATTGACTCCCTCGTGTGTTAAATTAAAATGGAACTAAATGTGCTGAAATGAACAGACTGATGAGAGATGTTGTTTTGTAATATTTAAAGGCTCATGTGGAATCGCCATATGAGCAATTTGGGGAGGAAACATTTTCCAGATTGGAAAATATTAATCTGTGTGAAGCTGGAATTGTTTAATACAGAATATGTAAATGTGCTATTTATTATGATGATGATGATGATGATGATGATGATTGTCTGATTTGGTCTACCAGGTGTAGTTTTTTTGAGCTCTCCGTAGCAGAGTGCTCC
>JAQQZT010000023.1:14401063-14421527 GCA_030068275.1 Clarias platycephalus
ATATATATATATATATATATATATATATATATATATATATATATTTATTTATTTACCCAAGAATCTACACGAAACGAGTCATTTGTGAAGCGGTTGTAAGTATGTCATTAAAAACCCGCAGCAAAGCTTGATGCAGAATCAGACAAATGAAACACCGATTGACTTTATGGTTTTAATTAGCAAAAATGGTAAAAATTAATAAATACAAATTGATCAAATGCTCCTAAAATGCCCATCCCCTTCAACATGAAGAAAGATGTGTACTGTAAATGTGCATTAAATAACTTACACGAAGAAAAACGATGAAGTCTATGAATGAAACAAACAAACCAACATCAGGCAGCACCAAACAACAAAGACCAACAAAGACCAGATAAACATACAAACTGTAAAAAAGTAATTCATCACATCATACTTAAAACCATTATGAAAAAATATTCAACACTTCTTTCCAAGAGAACGATGTAAATTCGCATACTGAACACTTTAGAATTTGGCACGAGGGGTGTACCACTGTGAATTTGTCGTGTTTGTGCAATACTCCTTAGTTGATTGCCTTCCTGAATTGTACAGGTCTGAGGCCCTTGAATGAGGTAATGGTGAAAGGAAGGCGCGCGAGTTCGTGTTGAGGGAGAACAGGAATGGGGACCTCGACACTCCGCACCAGCAGCCTAATGATGACTGAGCGGACTGTAACGCGCTGCCTCGGTGTCGGACTTTCCAGTAGTTTCACATTTTTTTTAATATAGATATATAAAAAGTTTTTCTTTTTCTTTTTTAAAACACTTTATGGACCAATAAAATGACACAAACACTTATTCTCTAGTGTATGTAACGTACAGTATATGCAGAGACTTTCCACACTTTCGGACACTACGGCTTTAAACATCCAAACACAAATGGTCAGTCTTATCATCAGCAAATCCTGACATTTCCTCGCCAAGCAACCGGCTCAGGATGACTTTGTGTATAAATATCCAATTTAACGGGAAATCCCTTACCAAGCCCTAAAACACACTTTTATTATATCAGACATTTCATTGTCATAAAAAATAATAATAAAATCAATCCAGTGTAGAAAAATGCACATCAACGTTCACAACTGAGATCTCGCAACTGTAGTGAGACTTAACCACAGTTATGGATTTATTTGTAATTTATTTTTTCCTGGTTTATTTTACAGGGCTTAAAGCTCTGTCCATTAAGTCCCATACACACACACACACACACACACACACACGTCTGTGTAAACGTCACCTGCAAGCAATCATTTATTCATCGAGAAAATGTTCTTCCTCCCACTGGGCTTTTCAAGATTAAAATTAATTAGTCCGCTGCTAAGCGCTATTGTGAGACAAGTCGGAAATTAAGCTCGGCTGCGTTAAATCGAGACGACTAAACTGGAAAATGGAACGGATGCAAAAAGCACTCTAGTAAAAATAATTTAATAAAAATCAAAAATAATAATAACTGAAAGTGCAAGAACATTGTAATTCCAAGTCGGTCTTGTAAACAAAACTCAAATCAGGCACTGGCCCAAAAAAATAAGCATAAGATACACAACTCGAATCTGATTCGGTGCAACAGAAAGCAGTAACGACTCCTGAAGGGAAACGCGCGTCGCACTGACGAAAACGCTCCTCCAGCTGGAACATCGCGTTAAACAAGAAAACCAGAGCATGTTAAGGCAACCGCTTTAAAACTCTACTGCAGGCCGGACGCGTTGATTGCCTGAGTAGTGAAACGCACACACACACACACACACACACACATACACACACACGCACGCAAGCTGATACGAGGACACAACCAGTACTATTTCTATTTACACAGACCTGCATCACATTTAGATTTGTAATTTGCATCTCTGCATGATCTGTTGTGCTTCATTATCAACATAAAGTTTCATAAAAGTCGCCCTACCCCTGTATAAAACACTAAATCTAGTTATAACGGTCTGACACGCACATCTGGAGACTTTCAGAGATATGATACAAATGCAGCATGTCTTCGATCGCTCGCTTTTCAACGTGATATAATGGCAGATGTATAATGGAGCGGTGTTGGGTCCGCTGACGTTCCTGTGCTGTTGGGTTTCGAGCTAAACCTCGCATTCCTGTGCTTTTTGCTCCAAGTCGTCTTAACAGTGCTGCCATGTGGAAGGCTAACACTTCAGCTAATAAAACAATACAAAATAGAAAGCCCTTGTGTAATGCTACATAAGCATCATTTCATGAATAAAACGTTTCTTATGATAAAATGTGCATAAACCATGTACACTAGAGAGAGAGAGAGAGAGAGAGAGAGAGAGAGAGAGAGAAAGAGACTAATCACGGTGTCACTGATTTTCGTCGTGTTAACTAGGAGATTCTCTTTTTATTATCCGATTTTAAAAAGGGGAAAGACATGGAACGTTCCACCTGAAACCTTCTGATGTCAAGGTTGTGTTTGAGATCCAACACCACACTCATTAACTGCCTTAACAATCAATCATTTTCATCACTAGTAAAGGCTGTGTCTGTGTTTTATTCAGAGTCCTCAATACTGATGCTACACAAATACAACGCTATTATTCATACATCTATTTAATCACCATAAAGTAAAAATACATGTCCCTGTGGCAAACAATATTTGGCAAAAACAGAGCTGAGGAATTTATTTGAAAAGACAACGGTTTAAAAATATACTTACAGAATTGCTGCACATGGACGTTATAAATAGAACAGACACATCTAATAGGTGTGTAGCTTTTTGAAACACCTGGAAGACCTGCTTATGAATTATGATTCATGTCTTTCTCTCAGCTGTTCTGCTTTGGAGCCCAGAGAGGGGAAACGCCCTACACCTGTACTGGACTGATTCTGTCGCTCTAACAGCATTATTACTCCTTTATTAGGACAGGAAGTAGACATGTACCGATATTTACCGTGTTATCCCAGTCTGGCAACCTTATGATCGGACCTTTTACATTCTCGTGTGAAACTTATATGAAAAGAATGAACAAATAAACAATCAAGCTAAAAACAAAACTAGATTTATACTGTGAATTTTAATGATTAAGCGTTAATTGATTAGTTGTTGTTAATGATTTAACTGAATAAAAATTTATTATAAAATCTGGCATTCTACGAGTGATGATATAGAGTATAACAGCGCTGCGGCGTTTAACGTTATGTATCACAAATCATCATTAATTACACTAACTGTCGATCGCAGCTCTGTACGGTCTGCAGTACTGAGGGGAGAGCAACTTCCTCCCAAAACCCCACATTTAAAACCAATCACAGAAAACACATCTGATACCGTTAGGTCATCTTAAACAACACGCTGTCTCCTTAGTAATCGCTTGTTGTTTTGTCCCCCGATAACGTGAGCTACAGTACGAAGCTTCCAAAACAAGGCTGAATCCCAGCTCCCTCTCTAACCCCTGACCAAGGGCACTACTTGGTGTGTGGGCCACGGGATTGTACACCCTGCATAGTGCACTATCCTTTAGCCATATTTGTGATGCAACACCGAAAAACCCACAAGTTAGCTGATATTCTAAAGTGGAAATAAAAGTAAATCTTGTATGTTTCTCAGGACTGTTCACCACCTCCATGATTTATTCTCCTTAACGTTTGTCTACGTAGTGACAGTAAGGATTTAAGACTACTTCCACCTCTGCTAGTTACACTAACTGGCGGTCGCTAACTGCATCTGCGGTCGCATTTTTATTTAGTTCCACCATCCACAAGGATGTATGTTGGGGGAGCGAAATAACTGGCATCATCTGTTAATAATAAAAGGTGTTCGTGGAACTGTTGTATAAAGGCAATATTGCACTCGAGGTCATGCTGTTGTACCGAATATCAGCACGGTATCTTGATACGACAGCCGTGCTGATATTTAGTACAGCACGATCCTGAGTGTGATATTGCTTAAGGAACTGATAACGGATGTTGTGCGTAATATTTCTCTGTAGCTCACGTATCTGTTAACTTGTACGCCACAAGACGGCGCACGCGCCGTTCAATTCAATTCAATTTTATTTGTATAGCGCTTTTAACAATTGTCATTGTCGCAAAGCAGCTTTTTAAAGAATTATTTAAGTTTTTATGGAATGTGAATGTGTATGAATCAGAATGCAGTTCAGGCTTTGCACAATATGCTGTATGGCATTTTTGTTCTTATTTATTTAATCATTTTTGTTTAACGTTAATTCGTCTCATGTAACTAATATGCTGGGGGTTGTTCGACTAGGGTTGCTTAAATGAAACTTGAATGAAATGTTGACGTCACTATCCTTTCTATCTCACTATCCTTACTATGTCTTAAAATACAACAGACATTGTTTATAATAGCAAAACCGTGTAGATTCAGTATAACCTCTATGTCTTATCGGCACATGCCTACTTGCGTCCCAACACGATTTAACAGCAGGAAAAAGCATTTGCTCAGTTGTTCTGTATGCTTTCCATCCAAGAGGTGCAATGGCAACTATAGCAGGCACACGTTGGTGTGATATCTTAAACTCTGATAACTCTTAAGTTTTATTTCTTTATATTATTATTGATTATTATTTGTGTTAGATTTTTCAGGTGCTGGTACTTCAGAACTTTAAATCCTGCTCATTGAAAATGGCACTGTGGATTCTTACAGACAAGACGACACAGGAACGGAAACAGTAAATGGCAACTTAGGACACTTTCAGATCGGAGGTCTATGGGGTGTACGGGGCTAGAACGGGGTGCACGCTTTGATGTCGATACTATTCTATACCTTGTACTACCTCTGCCATGGGCATTACTGTAGGCAACGGAGGCTCCGCACTTCCTCTGAGGTCCCTGATGCTGTTTTTATTGATGTCTCCCGTGCAGCCTTTCTCACTGGCGATGTTTTGGTTTTTGCTTTCCTCGTGTCCCTCCTCAGGCTCCAGAGTCCCGTTCGAGCTGGCACACATGGTGTTCTGGCTGTGTGTATTGCTGAGAGCTGGACAGGCGTTTGTAATGGAACCGTGACGGATGATGGAAGCGTTCTTGGTTTCGCCGGCGTCCTCGGTTTCCGGAGCGCTCGGGATGCTGCTGTTGGTGTTTGTGGGATCGGTGTGTTGGTTGGCGGAATCTCTGAGCTCCGTGAAGGTGTTGCCTACGTCAGGGACACTGTCGAAGCTTGTGCTGTTCTTCCGGGTTGGATGTTGGTTTTCTTCCAAGCTGGGGATGGTGATGGGTTGTTGGATCATGATAGTGCCCGGATTTCCATTGGTAATGCCCATGGCCAAGAACTGGGGCAGAGGGGGCAATTGGATGCCCCGAATAAGACGTACCAGATCCTTAACCTTCTCTATTGAGGCCTCCATTTCTCTCTGTCGAGCCAGAACACCGGTCCTACTCTCTGTACATATCTGAAAATATGCGAGAGCGAGAATACTAGCTGTGACCGACGTTTCAAGGTTTTTAAATGTCTCAGAATGATATAATTAGTCATTATAGTCTGAAACCTTGGGGCTGGGAGAAATAAATGAGACGCGATCTCACCGTGATGGAGTCACTGAGCTGTTTAGCTTTGAGCTCGAGCTCTTCTCTCTCCTGCTGCAGTTCAGAGCTCCACTTCTCCAGCTTTTGCTTCTCCTGTTCTCTCTCTGTGAGAGAAAACAAGAACAAGGGCGAGGAACAAGGACCACAACCAGTTAGGTTAGGAAATAAAATAGTAAAATTAAAAAGTTTACTAAATGCCTTTACAACGCATAGGAAACAGTATAAGAAATAGTGGGGTGTTGGATATATGGTTGAGCCGTCATCCAGTTACATAGTTTCTTGTTACTGTACTCCATTATATCATCAGTAGTGAGAGCAAAAAAATAGCCTCGTCGAAAAGAAAAACCCGAGAGACTTCTTATGCCTCATATTGCACTTTAACTTAACAATATACTTGAGAATATATTTAAACATTTCAGATCTTTAATGTTGTTTTCATTTAAGATCATGAGCAGACATTCGTTGCTTTAAGTATTCCTTCACCACTATACGTAATAAATGAAACACTTCTTGTTGGTCTTTCGGCTGCTCCCGGCAAGGAGTCGCCATAGTGGATCAACCGGTCCGCACGTACAAGCTTGGCGCAGGTTTTTTACACCGGATGCCCTTCCTGACGCAACCCTCCCATTTAATCCGTGCCTAGGACCGGCACTGGCTGGGAATCTGGGCCTTCCGCATGGCCGGTGGAACTACTGAGCCACCAATGCCCTTATAAGTAATAAATGGAAAACAAAATATTTACATGCATATTTTTGCTGATCGGAAAAATGACCTGATCCAAACCATGAGTTCTGTAATCCATTGCACTCCTAATAAGATAACCAATAAGCGCATTTGCATACACTCATAATGTGACGCAACTGAACAGCTGTGTGGCCATAATAAAAAAACACTCATTAGTGAGACTCATCAGAAAAAACGGCTTCGATTTACTAATGGATGAAGCTCATGTCGTCTGATGAGTCAAGATTGACCCTATTCCAGAGTGATGGGCGTGCCAGGGTACGAAGCGGAGCACATGAAGCGATGCACCCATCAAACACCCACTCTACAATCTTCTGGAGACAGTGTCATTATCTGGGGTTGCTTCAGTTGGTCAGGTCTAGGATCAGTAATGTTATGTGACAATAAAATAAAGTCAGCTGACGACCTGAATGATCAGGGTATCACATCTAAGGAGATTTTCTTGCCACATTCCAGGACAAATTTCCACACAGAATCCAGACTTTAACGCCTTTGAAAGTCATTAAAAGGTTGGACTGGTGTCTGCGATCAGAACTCGAACCTCTTACCTGCTTTGTAAGAAATGTAGGAATGGACTATGGCAAGAGTTCCAGGCCACTCTATAACTTCATCCTTCTTCGAAATCTGGAAGTTATAAATGGCCACTATTGGTAATCAAAGCACAAACCATTATAGCTTCGCTGCAGGAATGACAAAAAGACAAGAATGCAAAGAAAAGACGTAGATGAGGAAAATGCAACATTGAAAAATGCAAATAGCAGAGAACACGTGACATTACAATGAGGCATGTGAATTTCATGTTAACATGATCTGAACTCCTCAGCTTCTGCACGTGTACCCCCAAATACCTTTAACTAAGAGGGGTAGAAGTTCTGGGGCAGAGGCTGTAAGTTCAGTGGGCATTTAGCTGCGCTTTATATGAGGGGTAAGTCCATATGCCTGATGCGCAGCGTGGAGGGATGACACAGGCAGTCCTGGTGACAGACGTCTGAGTAAGTGTCGGACGAGTGACTGCCCACTGCGTCTACACACCGCACGTCTTTATTTAGGAATAAATAAATAAATAGCCTGAAGGGATTTGTTTAACTAACCCAATTACACCATTCTGATTAACGTTTAACACGAGTCCTCATATTTAAAGTGATGGTGATGTCTTACAATTTAAAGGTTATACAACTATTATGTACGAAGATACATTTTACACAAATGTACGAACTGATGTGAGGTTAAACGACAGTTCCATTTCATTTCTAAACTGATTTTTAATAACGGAAAACAAAGAGACCTAGTTTTTATATCCCTAATGAGCAAGCCAGAGGTGACGGCGTCAAGTAAAAAAAGGCAACCTAGAAAGCAACCAGACTCAAAAGTAAATCCATCTTCTTCTCTTATGGTGAGACTCTACATCATTGCTCCTCTACAGTTGTAATGATTTTTCATGCCACTATCTGTCAGTGGGCATTCGGCCGTGATGTAGGCATCGATGAGACCACAGCTTCGTCTGTCACATAGGGAGCGCCGCTAATCCTGAACAGGGGAGTGTATCAGTGGGTGCGGTAGTCTCCCGTTAGCTACTTACATCCCCTACTGAGCTCGGGCTGAGACGAGGGCTGGATGGGGATGGATGTGATGAGAGGGTTTGTGGAAAGACGTGGGAAGTGAGGACCCACACACGCTGGGTGTAGGCTGGTGGGGGTCAAAGGGCTGATGCCCCTCTCCACCACACTGCTGGGTTTGGGTGGGCGACCTGGGTGAGATGAGATAGACAACAAAAGGGGAAAAAAAAAAAAAAAAGAATAAAATGGAAAGACAAACAAAAGACGAAACACTAGTGTGACGTACCTCCGATGAGCCGTCCTCGTTGGCTAGGGGAAAGAAAAGATGTGGGTATGAAATAGAGTAAAAATGTAATCACAAATCCAACCTTGAGTTAATAAATCAATAGCATCCTTATCAGGATTCAGAGGTAAGTATAATGTACTGTATGTATACTGTACAGTGCATCCGGAAAAGTATTTACATTCACCGCCCAAAATATCCCGTAGACTTTTCATTGAGACTGTCTAGAATTTTGTAGAAATCTAAAATTCACCACAACTGAGGAGGTTTGCAAGCTGTGTCAGGAAATACCCCGCAACAGGGTATAAGTTGTACCCCTAGAGTGCAAGTGGTTGCCCCATTGGCATATCATGGTGAAGGTACTCTCCATTCGAACCAGTAACAAGTGTCCACAGTTGCATTCCCTGCTATGGTAACATCCAGAGGAACTTTGAAACTAACTACGGATCTCATAGAGACATGTGGGTGGGGCTTATTTTACTCAGGCAACCAATCAGTCTCTCAGGATCATTGTGAAGCTGTCAAGCCACGCCCTAGCAACTACTCTAGAGCACCTTAGCAACTGATTATTATGAAAGGCCCGGAGGCACAAGTTTTGCCACGGAAAGCTCCACGCACGTTTCTTTCAGAAAATGGACCCGTCTAGTGGCTACTATTGTTGTATTTATACTGCATGTTTTATTATATTTTAAAAGTTAACAAAAACATATGCCATACCCATCTGTAATAATCAGAAGAAACCTTTTTCTTTTTTTAAATGAAGTTACTTTAAACTGAGATTCATGAATCGAAACGTACGTGTTATTATTTTAAATAGAAACTTTAGCATCATCAGGAAGAGACCAGTTTTAACAGACAGTGGAAACGTACAAATATTTAAATTAAAATGCAGGACGGAGAAGATGATCAGATCATAATGCACAGATAAACTTTTGAAAAATTTTCAGCTTAACTTTTAAAATCATAAAGGAAATAAAGATGTTTATTTAGTTTATGATCAAAGCAGACAGTTTCGAGCAGAAAGTGTTATTAGGGCTGTAAGGCACATCTCGAAGACAATATTGTTGTGTGTGTGTGTGTGTGTGTGTGTAAGAAGGTCATGCACTAATATGCCCTTTAACACTAACACTTCAACCCTTCATGCCTCCATAAGGAACAGCTTTTAAGAAGCCAGCAACATTTTTTTTCCCATAAATTTCAGAAACCCATTTGAGCCATAAAGAGTTTTTTTTTTTTTTTCCTCCTAAGACTAGAGAAGCAGCTTTCTGTTGCTGTGTATGAATAAATAATGCAATGTTTTCACAAAAACACTCGGCAGCCGTCGTGCTCGGTGTCTCTCAAAGTGCAGAGGCATTAAACAGCGAGTGGAAACAAACCTGTTACATAAGTCAATTACAGACTCTAAGTGTGTGTGTGTGTGTGTGAGAGAGAGAGAGAGAGAGAGTTTAGAAGAACACAGGTGGAGTTAATCAGCTGGAACGCACAGGGACCTAAGAAAGCACACTGCTGCTGTTTTGCCGTGGTATAATGAGGCCATGAAGGTGTGTTTAATTAAGATTAAACACATTGCTGTGCACAAACACACACACACACACACACTTTTGGTTCACGCATAAACCGATACACACTCACCTCTCTTGCAGTACTCTTGATTTGCAGAATTCAGGTAAGACACTGTGCTTTTCTTACGCTGAAACACATCCACAGGTAAGAGTTATCCTCCACAGATGACGACAGACACTCTAGCTGGGGGTGTGTGTGTGTGTGTGTGTGAGAGTGAAAGTGTTACCTCTGGCTCGAACACTGCTCCACTATACACCGGATTCGCTGTTGTTCGTCTCTTTCTTTCTTGACGTTTGCTCTGAATCTCTGCACACAACGTGACCGACCGTTAGCCGAACGCTTTAACTGCACGGAGGATAATTGTACTTTATACTACTTGTAATAAAACCTTTGCCGAAAACTGACACACACTCACCCTCCAGATAGTCATGTGTTACGAGCCCCAGAGACAACATGAAGGCCAGTTTCTGTAAAGACAAGAAGTGCAGAGACAAACATCCGTTACTCCTGATATACACACTGTCCGCTATACGTACGGTCCAGTGGTACCTCGGCATACGGAAACCTCGCCTTGTGAATTTACGTCTTAAGAATTTAGATTTCGTAAGTAATTTGCCTCAGAAAATATAAAGCATTTTGGCACACGAGCGACTGAACCGAGTCGGATTGAACAGTGGCTAAGTTACGCGTACTGTACGTCCGGGACCCGTTCAAAATCTGTTTGTGTTGGTGGAAAGCCAAGCAAACCAGGTTTACAAGAATATTTTTTGCGATATTGTTTGCATTTTGTACAAGCTCTAGTAAGGACATAGCACCATGGGGCCCAAGAACGTTACAGTAGCTAGCAAGAAGCAAAATGAGGAATCGTATATGAAGGTTACGAGGGGTTAACGTCTTTTTATTTCATCTTTTCTTAAAAAAAAATGATATGCAATAATATGATTATAGTGTTGGAAGTTAGTAATATTGGTAATATTTTTGGGAAACAGATTGTCTGCATTTACATTGTTTCCTGCGTCTCACAACACGAAATTTCACCTTATGAACTCGCATCCAGAAATAAAATTTTAATGCCGAGGTATTATATACAGTGTGTATAAACTTAACTGAGGAATATTTAATAATGTGATATTAACACAATTCTGGTGTAGAGGTGTTATTCGGGCGATAAACCCTGCTCTTATCGACATGGGAGGATGCTGTAGTCCTAAACCTTAATCTATTTATACTTAATATCTTTTCTTTTCCCTGATCAGAGTCGATATGGTTTAAATTTCTACTTAAAATATTTTGTTACAAAACAGCTTTTTTTCTTTTTCTTTTCAGTTTGAATGTGAACGATTAATAATCAAAAAGATAACTTTTCTGAACCCATAGTAACTGGAGCACATCATTTACTACAGAACCCTCTCCCGAAACCTGTGCTGAACTCGGCAGGACATAAAAACAACCACCAACAAAGAGCAATAATTAATGTGCAGATACTTCACACTCTGAGAGCAAAAAGCTATTGAGTATCTATAAATCCTCAGCCACTGCAAGACGTCCTGGCACTTACAGACTAAAGGCTCTTATACACACACACACACACACACACACACACACACACACTCTCACAGCACTGCGCATTAATGCGCTGAACATAATCACAAGCAAGTAATGGTAGACTTCTGCAGCTGAGGGTGTTATTAATAACTCGTACACTTATACACACACACACACATTCTCTTGCGATATCTAGGCCTAGACTTCTGACGGTGTTCATCATTCATAATCCTAGTCGTCGTAGCTCCAGAACAACATCAGAACATTGGCACTACTCCAGAACTGTTCACCAGATCTACAACACACCACACAAAAAACATCACATCTGACTTTTACCTACCTATTTATTTCACATTGGTACTCTAGATATTATCTTTAGGGTAAAACTATTTGGTCACGTGTTTTGTGTGACGGTGATTATCAAATGTCGCACATGTTGAAAACCTCCGCTCAGCCTTTTTCCTCAGACTCTGCGAGCGAATTAGTCTCAAACCCACTCATTACACACGCTTACGCCAGTCTCAAAACACCGCAAGTGCAAATTAGGCTCAAACAACTGCATGGGTTGGAACCCACGCACACCCGCATGCTCGCGACATTTGTTTTACTTAAACGTCTTAAACGTATTATAAATATTTCTTTATAATCCTGCAGCTGGTTCACTCTAAACTACTCGCACATCTGCATCTCGTGAAAAATAATAATTGCTAGAACTAGCAATTATGTTAGATGACAAAAAAAAAATATGTGCTGCTCAGTAAAAATGTAGCTTTTTTAATTGAATTTTAAGTAAATTTTAATGTATGGCTTGTTTTTTGCTTTTTATAATACTACCCCTGATTTTTAAGTGAGAAAACAATAGTTTTCGGCAATGGGCTACAATTTAAATGTATTATGTACTGTAACAAAGGAGGGGGGAAAAACATATATTTAAAATATTATGTATTAATATGATTTAATATCTTAAAATTAAAATTATGCATATAAATATTACTTTTAAAATGTATTATATCTTAATTAAATATTAATTTTAAAATACATATTTGATCTCTAATTTATAAAGTTGAATCGCAGTATGAATTGAATCGGTACCTATTTCTATAAAAATAATCGTAACTTTTTTTAGTTTTGCGAAAATTTTATATCAACTTATATAAATTATATAAATTAAATAAATTATACGGGGACTATATTTTTTATAATGTATTATTTTTAAGTTTAGGAGGAAAATAAAATCAGGCTAACAATCAGGCTGTCTGTCTGTCTTTACTGTGTGTGAGTGTGTGTGAGTGTGTGTGTGTGTGTGTGTGTGTATCATAAAGAAAAAAGGAATGTCCTTCTGTAGAGAAGAGAGGAAGAAGCCATGCCTTACCAGTGGGTTATCCTGACTTTTGTGTGTGAGGGTGTGTGAAGTCACAGGTGTTTTAGTGTGTGATTGGGTGTGTGTGCGGGAGGTTGTAGAAGCAGCGACAGGTGATTTCAGTGGAACGGGGCGTGGTGCAGGGTTGCTGGATGATGTCTTTGGCTCCGCTCTGTCCGCTGCATCAGGTGTCTGAACGAGACAAAAAGGAAAAATCTCTTCACATATCGTTCTCGAATGTTTTTTCTTTGCAATGGCTGCTGAGCATTTTGATGCAATAATGTCAAAGTGTTATTCTTCCTTTGATCACGTGTTTACACCGCCGTTTAGGAGATGTTGTACTCACGGGGGTAACGATGCAGGACTCGCCGCTCCGTGCTGTGTGAGGTGTGCCTGTATTTGCAGAGTCGACGTTAGCCGGGGCAGACGACACAGCGGGTGGTTTGCTAAGCTGGGGCGAGATGAGGATGCTGGGAAGCTGCGCGCTGTGCTTTGTGCTGCTTGTACTCAACTGACTGATGTTGGTGCTGAGTGTCATGGTGATGCTGGGGCAAGGCTGGAGGATGTTAAAGCCGGGCTGGGCACCGCCAGGGCACGGCTGGGTGGCATTAGCGGTACCGGGAGGGGCGGTGCCAGTGCCAGGTTGAGGATTAAAGATGTGGAGTTGGTGCACCGGGCCTGTTGATGGCAGGAGAGCAGGGCTGAGCTTGGCAGTAAGGAGGACGGGCTGCTGAGAGGAGGCCAGGATCGGCTGCAGTGCCGCTGGAGCCACAGATGTTTTGGGCATCACCTGTTCCAAACGGTTTGGGGGAAGAGAGAGAGATATTTAGAAGGTGATGAACTGGGACATCTGCTGCAGTCAACCGCACGAGATCTTACAAATAGGGCATACCAGGAGAGCGATTATGTAGCGTTTAACTCCATCTACTGTACGTTGACTTCGACAGTGTACCAGTGTGGCTTGCATAAGTATTCACCTAACCTGGTTCTGGTGCTAAAAAGTCTCACCTACTGTAGGTGTAGTGTCTGTAACTTTTCAAAATTTAAATCTTTCAATTATCTTAATTGCCATTAAGATGAAACTTTGGCAATTTAGATTTCACATGAAAAGACATAAACCTGAAAAAGTGTATTATTCTTAAAAAGCTAAATTGTTAAGATATTGCAACACGAATTTGACACGGTTACGGATTTCTTTTTGGGGAAAAATCCTCATTCTTGCACAGAATGCTTTAATTCAAGCAACAATCTGAACATGTCATATGCTTCTAGAAGGTTACACTAATTTTACTATCAATACTCATAAAGAAATATGAATAATTATCATTTAAAATTATTATTGTGGCCAAATGGCTGTTTTCGGGGCACATACTGTATAAAATCATCTCTCCAAAACAGCTCAAGTTATTAGCAACTTCACAGTTTGATGGAGGAGAGATTGGTCACTTCCATGTTGCATAAACTCCCTAAGTTGCTTGTTTGGCACACACACATTCTGTATAACATGTATATAATCTGCACCAATACTGCGTTTTGGCCGAAAGCAATCATGAGCTGACCAACTGGAAATGAATAAACGCTCTGCAGAAATTAAATTCAACATTTTCTAAAAGGTTTGCAATTTTTTATAACAGTATACATATAGTACATGTTCATTTATTTCTCTAAATGTTCACATTTATTCTAATTCGCTTTTTCTTCTGTGCAATACAGAATAATGGACACCTAAAGCCCAGTAGGGGGTGGAAATGCAGCCTCCGCAAATGGCTTCTCTTTCATTCAAAATTAATGTGAGAACTATTTATATCACAAGGGAAATGGTATAGTACGGGTAATTCTACCCAACATTAACTGGATTAAAAAAAAAAATCTAAAACCCCCCCGTAAAAAAAAAGCACCGAGCAAAAAGGTAGAGCATGCTGAGGCGACCTGAAGGACTGTACTGAAGGAGGAATCGGAGACAGCAGAGAGACGTCGCGCTCACTCTCACAGCATTATCTGCAATTACAAGAACCATGTGCCTTTGGGAAAGTCTGAATGACAGAAATGCTGCTTTTGATGGACTGTAAAAAGCAGAAACATCAATTTCGAGGAAGAAAGATACACACGATCATAACCATAACAGTAACACAATATCTACATCAGCGCTCCTCAAAGAGCGGTCTGGGAAGCACAGCCAGGGGTTACAGAGCTGATATCATAACCCTACAAATTATTATCTGTTTATTACAGTTCTGTAGTTGTTATCTTGTTTATAGAATTAATGTTCAGGGCAAAATGGCCGAAACTGCAGAGATGTAAAAATATTGTTCGTATTGAAATGATGAGCTGAATGTTTGTACGATTAGACAGAAATCCATGTGATTTTTATTTTACAGTTACCAGGGGTGCTAAAAGTTTGCGATCCCCTGCTCAACAGGCTCGTCATGCCGGCGGGGACGGGGACTGAACGGTTTCCATGGGAACAAACTGGCAGTAGAGAAGCTCGGTCGCCTGTCTGGTGGACGGGACACATTTAGGAGCTGAGACTGGCAGAGTGCCAATGAGTCACATGCAGTGTGAGATTAGTGCGCAGTCCTGGCTTTTAAGTAAAGATATGGCTCTGTTTCTGGCGGTATTTGCAGAGTGCGAACTTCACGGCGACATCTTGCTGTCGAGCCTTGACCAGCACCAGTTCAGCGGTTAATTTCAAAAGCCACAGAGACAATAATGTGCTGTTTTCTTACGCTGCGTTGGTGCGCCATTTTTTTTTTTTTATGTCATCAAACAAAAAATGAATAGAATATATATTTGGATACCGGCAAAGTAAAATCACTAATCACTACTTCTGACTTGCTGTGTGGTGAACACTCAACCTGCCACAACACACTGCTCGGGCTTTATACACACATCAGCCTGGCGCAGGGCCTAATTTGCATGTCCCCCGTGTGTGTGCGTCATACGAATGTACACAATGCCAAATGGGCCTCAGAATGAAAAGAGGCATAATTATTAAATTCTGCAGCTAAATGCACAAACCGTGCTAGCTTTTCCAGGTCAGAAATACATCAAGTTTTTTATATTTAATGTTGTATTTGCAAAAACTGCAGGTTACAGCTCGTCTCGTTTTATTTATCAGACTTTGATTGAGATCATCAGGCAAACTTTAAAATTACACAAAGATAACCAATTAAAAACAAAATGCAGTTTTTAAATAATGATTTCAGTTATTAAGAGGAAAAAAAGCTGTCCAACCCCACCTGGTCCAGTGTGAAAAAGTAATTGCCCCTTGGTAATTCATGAATGAACTGTGATTTTTTTTTTGGAAAGCTGAGTTAATTTTCACCTGCCACACCCAGGCCTGATTACTGCCAGACCTGTTGAATCAAGAAATCACTTAAATAGAGTCTGATGTACTGAAGCACACTAAAACATCGAAAACAAAATAAACAAAGTAACTGACATGTACCAGTCTGGAACGGGTTACAAAAGCCATTTCTAAGGCGAACCACGGTGAGAGCTATTACCCACAAATGACAAAAACTTGGAATAGTGGCACAACCAGTTATTAGGTTTATGGGGGCATTTACTTTTTTTTTTTTTTACGCAGGGTCATAGGTATGTTTGGGTGGCTTTTTTGCCTAATAAATGAAGTCATCATTTAAAAACTGCAATTTGTATTTACTCGGGTTATAATTGTGCAATAGTGTAATTTATTGATGATCTGAGTCATTTAATTGTTACAAATATGCAAAAAACTAAAAAAATAAATTCACAGCATCATATATGTATATTTTCCACTATATATTCAGATTTTTCTCACTATTTTTGTATTTTTTTCTCACTTTAAAATTCGTTCACTGCATTTGATCACTGTGGCTTTACAATGTATTATTTCTCGAATATATTATTCTCCTCAATCTAGACGATGACAAGAACGATCATAAATCATCCCTTAAGTTGTAAGTTGTCTGTGTGTGTGATGCGTTAAAATGCCGCCTTGCCCTTACATGTGATTGCTAAGTTATTGCTATTGCTCGGTACCCCTTGTTGAACTTAAAAAATGTCTTGGTACCCCTGATATTTGTAGGACATTCAAGGCAACTCCAGTATTGTCCCTTGGGACATGAAATTCATACCCTAGTATACTTTTTTTTTAAATATATATCCCGGACATCAGCGGTAACAGGCGATCCTGTTGACTTCCATGTCTGTAAAAAAAAAATGCCACCTTCTCATTTATATCAGTAAACCTCTCATTGTTGTTCACTTACAACAATTGTGTTTTTGGGAACAATCCGCACGGGCTCCGGTCCCTGACTGGCTGGCTTGCTGACCGTCTGAAGACCCACTGGGGAATTCTGTGGATCGGAGTTTGGAAGGCTGGGGCGGGGTGTATTAGTGAGGGTGGTAACCATGGCGATGGTGGGCGTAGGCATCATGGCAATGGGAGTGGTGGGTGTGGCAGCTCTCAGCATCAGAGGTAGAGTCTTAGTGGCAATGACTGGAGTCACACTCACTGAGTTCTAGAGGGAAAGAAAAAAAATGTATGTTATACAGACATACAAGCACATAATACATCAGAACCAGAGGATACACACTTAAGCATGCACAAAATGAGCTAAGCAAGAAAAAGAAATATACATGATTAAGTGTAATTACTTGTATATTTCAGTAAGATAATAAATAAATAAATAAAGACAGAGAGAGACAGAGAGAGAGAGAGAGAGAGAGACGACTACTTGTGGAGCATTGAGGTGAGCTGGAGGAAGAGAGCTCTGGGTCTGGTTGGAGTGGTTGGAGATCAGCGTGGTAGTTTTGCCGTCACCCTGTAGAGGGAGCTGCGTGTGTGTCTGGAGCCTGATCTCTGCCGAATCCTGCTTCACCAGCAGATCTCTCCTCAACTGCTCCACCACCTTTTTCTGAGGAAAGAATACAGCAAGACTGGAGCAGCGCACACACAACAAGCTTTGTTCTAAGGAGGTGAAAAGTGTAATGACGGCCTCACAGGCTTGCACACACACACACACACACACACTGTACTGTACACCCACTCGGCCTGGTCTATATTGCTGTGTGGATTTCAACTCTCTCGATGCAGCAGTCTATAACAGATGGTTTAAATGTTTCTGCTCCTGCTGTGACGGTATTTCTTTCTTTTTTTTTATGAGTCAAGAAGAAAAGAACAGGAATAATGTAACAGCCTCTGATAATATGTAAAAGCAGAACGTGTGATCGTGGTGCAGTATGTTAGGAACTGCACACACGTTCTCTGTGCTGTTTTACTGCAGAGCTGTAAAATGTTCATTCCAGAAGCTGTACTGTACGGTCACAAGGTGAGCGATGCACTAGTCGGATGCTGCTTATATAATCGACTCTCTCTGTTGTTGACTCGCCTAATGACGAGGGCTTTGAAAGGGAATGGAAGAGGATAGGCGATATGCTCGGGTAAACTACTTGGGTGAGTTACTGTATGTGCGAAAAGCCCCTTTTTTTTTTTTTACGGTGGCCGAGAAGTGCAAACCAAAATAACTAATTTAAAAACAAAAAAAACTAAATGAAAACAAAACTGAAAAACAAAATAAATCAGAAAACACAACGACATGTCCAGAAACAAATGACCGAATGAGAAAACACAACGACAATTCAGTCAAACCGGAAAGGGTAGGTACAGTTCGCAAATTAAATTCTTATCGCTGATTGGATGAGACATCTGTCACTCAAGACATACAAGAAGTACTATCAAGTGAGTACTATCAGAATACTTTTTAAAGCACATTTAACACAACGTAGTTGACCAAAGTAATGTATAATCCTAAAATACTGAAATAAATCCTTAAATGAAAATACACCTAAATGTCCGTGTGGCTGCAGTACTTCCTATTATATTTTGAGTGACAGATGTCTCGTCCAATCAGCGGTAAGAATCAACAAGCCAAAAAAGGTAGGTGTGGTTCGCGAATGACATTCTGATTGGACGAGACATCTGTCACTAAAGATCAGCAATAAGAATTTCATTCAAAACCACACCTAGGCATGTTGATTTTGACAGCTGATTGGACAAGACATCTGTCACTCAAAATACACAGGAAGCCACACGGACATTTCGATGTATTTTCAGATGTCAGATGTCTCATCCAATCAGCGGTAAGAATTTCATTCGCAAACTATACCTACCTTTTCCGGTTTGACTGAATTGTCGTTGTGTTTTATGATTTGTTATACTGTTTTCGGTTTTATTTTGTTTTCTGTGTAATTTTGTTTTCGGTTTTGTTATTTTGTTATGCACTTCTCAGCCACCGTACTTTTTACTTCTCTATATTAACTCCTGCTACACTAATGCACTCATCCCAGCGTTTCACTACTGCTTGGATACCATCATGGCAGAACGTTTTCTCAGTACAGAGCCATGGTTGGACTGCCTGCTTCACGTCAGAAACTCTAGCCTCCCAGGAACTCCTTGCTTGGTGAATGATTGTGTACAGTTCCCGCAGACAGATGCGTCTCTTCCCGCAAGCTAGCGACAAGTTAACCGTCGATTTTCAAGGATCAGGCGTTCCCGAAGAATATCCGTTTAAATATTTTACTGCAGCTAAGAGTCTCATCACCGTATTGTGCTTAAAATCTTGTGTAAATGTCAAACGGTTTTGTTTCTCTGTTCACAAGAAATTTCATCATAAATCCCGGTTTGACTTGAACACCCCTTGTATGTGCATATACTCGTGTAATGAGAAATCAGAATGATGCAACACTACAAACTTTCACACGATGCTAGCTAACTGCTGGATTACACAGACATCAATAAATCGCACCCACTATAATCATGTCTTTGGAATTATAAACTCAGTTAAAGATTTCAGACAATGTTTAAAAAAAAAAATAATAAATCTCTTTGTCTTCTGATTAGCGGATTCAGTTCTCAGTCTCGTACTGAAGTAGGAATCCATAACAGCTTCTTCCCTGATGGAATAAATGTAAATCTCTAAAGTAAACCCAAAAATATAGAACATCTAGAGGAGCAGATCAGCTGATGCAGTGACTTGCTAAGAGGCTTCATTAACTCTTGTTGTGCGAACATCCCAAAAATAGGAGCATCGAGATTATGAAATCCAAAGATACATATGTTTTTCGAAAGTTGTTAACCAAGAGGAGGTGTAATTTTCGCATTTTTTTTTTTTTTAAACAAACAGTCTTTGCTGCAGTCGTGTGGTCATGTGCAGTACATGCATCATCTGTGCACAAAGCAGATTTTCCTGATCCAGGTATACGGTATACAGGCATTAAGGCATTAAGCTCGATGTTATTAAAAGCACACACAATATACACTCCTGCAACTTGAGCAACTGAGAAATTGAGGTTTCAAAGGAGACCTGGATAAAGCAAAAAGGCATTCCAATTCAAAGAGTTACCCTTTACTCTTTCTAGTGGGCGTCCTCAAGATCTATGAAAGTGGCTTTGTCCTCCCCAATGGCCAGTATGCCATTTTTGGATGACTGGCTCCTATGTGCCCCCATCAAGGAGCAGGCAATTCAGAGCACTGAGTCTAACCTCCACATACGCATTGCAGTGTTTGAGCTCGCTATGGATGACGGACTACAGACAGAAAAGGGGGAAAAAAAAAAAGCTCTCGAACATCAAAACTGCCTAAACAATTCATCAGAGTCATACGATATTACCCCAGAGTGCTTCTAACAAAAGAGGTCTACTTGGATGCAATAACTCATTACAGGGATGGACAATTACCATTCCACTGCAGGGCACTGTGGTGTCACTGGGGGGCATGTGGATACCAGGCTTGTGCACAATTCAGAATTGAATCGAGAATGACTCCTAAATTATTCTTGAATTTGAATTGATGTCAAAAACAGGATCTAGAATTACAATTCGGAATTGAATTAAAGGAAGCAGAATTGCAATT
>JAQQZT010000023.1:14478122-14489105 GCA_030068275.1 Clarias platycephalus
CACACACACACACACACACACACACACACACACACACACACACACACACACACACACACACACACACACTATAATCAAATCTCATTCAAAGTGTATGTTGTGGTTTGTAATTACAGAGTGGAAGCCTCTCTGAGTGCTACTGCTTGAAGAGATGTATGATCACTCTCTCATTCTCTGCGGCTCGCTCGCTTTCTCTAATGTACTGCAGTCTAACCTGTGCTCGCACAGTGCCACTGAGCGTGCTCCAAGGGAACATTCAACAATGTGTATAATTAGCTATGAATATTAAGGATGGAGAGAAGAGTCATGGGAAAGGCAGCGAGTGGTTGTACTGGAGCAGCGTGAACAAGAGACGTGATGTGTTACTATAAGACTACAATACAGATTCACACTTTTTTTTTCTTCTTTTTCTTTTGCTGCATCTCTATTAATGTTTCAGTTGCAGAGAAAATGAAGTTAGTGCTCGAACTCTAAACTGAACTAGTCAATAATAGAGTTATGATAGATGTTTAGCTGAGCAGCTGATGTGAGATATATCTTTGCTGCTCTTCCACTGACGTGATCGTGCGTCATCATGGTTCATGAAGCTAGCGAGACATGTTAATTAACAGATTAATGCTGGTTCCTTCAATTTCTGATTATTTCACCTTTGTTTCTTATACATCTAATGAGTTGTGGTTGAACTCAGATGTAAAAGGTCATGGTCTTTCTTTTGTTCTTGTATTAAAAGCTGCTGAAATTTTAAGCTTCTGCTTTAGGCGGCATGGTGGCTTTAGTGGTTAGCACTGTCGCCTTGCACGTCCGAGTTAATTCCCGTCTCGGGGTCTGTGTGCATGACGTTTGCATGTTCTTCCCGTACTTGATGGGTTTTCTGTTTCCTCTCAAAGACATGCAGGTTAGGCTAAGTCCCATTCCCAAATTGGAGAGGTGGGTAGTAACGAGTTGCATTTACCCGTTTGCATTTACTTGAGTAACTTTTTGAAAACATGGCAGCGGTGGCTCAGTGTGTTAAGGCTCTGAGTTACGGATCGGAAGATCGGCGGTTCAAGCCCCAGCTCCGCCGCTGTTGGGCCCTCGAGCAAAGCCCTTAACCCTGTCTGCTCCAGGGGTGCCGTAAAATGGCTGACCCCTGCCTACTGACAAGAAGCTGGGATATGTGAAGAATAAAGAATTTCATTGTGCAGTAATGTATGTGTGACGAATTAGTTAACTTTTAGTTTAGTAGATTTGTGAAGAAGAAACGCTACACTCGGCTACACTCGACTCGTTACTTTTCTACCCATTTATTCTACACATGCAGCTGGTTTCACCAATCAGACGCAGCAACAGTAATCACATGACTCCGTTTGGCCAATCACCTGTGGTAACCATAACCACATATAGTCACATGACCACACCCAAACCGGCAGCACTGTGGGGGGAAAAAAATCATCCGGCCTCCCTGGCATCATAAAAGCATGTTGCAACAGAACATATTATAGTAATAATTATATATAAACGGACATTACGACGATTGAAACAGTTACTCAGTACTTGAGTATCTTTTCACTGAATACTTTTTTACTCTTACTTGAGTAATATTTTGGATGACTACTTTTTACTTCTACTTGAGGAATATTATTTTGAAGTACTGTATTACCCTTACTTGAGAAATTTTTTTTGGCTACTCTACCCACCTCTGCCAAATTGCATGTAGTGTGTGAATAAGCGTGTGAGTGTGCCTTGCAATGGATTGGCACCTGGTCCAGGGTATACCCGGCCTCGTCCCCACACTGGGGTTAGTCCCCAGGCCCCCAGCGACCCTGTATGTAGGATAAAGCAGGATAGACGATGAGTGAGTGAGCTTCTACTAGGGTTAGGGTTAGGGTTAGGGTTAGGTCCCATATTTCTACTATTCGTTTAATATACTGTATAAACACAGGTTTCAGAGCTCCCTCAAAGTGTATGTGAGTTAATGCTCCAGCTGACATACGCCTCAAATAATGCATTTTTTCACACCTCAAACTCCCTTTATTTCACTTCACCTCCAAAATGTTCTGTTTGTGTCTATGTAAATGAGATACTGCTGAGCTGCACCACCACCAGGAAATAGCAGATCTTGGCAACAAGCTGGGGGAGGGTATGAGGTCACGATCGACGGGCAACCAATGGTTCTAAAACATGAAGCCAACACCAAAGTGACAAAATATACAATTACTTGAATGTCCACTGGGAGCCGGCTCCAAAGACCTCATTTTATAGTTTACAACTGGTTCCGAAAAAAAGGTTTTGGCCCCCATAGTTAGATCTCTCGTTCCTGACAATTGTATGGGGTGAATTTCTTTTTTTAAATGTAACTCATCAGTGAAAATCATAGTAAGCCGTAAAATTATGCATGATTAGTGGTGCGGCCGACTTGAGTAGTTTCACGTGTCACGAGAAATGAAAGAGTTACGGGACAATGTGTAGGGTATGATTGATGGAGTCAAATCAAATGCAATGTAATGTTTGCATGTAAGTCAATATTAGCTACTTTAGCATTTTGGCTAAGCTAAACCTAAGCCAGCTATAGCTTGTGGTAACTACGGTAAGTTGGTATGTTCCAACCAACAGCCAGGCTTTCTGTTTTTCATACTGGTCTATTCACTGATTTCAGAACAGTTAAAATCTTGAAGAACTTGTTTCACTGTTGCTGTTCAGACCTTGGATCACATTTTGTCTCAGTCACGAGTCACTTTTGGAACATTTATCATTGAAATAAATATAAATGCTAACAGCATAATGATCTTTTTAGGTAATAAACACTTAAACATCTGTCAACATACTGTAACTCCGTGCTGTTCTTTCCTCCTATTTGCCCATTTATGGATTAGCCGGCAATAAGACTGGTCACGATATTCTGTATAAATGGAAATGGAAAATAGCACAAAAAACATCCAATGTTTTTTCTCTCTATTTTGTTGTTGTTGTTGTTGTTTTTTTTCACACACTTTGGAAAGAATCTCTATAAATGACCACGTGAAATGAATGTATTGTTAAAATGGCTGGTTTTAGTGTCTATAGGAAATAAAGTCAGCACATTGTATTTTTTTGGAAGTTGGATTGTATGACGAAGAAATTCTATATCGTTCTGCCCAGCAGGAAAGTAGTTATTACTTTCATTAATTAAAAATGCAGCAAGAAATAGACCTCGCTCGCTTTATTTTCATGGTTCGGTTTCAGTGTCTATTAGTTAAATGTCATGTGGTCCGTGGATACCCGGCCCCCCTTCTATGGAAATGTAAAGGAATACTTTCTCTCTCATTACTCTGACCAGATTTCCCTCTCACAGCGGTGCGTTTATTCTGGCCAAGGGAAAGCTGTCAGCCATTATTATTATATCTTCAAGATGAGAGCATATGTAGAAAAGGAGAACCGGTGAGCTGGGATTCATTTCTAACCCTCACTGATAATGCATACGTAAATAAACATCTGTTCAGGAATCTTACAGCAAAATACGAAGTGATGGAGTGAGATATACAATGCATAGTTGCAATAAACATTGTCTGGGTTAAATAACTACTAGGCATTTTCCTACGTACAAATGCTTTCCATATTTCGGTGCTGCACAGACAGTAATGAAAAACAGGAAGATAAAACCTACGTGCACCTCTAGACGTTGCCTAATGGAAGTGGCTAAAGAATTATATTACATATTATAGTGACTTTATATAAACTGGTAAAGACTGGTATGGGCAGCATGTTAACTGTTCTCCTCACAGCTTGTTAACCAGTCTGTGATGTGTGTGTGTGTGTGTGTGTTTATGAGTACAGGATGGACGGAAGCAGGGCTTAGACAGCTGTTAAAGCCTTGAGGACAGGAGTTAGAGAGCGCACGTTAAATCAGCCAGGTGTGAGCGTTACCATGACGACCACAGTAGCACTGAAGAGTAACAGAGAGACATACGGTGGGGGGGGATAGAGAGAGATGGTAGGAGGCATGGTTTAAGTGGAGTCTGCATGCTCTTTGACGTCAGTCGGCCTCTTGACTATGAGATAGGACCTGCTGGTTGTTAATCATATGACCGTGCAACCTGAAAATACCAAGTCCCTTCCAAGCAAACGACACAATATGTCAACATTTTGTATATTCTCCATTTTCTGGAGTCATGCTGACAGATATTTAAGTGTTTATTACCTAAAAAGACCACTAAATGTTAACATTTACATTTATTTCTCTGATAAATGCTCCAAAAGTGACTCATGACTGAGACTAAATGTGATCCAAGATCTGAACAGTTGAATCACAGCAGCAGTGAGACAAGTCCTTCAAGATTTTAACTCTTCTCAAATTAGTGAATAGACCAATATGAAAAACAGAAAGCCATACCAGAAAGTGGGTTACCACTGAATAGATCTTGTGATTCCACCAAAACAGTAACATTTCAGCACCATTTTTCACAAATAAAATAATCATTCCGAAAGATTTTCAAAAAAATTTTTTTAAGTAAGAAATATTTATTTATGCAATATTTCCATGTTGCATAAACTTCAAAAGTAACTTCGTTGGCACACACGTTTTTTGTATTACATGTATAAAATAAAAACAAATAAAATCAGCACTAATGCTGAGTTTTGGCTGATTGTTAACAGTGACACTGTACTGTAAGTACAAAAAAAAGAAAGAAAGAAGGTATTTCCACATCACTTTTCGTTTTGGCCACAACCAAAGCATCGAGGAACCTTTCAGTGTTTGGCCATATTGCTAAAACAGGAAATTATAAGAGCGAAGAACAAGGCGTACTCATTCAGTAACACTTCAGGTCCCAGTCTGTAAAGAAGTACCTGATTTAGAGCAACAAAATCATTCATGGACCTTCAGCAGAAGGACTATATGGACTATATGCTATGTGGTTCTTCTGGAAATGTTTCTGTTCCTAATTCAGAAATGATTAATTTTAATGATTTTATTGATAAAATCACACAGATACAGACAAAAAACTAAACATGACATGTCAAGAAGATCAATTGTCTGTAGCAGTAGTAATAGTAGTAATACTACTACTACTACTACTACTACTACTACTACTACTAATAATAATAATAATAATAAGGAAAAGAAGAAGAAGAAGAAGAAGAATACAAAGTACAGTAGATAAGTCAATATAACCCTGTTAAAAAAGGAATAATGTCAGATCTTTTTTTCCGCCGTTCATGTGACATAGCAACCAACTGTCACTGTACTCCCCCTCATATACAAGTCTTTAGAAAGGACTTCCACTGCTTTTTGTATCGTTACTTTATTTCATGTCTCATTTCATTCCGATTAGACGCTGCATGTCACATGCCCTGATTACGTTATACCTGATCTGAGTTTATCATTGATCACTTAATGTATTTTAATTTCAGGTTTCTGTTTAACATTATCTTACATCTATTGCTTTGCTGTTGTGATTGCACCATGTTGCCCTTTAGGCTTTGCTATCTCATTTCATACTTTAGTTCCCATTCCTGCTTGTGGTTTCTCTATGTTCCATAAAGTAAAGTCTGCATTTTCATCTTTGCCTCTTATTTTAATGCCTGACACAATGCAAGACTGATGCAGAGAATTCAATGTCAGACTTCAGCGCAATCCACTTTATCCAAGCAGGGCTTCCCTGCACAACTTCTTGTAGAGGTTAACCCAATGATCTCCACTGCAGAGCTTTATCTGAAGGTCCTTCCTTCAGTGTCAACCTGGTAACCACAAGTCCCAACACAGGCTTTTAGAAAAGGACAAACATCAACCTCTCCAGCAGAGAGCACACAGTCTACCCTACGACTGTCCAAGGAATCCAAAGAGACAGCCTCTCCAGCCATGAACACACACCATGTACCAGCCAGAGTCCTACCAGAGGCTGGCAAGGCAGGCAGTTCGAGTCCCAGCTTCACTAGGTTGCTGATGTCGGGCCCTTGAGCAAGACCCTTAACCCTGGCTGCTCCCGGGGCACTGTATAATGGCTGACCCTGTCCTCTGACCCCTGCTCACTAACAAATGCTGGGATATGCGAAGAATAAAGAATTTCACTGTGCGGTACTGTATACGTTACAAATAAAGGCTGAACTTAAAAATAATAATAATAATAATAATAATAATCTGGAGTGAGATAGAACTGCCAAATCAGCATGTGTTGTTGGTATATACCCCCAAAGACTGAGTGCTGCATTACAATCAAAAAGTGCTTTAACAAAGTATTACTTATGGTGTATACATACTTATGCAACCTTAAGTTTCCTAAGCTCACTTCCTCCTTCATCCAGACTAAACAATTTCTTAGAAGTACTACTGTTAAAAGTACAGTTTTGACAAAACTCACTGAAAGATGGTCAAACCTATACCTATGCGCATTGAAGTTTACTGCTTGTGGAGATCCAGTCCCTTACTAAGAGACATCTGGATGTATAGGCTTAAACAACTGGCAAACACCAAATATTACTTTGATGGCACAATGCTTTCTTTTCTTTGAAACTGAGGTGGTTTAAATGCTAAGTTATTGATTTTAGATCTATGCTAAATTTCTTCCTTTTGGGAAATGGCCTAATGCTGTCCATTCATTTACAGATCCGGGATATATTTATGGTGTTATTGTTATATATTAACAGTTCTAGTCAGAATTCCCATTAGGCCACAGCCTGTAATCACACAGTAACCATTAGAAGTCCCATAAACAACCATCGCACTTGCATATCAAGATATACTGTATGGAGGTCAAGAGCAGAGAAAATTGATTGGATTTCCTCATATTGTGTTTATCTGCAACCTTTACACTAAAGCAAAATGCTCTCCATTATCGCTGTGTATTTGAGTGATTTCTAGTTGAGGCAGTAAATCTCTCTGTCTGAAAGAGTGGGTTATGAAACAAATAGGGAGGTTAATACTTTCAACTGATGCTTGCATTAACATCATTCACACTGTGTTGGAAATGTATTTCACCATCTTTCTTATTTCATTTTTCATTTCTATTTGTGCGACCACTCATTCATTTCAAGCAATTGATGCGATTTTAGCAAAAATATACAGTACTTGGGATTTTGCTGAAAGAATTGCGGCTATCCGAAACATACAGAAGTCATCATTGCAGTAATTAATGGTGATTTTGGGGGGCCGGGCAGTGGACAGTACATTTGAAAAGAAAAAAGAAGGACAAAAGTTGTGTCAGTAATATTATGGCCCAGCTAAATTTAACTTTGTTGTACTGCTGAGTGAAGCTGGATCTAAAGAAAGCCTTAACCATATCCACAAACCTCAGGGATTGTCTCAGAAAAGCTGGATATTCATATAAAGAAAGTGTGTGCAGGAGCTGCGTACAGCACTGCTAAATGAGGTCTTTTTTAATGAACACGTTTTTTGGTCTTGTTTTGTTGTCGCAAGTTTAGACTTGGTGATTTTGGTGTCCATACTGTATGTTGGCTTTAATATGATTTAAAAATGTCTTCTTTATTGAGCAGGTTTTAACAGATCAGAGTTACTAGTTATTCTAAAAGGTTTTCCCATACAGCAGGGTATGGGAAGCATGTGGGAGCTGTATGACAGTTGCAGGTAATATAGGTTCTAAAACGCAGTAACAGGGTCACACCTGGATCCTAGCTATGTTAATGAGAGTGTAATGGGATTCAGTCTGAGTCCCTGTAATCTGGACCACCGAGCGGGAAAGAGAACCGTACCCACAGGACATTTCAATATAGTGCTTTAAGAGTGTGTTAAGACTGTTAGATGTTAATGTGTCATCTCACGTTTTTTTTTTTAGTTACTAGAATATTGCTGCACTGATCGGTACAAATGGAAATTCCTCATTCTCAGTATATCCTGGCTGCAGTTAAGAAAGTCTAACCTGGGAACACTTGGTGCAATGCCATTCCACTGCAGTTTGCTTGCCATGCACACACCCACACAGACACACACACACACACACACATACAAACACATTCCTAGAGGCAATTTCGAGTACTCAATCTACCTACAGTGATATTTTAGAAAGCAGGAGGAACCCAGGGAACCCACCTGGACACAGAGCAAAATGCAAACCTCTGCACAGAACCTGAAAAAAAAAATCTGCATTTTTATCTTTAGGCGTAAAACATTACCTTCCTTGAGGAATCCAAATTTTCAACATTCAGTTTTTCTGAAGATGACAGAAAGAAGAAGAAGAAGAAGAAGAAGAGGAAGACTATACATACTGTATGGTATACATTACTTTTCAGAATACTTATGACGTGGGCAGTGGAGGCTCAGCGGGCTAAGGCAACGAGTTACCGATCGGTGGCTCGATCCCCAGCTCCACCAGGTTGCCACTGTTTGGCCATTGAGCAAGGCCCTTAACCCTAACTGCTCTTGGGGCGCTGTATCATGGCTGACCCTGCGCTCTGACCCCAGTTACACTGGCATATGGGAAGAAGGAATTTCACTGTGCTGTAATGTATATGCGACAAATAAAGGCTTAACTTAACATCTTCACGCGATTAGCAATTATGCTGATTAAGAACATTTTATCTGATAATTGATAATTCCATCCTGAAAAATTACATTTTGTTCATTTCGAACATGTAAAAACCCTAAAATAGACGGTTAAATTTTTTAATGATTAAATATATCCTTCCTTAGATCCACGAAGAAGACAAAATGCTTTTGCTTTGTTGCTCTATGTCAGGGGTTTCTATGAACTCAGGTGTGGCTTGGGGTTGACTGTAATGAAAACCTGGAGCCACACCTGATTCTACCTGCATACTCGATCTTGGCCTATCAGCTGGTTGAGCTACATGCTTTGAATGCACACCACCCCTTACTGGATAATGTGGACACCTCTGATCTACATACAAGGAATTCCTTTGTCACATTGTTGTTGTTTCTTGCAAATTGTTGCAAATGTCAAGACGCACCATGTGGTGACATGATGTACCCAAAGTTCCAGAGACACTGGTTTGATCATCATGTTTACCTGGGTTTCCTTTGTGTTCTCCACTGTTCCCAACAGTGTTCCTCCCTGCCCTGTGCCTAGTGGATCCAGATACACCATGCACCTCAAATAATTATCTAATTACTGAATATGACTGAATAAATGATGAAACATCCACCAGCCACTAAAGCTATGTGCTTTACAGTACACTTAAATTCTTAAGCCAGTGGACATGTAAACTAGCCCATTACTGGGTCTGTAGATGGCCTTCAAAAGACTCAAGTGTCCTTCAGAGGTTTTTATCTCATCTTCATAAAACTTATATACTACTAATTAGTATTAACATCTGTTAAGATGCCCTAGTGATGACCTTCGTATGAGTATTTTGAGAGAGAGAGAGAGAGAGAGAGAGAGAGAGAGAGAGAACAAATATAGGCCATTATATATTACACAGTGACAGTGCGTAAAATGCTATTGTGTGTACATGAGATGCAAATTGTCCCAACATTTTAATTAATTAATATGTACAACATTTAAGAAGTGTATACAAAGAGCCTGTCATTGGTGTACATAAGAAATAAATTACGCTCACGTTTAAGTATTTAAGTATGTGTGCCTCACGGTCTAGTGGCTGGGATTTGGTGCTCGCACCCCCACGGCCCGGGTTCTATTCCTGGTCAGGGACTCAACTTTGTGAGGAGGTGTAGCTCAGTGGTAGAGCATTTGAATATAGATCTAGTGGTCCCTGGTTCAAATCTGGGAGCTCTCTTTAAATTAAAAACAAGTTTGGGGCAGTGGTAGCCCAGAAAGTTAAGGCACTGAGTTGCTTATTGGAAAGTTTGCAGTTTACAGATGTGTCCCAGCAAAACAGCATAGGTCACTGATGATTAAAAAAAGGCTTCAGACATCAAACTGTCTATTTGGGTTTTCATATATGTCTGGTAAAGCTCTCAAAATTAGCATTTTTTAATTTTATTAATATATTTTTTGGTCATGGAAACAACCAAAACAACCCAAAAAAAAACATGTGATCATGTGTGTCTGTGCTATTTCTTTGTCCATATGACCAGACAATCCCCCTCCCCACCCCCCTCCCCCCCCCGCCTTTTTTTTTTTTTTGCTCAGTTATGTTTGTATAGTTTGTTAAAATGACATTAAATTCAGTTAATCATATAGTCTGTGTTGCGCTGAAAAATACTGCCACTCTATACTGCACTATCCTGAGCACTGTACAGTATATTAAGTAATTACAAAAACTGCAAAACAAGAAAAGTTTAAAGTGACTTGGGGTATTAAGATCTGCACCCCTACTCATCCAGATTGCCATTGTTGTCCCTTGATCAAGGTCATTAACCCTACCTGCTTCAGGGCTGCGGTGACAAACGAATTTCAGTGCAGTAATGTGAAGTATACAGTATGTGACAAATAAAGGCATAACTTAACTTATTTTGTGTTGAACATTAAAGTATAGTGTGTGCACAGTCTTAGTATTTTGTGTGCACATTTTTTAAAGTTTCTAATTGTTAATATTTTAATATTTTTCCTATTGGTTATGGGTAAGCAGTAAAAGAAAGGTTTTGCCTGGTCAGAACTCTTTACGTTTCATCCATCGGAGGGCCTGAAACCTGTCTCCGACAAATATTCTGTCTGTCTGGATGTCTGTCAGTTTAGCCAGATTTTGTCACAGCATCACGCAAAACTGTCTCAACTGAATTTAAAGAAACTTTGTCAGCACGTCGGTATATGCCTGAAGTTAAACTTGCGCCATAAATTAAATAAAAATTGTAAGTAGAAGTGAATGAAGGTATGAGCAGTTTTGTGCCAGATTAGAAACGGACGTTTTGACAGTGGGCGTGTCTTAAATAGGCCACTGGACAGAATTGGATTAGATCTCTGCCTGAGGTTTAATCTGCACCATAAGTGAAATCAAAATGTTGAGTAAAAGCGATGTGATGAACAGTTATGTTCCGGATTTAATCATCTGCTTTAGAATAAGATGCTAATGCGCGACTTGCTCAATTCAATTCAATTCAATTCAATTTTATTTATATAGCGCTTTTAACAATCGTCATTGTCTCAAAGCAGCTTCACA
>JAQQZT010000023.1:14492393-14521177 GCA_030068275.1 Clarias platycephalus
CACACACACACACACACACACACACACACACACACACACACACACACACACACACACACACACACACACACCATGCACACCCCACACCCTTAGGCATAGATAATAGAGTGCATTTGTTTTACTCTGCCATTATGGGGTATAAGTGTAGGTGGGTCATTTCAGAGATTTATTTATAACCAGGAATTCCTTCACTCTGTGGTTGTGTGTGTGCGTGTAGACCCAAAGTTTAGGGTAATTGCACGGCTCATGTTTATGGGTGGAAGTCACATTCTACTGTTTGTTTAAGATCCCGCTGGACTTGGAAGAAGTTGAGCAGAAAGATGTTGATTTTTATTAAAGTCACTAACTTCTTTTATGCTCAGGTTTATTTTGAGAATGAGAGATTATAGTGCACTAATTACATTTGTAGTGCTATTACAGTACGTTATCCTGAAATAGAAGCAAAAAATTAATCACTGCATAAATTGGAAAAACAATCAATTTTCTTTTCTTTTTCTATGCATGTGTGTATGGCTTTAATAGAGATATACAGTGTTTATTGACATGGGGAGAGATGGGAGATCAGAAAACATGTCCTACAGTAGGATCTATAAATATGTCTTAATATACAGGATATCTGGCCATGCTCCTGATCGCACAGATAGTGAATGAATTAGCTTTCTCAAACATTCAATTCTGCTTACCCTGCGTCGGGTTGGGGGGGGGGGGGGGGGGGGGGGCCCCCCCCCCCCAGAGAAGCACCTCCATGATTTTGGACTGTGGGGGAAACTGGAGTACCCAGAGGAACCCACAGAGCACAGGGAGAAACTGCAAAGTCCGCATGTGCAGACCAGATACACCATTTAAACCCTCAATCCAATGGTGTGAGGCAACTGTGCTAACCGCTAACCATCTTGCTCTAGCTTTCTAATAAAATGAGTAACAGTAGCCAACCTGTTAAACATGCTGTTATAGGAAAAACAATCAACAAAAAAAAGTCTTTTTTTTTTTTTTATGTAAACGAACACACCAATGCATTTTATTCCACTACAGTGAATTTTCCAAGGATTGACAGGGCAGTGGTGGGCCAGGTGGTTGAGATTTCAGGTTCGTGGTCAAAGGGTCAGGGATTCTGCCAGGTAGCCCCTTTTGGGCCATTGGTAAGAACCTTAACCCTGCAACCCAAGCCAGTGCATACAGTTCTGGTCCCAAGCCCGGTGATGAAATGGGAGTGTTGCAACAGGAATGGCATCCGGCGTAAAACCTGTCCCAGACCTTGCGGATCAAACGACGTGGTGACTCCTTTGATAAACGTGAAAAAATTCTAAAGATTGACATTGTGGAACTTGAACATTGCAAAGCATTCACACGCTCAAGATTCCTTCTATAAAACTGGAGCTCTTCTTACAAGAACCTTCACCACATCAACGACACATGATCAGGTGTAGTTTTTTTATTCCTTGGTAAATAATGACTTTCTATTGTGGAGCAGGCACCATAGAAATCTGTGATCGGCACTATTGCCTCTCACCTCCAGGGTTGAGGGGTCGAATCTCACCTCTAGTCTGTGCATGAAGCTTGCATGTTCTCCCTCAGAGAATTCTGGTTTCCTCCCAGACTCTAAATATGGACTGCAGGCTGATTGCTGTTTCTACATTGCCATTAGTGTGTAATTGGGTGTGTGAGTTTCTGTGTCATTTGGTGGGCTGGCGCCCCGTCCACTGTTTTACTCCGTCATCATTCCTGGGACAGGCTCCAGGCCGCTTGCGACCCATCACAGGTTAAGCGTTATTATAGATGATGAATGGATCCTCTCATTATTGTAAATTATGATTTCAACTACAGTCAGAATTACTGTCAGACCTTCTGTTATAGACAATTAATCAACACCTTTTTTACGACCGGAAGAGTATAAAGAGTCTAATCTAAATCCAATCTGGCTACAATCATCTCTACCATTTAAAACCAGTGGGTCGGAAACGTGAGATCAGGAGTTGTCCTTTCATTATGGAAAAGTACTCTATTATTTTTTTAATATTCTTTCTCCTGTGACGCACTGTAACAGCTACGTCAGTTCATAGAAAAATGGCATGCCGCAGACTCGGCAAGCTTATTTGCATAATGCATTATGTGAGGCTTTGTTCCATGCGAGTGCGGTTTGCTAAGAATGCCTGAATCCCTTTTATAAACAATAGTTACGGCACTTACAGGTCGGGCGAGTCTCACCTGTCCTGAACAGTAAAGAACCATTAGGTGTGTTTGCAATGTTCAGTGATGTTCTGTGATTGTAGAGTCATGAAAGGAAAGGTCATGTTGGTCTTATGGGAACCTATTTTTTGCTATCAGATTTGAACATTTATCCTATTTATTTAACAGGATATAACGGATCCTTACAAACAGGTCAAGTAAGGCTAAACAACTCTCTGGTACAGCTGTAATGATTTTATTTAACAAATTCATCTGATTAGTATCTGTATTTTATTTTTACTGCCTGTGATGATGAGAAACGATATTTCTAGGAGTTGTAGGAGACTTAGGATCCAAGTCCGATGCTTTGGGGATTTTAGGAGTGACAGAGAGGAGGAAGAAGGAAAGCGGAGATGGTGGAGGAGAGAATCATCTTACAGGGAGGAGAGGAGATGGGAGATGCATTCCTGCACTCCAGACTACAATGAGGGTTTAGAATACTTAGATCATTTCCAATATACACAAACAGAAGGAGAAGGGATGATGGAGGAGAGAACCATGTGCATTACTCTCAGGTTCATTTTACTCCATGCCAATCTATTTCCAGGGAATGAACTTCAAGTTAAAGGTAAAATACCTTAAACTGAAGTGCATTCCCTGGAAATAGATTGAAATTGACAAATGGTTTACTTCTCTCTGGCTTTTTACCATGTGTCAGATTTAGTTTCAATTTCACTGCTTTATAGCAGCCACCTGTTAGACGTTGTTTACGTCTCTGAGTAATGAACTGAAAATAATAACAATGGCCCCCTTCGGCTGAACGTCGTTGCGTAACATTTCGACAGCAACTTTGTGACCTTGGCGGTAGAGCCAGTCGTGGTTCTGACGGTGATCTTGCGTGATGACGTCATGGAGTTTGGCATCAAAAGGTTAAATATGCATATCTCTTGACTCCATCACAGATGAGGACAATTGGACAGAGTGAGGTGTTTTCTCTATCTCTCACTCTCTACACACACTCACTCTTCTGAAAGCTGCACCCCTCTCCTTGGCTAAAAAAGCTTTAGAAAAAAGGTTCAGAAGGTATCTTTAGCTGCTTTGACTCAAAAGTGTCCAGTTGGTACTGGTTTAAAAGAGAACTCCCAATCATGCTTTTTCCCTCCCCAATGTACCCTGAACATACTGTATATAGATCACTGACTCACCATCTGTATACAGGGTCGCGCGGCCTGGAGCCTATGCCAGGTGACTTAGGTCATGAGGCAGGGGACACCCTGAACTGGGTGACAATCAATCGCAGGGCACACACACACAGACACACACACATACACATACTCAATCACACAGGGAAATTTGGGAACCGGAGTACCCGGAGGAAACCCACCAAGCATGGCGAGAACATGTAAACTTCCGAATCGAATCGAACGTGGACCCTGTACCACAATGCTAGCAATAATGCTAGATTTGAGATCAAATAGAGCAGACCTACAGCACCGGGAAGATACAGTGCAGTTACCTGTCGCTCAGTGCTCTTTCCTCGATTCGTTCTTCTGCAGCATATTCAGGAGCTCCAGGAGAAAGAAGAGAGATCAGTGTCATGTCTGGACTCCTCCCGCTCCCGCGGCTCTGAGAAGCTAGGGGTCGTTAAGCTAGCTGAGATTTCCTAGAGTGGTGTAGATGAAGCTGTCTCACGTCAATTCGACGCGACCGCAATACTTCACGTTCTTGAAATGCTCTCTTAGCCTAATCCTGAAGTAATGGACGATTAGAACGAGTGAGAATTTTCACAATGCTTCCTTCTGCAAAGAAGCGAACAGAAACCCGGTTTTGATTTGGTTTTCTACTTTCTAATAGACGTCTTACAGTACAGTAAATCATAAGTCAGTAGAAGCCTGACAATGAAATGTTAGAAGGTCTTCCCTAGGCGTATAACATCGCATTAAACTCTAGAGCTCTGGAGAAATACAATGAAAAGTTATTCTGGTTCCTTTCATTTTCTCGAAGGTTTTGCGGTACGAGGCACTTAACGCCACATTTATTTTGAGCGAAACAGACTACATTGGTTATGCATAACTATCAATTATTTGGTCTGAAAAAGGAAACAGCATCCCACGAAGAACTAATTACAAAGATTTACATCTAAATTTACAAATACCTTTGACCTAAGAAGTTCATGAACGTTTGTGTGGTTCATCGAGTGACCTAACAACTGCCTTCCATTATAAGCATCTTGCAAAGCAAAGGGTTTTGAAATTTAGATTCCTGTCCACTGCTGTAGAATCATTACATGTGCTACAGAGAAAATAAATACAGATTTGGACCTTTAACTCCAATACACTTATCTAATACCTCTAATGAAAGCCATTTGAGGTATTGTCTTTATGGTCCAGTAAACATATTAATAATTTGCAATTATTAATAAATGCCATGATTGTGGTGCCTTTGGTTTTCTACTGATATTACACTTGGAGATAGGGGCGTTCAAGTTAAACCAGGACTTTCTTGTGAACGCGTAAAATCGATTGATCTTTACAGAAGACTTCAAGCACAGTACACTGATGAGACTTTTTGCCCCAGTAAAGCATTTAAATGGTATTAACGAATGACGATCCTGGCCAAAGTGGCTCGGAGGCCACTGCAGTCGCTCCCGGGAACATACGGCGAGTGAAATACCTGATCTTTGAAAATCCATGGATTTGCCAACTCGCTAAAGAGAACTGTAGAATCTGTCGGTGGGAACTGTACACACAATTATTCACCAACAGCACTTGCACATTACAGGAACTTGGCTTGGAGTTATTGCCACATCCCCCGTACAGTCCTGACCTCGCTCCAAGCCATTTCCACATGCTTGGGCCATTAAAGGAGTTCCTGGGGGGCCAGTATCTTAGATGTGAAGCATGGCTCTGGGATACTGAGAAATTTATGGTATTCAAGTACTAGTGAAGTGCATTAATGTAGGAGGGGATTATATAGAGAAATTAAGTGAGTCTCATAACTGTGCTCTGTTATTCTGCACAATGGAAAGTCCCGATTTGACATGAACACCCTTTTTATGAAAAGAAAAAGGGGTAAATGATGTTGGTAAATGACATAAATCTTTTTTTAATCTGATTAATTTGAACTTAACTTATCTAACAACATTCACTCGACCATGTTACCCGAACATTAAAATATTTGGTGCAGGATGTTTAGCAGGATCAGCATACAAATGTCCGGAATATCATGGGAGGGGAACTTTTTTTTAAAGTTTTTTTTTCTCATCCTCCTGTCATTTTTTCAACATTATCAAAGATACTGACTCACTTTGAAGTATTATCTGAACGCAAGTTATTAATTAATTTTAAGAACATAATCATTTCAATGTGGAGCATTTAGCAGGTCCGTATGGTCCTCCTGACATTATCGAGGATGACAGTTAACCAGATTTTGTGCTGATTAAAAAAATCAGCTGTTGTTTAAAAATCTGTTACAGATTAAACAGCAAAATGCTGCCTGTGTCAAAAACCAAATCTAGCAGTAAATGAGATTTTTACATGAGGTCTCTCACTTCCACTGTTTGAAAAGTAAAAATTAAATGGCACCACGCTCATGCTATCACCCAATCATAGCCCCGGTAGCAGTAACAGTGCAATCTAACCTTACACTAAACCTACAGTAAATCGCAGAGACATTTCCTGCTGCTTGGGTTAATAGCAGTGTAATTTTACTGACTTACAGATATTGTTGGGTTTTAGCTGCTCCACACGCCACTTGAATTAGAGACACACACTGCAAGATGTGACACTGATGTATGGTTTGGTTAAATCAGATACAAATATATACCAGACACACACACACACACACACACACACACACACACACACACACACACACACACACACACACACACATAAATACCATGCTTCTCATTCAGGCTTTATTCTTGTCCAAACACTTCAGGGGAGAAGATGAAACTGGAGCACACTGGTAGGATGGTGCAGGCTTACAACAGACTAAGGTTTAGGATTTGGATTCAGTTATACGGCATCCCGAGCAGTAAGTCATGTCTGGGTTAGGAATGTACACTGTAGTTTTTCATTTTGTCAGTCATTTCTGCAGTGGCATTTGAGCTCTTGAACCTGCCCCAGATCTGCCCTTAGTTTGTTTTTTGAGGAGCACAACAGACCCCCCCATACGAGGGGTTTTAAAGAATGTGTTCCTTCCAGGCTGAGAGCAAACATGGTAGACAAGTGCAATGTTTGCAAAAATCCCTGAGGTCATTTACATATGGATCGTCTCTGTTTTCCTATGCAAGTTAGCGAGAACATAGGGGGTTATGTCCAAAACTGTACTTTTATTATAAAATAATATCTATGCAATATTCTGTATAGACACTGGCATTTCAGAGGCCCACAGGAGATCATGTTTAATTTGTGATCTGTTATGGAGAGTAAAAATAACACCACGATGCAAATCTGAAGGAGTGTAATGATACATTTCGCTCATGCTACTGGCTTAACAGTTCATGATTTGATTTGTTTCTTGGGATATTTTAAACAAAAGACCGTTGTTATTTTTTCCTGTATATTAAATGATTCACGAGAATGCATTTTATTTGTAAAAAATGATCGATTGAAACATAACGAGCAGCACCTGAGTTGACACTGTAACTAGAAATAGAGCTAAAATGTGCAACCATACAACCTATATTGCATGTAACGCATTTCAAACCGAAGCTATTGATCAGTGGGTTGTGCGGATTTGGACCTCTGGATTTCAACTGGATTAGATTCATAAATAATATAATCCTGATGTACATTGTGAACTGCATATTCCATCGGTTCTTCTGCATATGGTTAAGTCTCCATGTGCCATCTGGCACAGAAGGCGATGAATATTTCCCACCCCTGGAGAGATATCCATTGTTTCAGTTTCTTACGGGATCAGGCTCCAGTTTGGCGCCTGATTATATCTAAGCAATTAAGAATGAAGGGCCTTGCACAGGGGCCCAACAGTGGCGTCTCGGCAGCGCTGGAGTCCGAATTGGAGATCTTCTGATCAGCAGTCCAACACCTCCACTTCCCCTGCGTCCATTTTTTTATTATGAGTGAAAAATGACCCTATTTTTTAAGCAACACCCTTACAGACTTGTACGGCGGTGAAAATCCAGACAGAAGCCGTCGGCCCTTGGTGGTTACTGGATGGGGGGAAGGGAAACAGAAGTCCATGACGTCTGCCTCTTCCCCTGACTAACTGTCTGCTGTGGTTGTGGTTCCCCAGCCTCTGTGCCGGATGGCAGAGCTAAGAACGATCTAAGGCTGGAATTAGAAAACCAGCAACAGGACAAGGAGGAGGAAGAGGCAGAGGAGGAGGGGTGAAAGAGCGAGAGAGGGAGAGACTGGGAGGTACAGCACCACTTCAGAAGGGAGAGCCAGGATTTGGGAATAAATCTGCGTCTGACTGTGAGTGGAAATAGACAGAGGAAGAAACTCATGCTCACCTTTTTTTTTTCCCTCCCCCCCTCGCTGCACGCTCTGCACCTCTGGATTTCTCCCTCGTGCCTGCCTCATTAATAAAGCGCAATTAATGAGTGTGATGATCAGATATTACCCTGAGGGAGCTGGGGCTCTGACAGCGAGTCTGATCTTTCTCAGCTGCTGTGAGCTGTCTGGCATCTGATCTTTCTCAGCTGGGTTCGCAGCTCTGCCAGCAGTAATATGACTTGTAGAATCTGAGCTGCCAGTAAAGCAACAGATGTGTGAGTCTGGAATGAGCTGCGAACCTAAGAGAGCATTCCTAAAATAAAATTAAATCAAATCAAATTAAACAGAAGATAGTGTGTGTGTGTGTGTGTGTGTGTGTGTGTGTGTGTGTGTGTGTGTGGGCGTATGCATAATTCATCTTGACATAAATGATGCATCAGGTTGCATTAGACTTGCAGAAGTTACAGAATGTTCATCTTTACTCCTGAATGAGTTCTTTCTCAGCTTCATGGTCTTTTTCCTCCCAAAGAAATGACTTTCCATTCTTGTGTGACTCATTAACTCAGAACGAGTCGTGTCTGCAGTATTAGGTGTAGTTTTTTCCACACACACACACACGCGCGCGCGCGCGCGCTCACGTTTCCCCGCTCTTATCGGTCCTTTTGTTTTTTTTCCCTGACGTCGCGCTCCTCCATGCGCACCCTGCACGCCTGCTCCGAACGACGCAACGGACGGCTGCTGCATTTGCATACCTCGCCGCGATTGGCTGGAGCGCAGCCAGGCTGAGAAACCGGCCAATGGAATGTGGTGGTGTGTGTGTCGGGGGGCGTGGCAGAGTCCAGGCATTCGCCGGCACCTGGTGCTGCTGCTGCTGCTGCTGCTGTGACTCTGGGATCCTGCGCGTTCTGCATGTGTGATCCTGATCCTGATCCTGATCCGCTTTTCCACTGAGGGAAGAAAATATCCACAGACCTAAATGGCATTAGCAGCCAGGAAATCCCCCCCTCCCCCCCTCCTCCTCCTTCAAACTTTATGCACTCACAGATCTCCTTATGATGACTATACAAACACACTAATTGGAGTAAAAAATTTTTTTTTAAATTGGATATTAAATCCAAATTTACTCACACAATTTATATATACTAGCTGAAGTACCCATCAATGACTGGAAAAGAATTTGTAGAAAGAGTAAAAATAATCTGATCAGCTTTAATGTAATCAGTGATATTATTATTTCAGGTTGAAGCCCACGTACACGTCTGTCTCTCTGTCTCTCTGTCTGTCTGTCTGTCTGTTTGTCTGTCTGTCTGTCGTTCTCTACTGCAGAACTCTCAGTCTAACTTATTAATTCAGAAACAAAAAGTTTTTTGTTTTTTGTTCGAAAAAAATGAGGTCAGATTAAGATCACTCGTTAAAATGTACTTCAGCGCTGTTATTTCACCAGTGAAAATATGAACTAATCCCAGTAAAAATATTCAGTTTCTCTTTTCTAATTAATATCTATTGGTGCAGGTGTGTGTTTACACTGAGCAAGTAGCGCATTAGTAGCTTATTGTTGAGTAAATGATTAAATCCACCACATAACTGTTCATAACATCGCTTTTACTCAACACTTATGGTGCAGATTAAACTTCAGGCAGATATCGAAGTACTGCGAAAGGTTTTTATTCAATTCTGTCCTGCGGTCGATTTAAGACGCGCCCACAGTTTGACACGTGGGCAGTACAAAGTGAAAACTTTCGGTTTGTAATCTGGCACATAGCTGTTCTACTCAACATTTTGATTTCAAATATGGCACAGGTTTAACTTGTTGTAACTCACTAAACCTGAAATGATTGCTGTTGTTGGTGGTGGTGGTGGTTTTTCGGCTGCTCATCCGTACACAACCTGGCACAGGTTTTACGCCGGATGTCCTTCCTGACACGACCCTCCCATTTTATCCAGGCTTGGGACCGGCACTACAACCAATAGCTGGGGTTTGAGCATCGATAGGGAATTGAACCCGGGCCCTCCGCACGGCAGACGAGAAACCTACCACTGAGCCGAGACGGAACTCTAAACCTGAAACGATTAATGATCATGAATGAATGATCATGCCACTGATATTATTTTACACCGAGTCAACAGTCCAACATATTTTACTCATGCATTTATCCATTCATTCATTATACATAATGCTTATCCTGTGCAGGCTTGCAGCGGGCCTGGAGTATATCCCAGGGAGCTCAGGGCAAAATGCAGGGCGCACCCTGGATGGAGTGCCAACTTACTGCGGGGCACAAGCACACACACACTTGCACATGACTGGCAATATGGAAATCCCAGTCAGCCTACAGTGCGAATCTTTGATTTTACCTGTGGAAGGTAACCGGAGTAAGCCAGAAAGCACAGAAAAAGCATACACACACACACACACACACACCAGAGAGGTGAAATTGAAACCGAATGAGAGCAGGAATTAAAAGTAGTCCAGTGTGGTATCCATCATCAACACATTATCCAAAAAACTAATACAGAAATGAAGGACTATAAGTCAGAAATGCATTGTGAGTTCCAGACACCCCCTTTGAGAAGCCCCCCCCCCCCCCCATCCCCCGCCCCCCCCACACTAACACCAGTCATAATATTTAATTCTGTCTTTCATCTTTCAAGCACATAAGCTGGAGTGTTATTGCAAAGCCAAGTTAATGAGTTTCCTTTGTTGTGGTGCACGCGGGACAGAATGATCTCTTTGAGACGCATTTCTGAAAAGAAGAAGCCTCTCACTCTTCTGCAGTAACATCTCTCTTTATTCATCGTATTACAGTTTAGATAAAATCAAAGGTTACACAAAGCTAAAACCGCAGCTGTAGCCCTGTGCACACAGGCTGGGGGGCAGTGAGAAAGCACCAACTGCAATTTCTGCACACGCTTCAAACGGGACTCGTCCTGTTCCAGTGTGCAGTCCTGTGGAGTGTAGTGGAGTGTAGTGGAGTGGAGTGGAATCGGAGTGGAGTTCAATTCCATGCTGTTTGTGAAGCAGTTTTACCAAGTCGGACTTAATGGAGAGAGTTTCTTTCCTGGGTCAGTAAGAGTATTGACTCCGTTAGACAAGCAGTGTTTGGTGTGTGTTTGTGTGAACCATCTGCACCATCTGAACACACTGAACATTCCCACAGTGGAGCCAGCTGGAGCGCAGACTGACAACACACCCGATATATGGCCATGCGTGGAGCATCTCACACTCCTGGGACAACTGTTTATTTCCCTAAAGCGTTTAATGCAGATAATACTGCGATCCTCGCCTCCTACTATCCTCTCTTTCTGTCTCCGTCTTTTGATCTGATCTCACCTGCAAATCCCACCGTCTCCGTACGATCAACATTCTCAGACAGCCAGTCGCTCTCACGTACCGTGTAATTTAGCAGAACTTTTCTTTTGACGCTGCCTGGATGTATCAGACGGATCAAATGCAGCCAGATGTCTCACCATAATCAGTAAAATTAAAAAGTGCGTTTTTTTTAAATCTGTAGTGGAATTTTGAATGAATCAGGTTGAAAGAGTCAGGCAGAAGGAGAGGAGAGGAGAGGGAGAGGAGAGGAGGGAGGGAAAAGAAAAGCCCTGTTTCTACTCCTCCAGGTTCTGACTGGAGCTAAGGGAGCTGAGACTGTGCCGAGGCCATCAGGAGGTTACGTGCAATCTCGCTCACCGTCTAGCACCCCACAGAGACCCGGCTGTCCATGTGCCAGTCTGGAATTCACTCCTCTCCCTCGCTCAGTCGCGCTCTTTCCATCTGTCTGAATTCCAGATGTGGAATTTCAGAGCTCTTGCATCAGTGCTGTGCTCTTGCATCATCTTGCCCAGTCTGGAGCTGGAAACTGCTCATCCAGAAGATTGCTTATTCAGTACCCATGCAGCCCAATCTGGAGTAAGGAGGGGGGTGGAGGAAGTTCCTCATGAGTTGTTTAAGTAGTTCATGGATCAGGTCTTTCTTTGTATGATAGAGAGTTCTTCACAGAATTTTTTCGTCCCAGAAGGACGAACTGAAAACCATTAATATGTGCAGCCGGTAGGTCTGAAGATCATGTCTAGAGTGTCTCAGACAGTCTCAGCCATGGAAACGGATTACGGCTATGTGGTCTTTTTGCTTGGATATAAAATGAATAAATGAATAAATACAAAAAAATGTAAGAAAATTAAGCGCAAGAGACCAGGTCAGAGACTAATGTGGGACGATTAGGCTTGCTAGAAATTAATGATACTTATTTACATATTTGGATTTTTTTTTTTTTTTTTTATGGTACTTTTACCAGTTTTTAGTCAGTGTTTTTAGCATCCATAATTGTTCCGCCATGAATCATCTCTGCTCGGCAAATACTTTGCTGTCAGGTGCTGTAAAGAACGTTTAATGGTTTTCAAAATAAAAGGAACAGCCCTTGAGAGTTGTCTTTAAGACCCATATGTATGTGTGTATGTGTGTGTGTGTGCGTGCGTGCGTGCACATATACGACAAATGAAAATGTACAATGCATTTAATCTGATTCCAAATAAAAAGGAAAATCCTCTATAGTGCATTTTTTTTTTATCTACGTCTCTTAGTCATCCCTAGGACTAAGGATATTACAATTTAAATTTTCCCCTGTCTGATTTTCAGCTTCTTGAAGGGTGAAAGCATTGATCGGTGCTGTCTCAGTTAATTATAAGGTCCACATGTTGATGTCCGCCGCCAGATCCGCCACGCAGGAACATCCTGTCGCACATCAAAGAGTCAGGGTGCGACTGTTTATGCTTGTGCCACCGCTCGCTCGGCTCTAGTGATTAGACCGCTTCTGAGGACGGGAGTGTTCCATCGGTACGGCGAAGTGCACGCCATAGTCACGGTGTTCACAGGAGGCCGTTACTTAAACGCAAGAATTATGGGAGCTGGCTTGCTGATTGCATGCTCCGTTTTTATCAGTGTGAAAGGCTTACAGAATCCAGCTGCTAGTGATCATAAATTTTGAGAGACAGGCGATCACATTTATCTTATTCTATACGCTTTTATGTAGTTACTATGTTTCCCCAGCACGCAGTCTAACAGCACGACGTTCTGCCCCACACGGAAGTGTTTCACGGCACCGTTCTCCATAAAGTCGTCTGCTAGACCGGGAACCGTAAAACACTTAAGCTTATCTTCCCTTCAACACCGCTTGAGTGTGACAGAACAGCAAGTTCTACCTATCTGTGCTTATGTGCCTGTCATCAAGTGGTCAAGGGTTTCCGTGGGAACGCACACACCTGTAGAGTGTGTGCCTCATATCCGGGTGAAAACGTATACCTGTGGTGTGTGTGTGTGTGAGAGAGAGAGTGTAAAAGCTAACGTCACCGGTCGCTGTTACGTGTCCTCTCCAGGTGCATCACTCACATACCAGGATGTAAACATCATCAGGTCCTCACACACCTTTGTTACACTCCTGCTCAGCAAACATATTTTCACATAAACGCCTTGCTATTATACACAGTCTTGACGTGTATATGCACACACACACATACACACACACACACACTGAAAAGGTAACTGTTTGAGTACATGGTAACACAAGGCTGAAGATGACTGGGTTGTTCATTTCAGAGACTGGAATTTAAAAAAAAAAAAGCTAAGATTTAGAAAAGAAAAGATTTTGTGTAAAACTATTATGGCACTTTTCAAGGGCCCGAAAGTAGCAACCTGGTGGTGGTGGGGTTTGAACCTTGGACCTGGCAATCACTAGTCTACCACTGAGCCACCCTTGCCCTGTGAGAACGCCAGGCCAGCACACGGCACCATGCAGTACGGGTCCATTCACACTTAGGATAGTTTGTGTCAATCTGTTCAATACTGGCATGTTTTGGTGGAAATCATACGTATTAATTCTATTTGTGTGTCTTAATTATAATCCACAGTAGCTCCGAATCTTATACATGGTCTGTATAGTCCAGTATATTATGACTTGATTTTCTACACGTCCTATAATTACTTATTTTTTTAAAAAAGTTTTTTTTTTCACTTTTATATACAGTACTTATTTGACTTAAAAAGTTGTTTTTATTCTTATTTCCCTGCACATATATTTGCAAAACTCTTCTTTTTCGTTTTTTGTATAGATATCAAGTTCTTGCAGTTTTTCTATCCTAGTGTCATTTCATTTGACTTTGGAGTAAAATCGAACAAATAAAAATCGAACTCGAATCATGATTTTAATAAAGCTACCTTAGGCTGGGTCCGTTTTTTTTTAACGAGCTCTGTCCTACCCCCAGCCCTTCTCGGAGCAGATGGAGGATTTCTCCAATGAGCTCTTCAACAGTTTCTTCGATGATCACCTCCTGGCCGGGAGGACGCCGCTGCTGGACATGGAGCTCGAGCCACAGAACCCCGACATCCAGCAGGAGCACAGCTACTCTCTCAGCGGTGACTCGGCTCCTCAGAGCCCCTCCATGCCCATCAAATCAGACGACGACACAGGTCAGACACACACACACACACACACACACACACACACACACAAGTCTTAAGGCACAATATACGTCTGACTTCGCACTGGACTTTTCCTCAACAGTAAATCATTTTAGTTTATAGCACTTGATCTTGGCGAAGGACCCACTGGATGCCAGGAAATACAGGGTGACAAGACTTGTCTAGGACATGAGCACTCCTCACTCGACTTATTGATATCGTTCAGTGATTCATCTGACACACACGCACACACACACTTTTTTTTTTGTCCGAAGTGACTTTTAACTGAAAGAGAAGGACACACAGTCCAACCCGCGAGTCACCATGAGCGTCGCATCTCTGGGACCACTGGCTATTAGTCTCATGATATCATCCTTATTATCATCAGAGCGCCAACATACATACAGAATGGTTATAATTCTAATGGTTATAATGGTTATAATGGTTATAATGGTTACATTACTGTTGGAGTCAAATGTACCCTCATCCTTAAGGACAACAGTAATGTTAGGACACACAGCATTGTATACACAGAGCCATGTACATACACACCCATGCATGCACAGAGACACCAAAAGAAGCGCACACACACACACACACACACACACACACACACACACACACACACACACAGAAAGCGTTTTTCCTCCTTTTTGCTGTCTCTCAACCTAAAGCAACTGGAAGCAGAAAGATTCATTATTCTAGATTGCATAAGTGCTGTCTCGCCCCTCTCTCGCTCTCTGTCTTCGCCTTCTCCTGGAGCTCCAGAGCAGCACAGGGTTCCCTGTCGAGGCTGCAGCTCAGCCTTCCAGAAAAAGCTGGGGATTCCAGGCAGAGGGCCAAAGCACACATTCTCTCTCTCTCTCTTTCTCACTTGCGCTAAGACCAGAGAAGAATGCAATGCAGGCATCAATAAAATAAAGACAGTATCTGCTTTCCAGATTTTTTTCGCTTGAGCTGGAAATGGGGAAAAGTCAAAGTGTGCCAGGGGGCAAAGCTGAGGAGTGGTGAGGCCTGTGGAAAAATGTTTTGGTTGATTTGAAGTGTTGCATCATCTCAAATTTGCACTCTATATCTGTGTATGAGTTTGTGTGTGTGTGTGTGTGTGTGTGTGTGTGTGTGTGTGTGTGTGTGAGTGAGAGAGAGAGAGAGAGAGAGTTAGAGAGGAGCAAACGGTGCCTTGGCCTATGGTAAAGCTACAGGACCTCAGGGAGGCCAAGGACATTCATTCATTCATTTATTCATTCATTCATCTTAAGTAACTTTTTTTAAAAATTATCTTCAATTGGGTCACAGTGGGAATTTTGTGACGTATTTATTTTATCCTTTATTATAAGAACAGTATCTGGAATTTGAAAAGTGTTTGGTTTGTTTGAGATAAAGGTGGTGTAGTGCTCTAGCAAAGTGTACAGTAGTTCAGCCAGAGGAAACTGAGCAGCTCTTTAAATACATTTCCACCCCAAATCCTGCAGACTCAATATACTGTATGTTTTGGATATAGAAAAAAAAACTTTCCTTTAAAAAAAAAAAAAAAAAAAAAGAGAATTCAGGTCAGTCTGTCCCATCCCTTCTTGCCTCTGGTTGTTAAAACCGTACATAATGGTAGCTGTTAAAGCGGATGCTTGATGTTTTATTGCTCTCCTTTTGCTTGTTTCCACAAAACTAACGAGCATCTCACGTTCTCGCTGCTGGATGTGTGGTAGCGCCGGACTATAAGAGCTGCTCTAGCTTAAACTTCAAAGCCTACCGGATCCCCTCCGTGCCCCCAGGTGGTAATACGCCTGCAGACTGGCACATGGCTGATTGTTGTAGGGGGGCAGCATCACACTGTGGGACGTCTAGTAGGGGTTTGAATGGTTTGCATGCAAAATTGAAATAATTATAGGCAATTTTCCTAAAGCTATTGAGGTGGAGGGCTACGAGACACACCCAACTGCGCTTGTGGTATGAGAACGCAAACGATACAGGGTATTTCTTTGCAGATGTTTTTTAATGCTATGGTGCAGATTTTCACTCACTCACTCATCGTCTATACCGCTTTATCCTGTATTCAGGGTCGCGCAGGGGGCCTGGAGCCTATCCCAGGAGACTTAGGGCACGAGGCAGGGTACACTCTGGACAGGGTGCCAATCCATCGCAGGGCACACACACACTATGGGTAATTTGGGAACGCCAATTAGCCTAACTTAATTGTCTTTGATCTGTGGGAGAACACCGGAGTACCCGGAGGAAACCCACCGAGCACGGGGAGAACATGCAAACTCCATGCACGCAGAGACGGGAATCGAGCCTGGCCGGGAATCGAACCCGGGCCCTGGAGGTGCAAGGCGACAGTGCTAACCACTATTGTTTAAATCTCCATCACAGGACTTGACCACTCGAGGGGCACTGACAATTCCGTGCAGTCAGATCAGAGAAACTGAAATGTCCCGAGGATCGACCCCTGATCCTGAGTACTAGCTAACGTCAAGCCGGCGACCTGCCTATTTTCTGTCGATCGTGTTAGATTAGAGAGGCTCAAGGGAACGAACCCTTTGTACGAAACGACTCTCTCAGCAAGAACCTGATCCTTAGACTTTTCCTTCAAACGAGAGAGAAGCTTTCCTCTCCTGCTGTAATCAGATTCCCGCTGTTCTCTTTCCCTTACATCAAAACCAGCTGTTCCGCTTTTACAAGGGGACGTAATGTTTTATCGATCTCTCCATTGAGGGTACAAACAAAACACAGCGGTGGTAACGAGGTCCCCTGGTTCGGAGGCTGCATTTATTTATTTTTCCCCTGCTCTATGAACTCGATGGGGGCAGCACCTCCCTCACACCCCCCGCTTGCTCCTTTCTGCTTACGAGGGGAAAATGTCCACTCGGATCACAGTCCTTTTGCCTGGGACTCATTTGGGGGAGGAGGCGGGGGGTAAGGGGGATAATGGAGAGCTGTTTTGTGTTAGCCTTTAGCTCGTAAACAGAAACGGAACACTAGGCATGCGTCACGGCCTAGCATTAATGACCAACGCAGCTACTACTGCGACGTGATGTGTGACTTGCTGACATGCTTACTAATTATACACCTCTGTGAAGGGTTATATACTCTGTGGATGTTGACAAGCATTCATAAATGTCTGTTTTGATTCGGCAAGCATGAAATCTGGACGTTGGCATTTCACAGTCGGAGTCTGTGATGAATTATGATTAATCACAATTTTATATAATACTCAGATTTACTTGTATTACAAACATGCAGTGTTGGAATCAAGAAATGGTTGGAGAACAAACTGGTTAGAGGAAACAGATTTTGCAGATTTGTAATATCTCAAATATTAACATTTTAACAGATGTTACATTAATACATAGTAGTATGGAGGCGTGGCAACCTACCGACACCGGGGTTTGAACCCGGATCCTCAATAACTGAAAATCAATAACCAAGAACCTTAGTCGGCTGAGCCACCACTCTCACTTCTTATGTTTAATGCATTCTTGTCAAAATTGTTCCCCTTGAAAGGAGCATGAGCACAAAACTTTGGTTTTATCTAAACTTCCATATAGAAGCCTTTTATAATGAAACTTGCTATTAGGATCAAACTTGGTCATGTGATCAATTAATCACACGTTAAAGCATTAATATTGACACGAATATCATATATCATATTTTTTTCCTTTCATTGTAGCTTTTCTATCTTTTCTTGTCTTTACACCTAATCATCACTGCATGTGTTTCCCTTTGAACAGAGGGCATGTGGGCATTCAGTCAGGACTTGACTGCTATCCTGGTAAAACAGGAGCCCAACCTCTTGTCGGAGCCGTCCCCTGGACCAGCGCCTTCTATGCCAACTTCTAGCAGTGCCACCCAGCCCATCCTGCTCAACCCGCCACCACAGAGACGCCACAATCATGACAAGGTAAGAGCTGAAACATCGCAGTGTGAAGAAAGTATGCATAGTGGAGCGTTCATAGAGAGTGAGGGAAGTCGAGACACTGTATGTTGTGCAGTGGTGCATCATTGGACTGACTCATCTGCATCAAGCAGATCATCTACAGTAACACAGTGTCTTTTGGCTGGATTGTGACAGATGTGAAATGCTTAGAGTCCCATGATACTTATGTAGAAATATATATATATATATAGACATGTGCATGACTAACAAATTCAATATTATTAACCTTTTAATAAGCTGTAGTACACAGTTTGTATTATCAGTTATGAACAGCAACAGAGCTTCGGTGTTGAGAAACTTCTCATTTCCTTCTTCTTCTGCCTCATCTGAACTTCTGCCTTGCATGAACTTTGTCTGAATCATTCCTGCAACATCATAGCAGCAGCAGCAGCTCCTAGCCATGACCTTATCTTATCTCTAGAACCTTTTCAGACTATGCAAATATGACTGTGCAATTAGGCCCGAAAAAAAAGAGAGGATGTACAGCAAGCTAGCTAATTCCTGCATTCGTAGTAGCTAATAGGGGAGTGTTGAGTACATTCCTGACTCACCAGGAAGAAACGATCCAGGTTCACACTGACAGCCTGGAGTGACTCAATCCCGATTTATCCAGATGTTTTCCAGATTGGATCTGAGTCAGTAGATTGTCTATATACAGTATATATCCGATATGTGACTTTGAATGAAAACCGACATGCGACTTTTTGCGACTAAGCACGTGGAAGGCGCTGACATCACCAGCGTGCGTATTTCATACAGTAGCATCGCTAGCAATAGCTGCTAAAACAGCTAAAGTGTTCATATTGTTGCTAAAATCTGGTGTTTGAAATGAAAGAACTCCGTGTTTTAACCCATATGGCGTGAGCAAAGACGTATCCATGTGCCCATGCATGTGTGAATGTGAAACGTCATGACGCGCAAATCCAATCTGACCAGAATAAATGGGACTTGCCATGTGAGCGATTGCATTGTCCTCTCAAAATATGTTCTATGACTCAGAGACAGTCTTGCTTTCTTTGTACTCCACTAAGACAGTCCTGAGACTGGGGGAAACCCAGGCGCTCTAACAAAGCCGGAGTGCTTCCCGCGGTTTGGTTTTTAGTGCTCATACCAGCCTGCTCTAGCCGTGCAGAAGATACGGTATATCCAGTTTTACGTCCTGCACAGGGGGAAAAAAAACGATATGAATGACCTCGTAAAAGCAGTTTGCAATAATTTGCACTCGGAGAAACTGAAAATGACTCTCATAAACCTTACACACACTGAGAACCAGAGGGACCGCTGCTGCATTTGGATGAGAATGAAACGCGCATGCACACACACACACACACACATATCCTGAAGTGTTCTTGTAGTCAGCTGGCAGCTTCTACTGTAGCTCCGCCCAGGCAGAATGTTCTCTCTCTCTCTCTCTCTCTCTCTCTCTCTGTGTCAGGCGTTCACCTCGGTGAACTCTAGGCCTGAACTGCAGCTGCTGCACTTGTTGGCTCTGGCTGTGTTGACGCTGTCTTTGCGTGTGCATCAATGTGAACTTTATCAGCTTAACACACAAAACACCACCAGCATTCCTGAGGACCATCGGTTATATTTACAGAACATTACTTCCAGCTCCGGAGTTTGCAACCACAGGACATGGTGGCGGCGCAGTGTGGCGGCGGTTCGAGCCCTAGCTCTGCCAGGTTGCCGCTATTGGGCCCTTGAGCAAGGCCCTTAAACCCCTCTGACCCCAGCCTACTATCAGAAAAGCTGGGGTAGGGGGGTGTCACGTGACCTGGAGTGAGATGGCTGCGTAAGTTTTTTTTTTTTTTTTGACTTCACACTTCGAATCATGCTTTTTCCTCCGAATTCTTACTTAACTTCGTTGACCAGACTATAAACATGTCGGGGACACCTTCTGATAAGGATTTTCCTATTTTTGCATCGATGGGTTCGCAGAAGGCTAAAGAAAAGGAGGCGAAAAGGCCTACTGTTTATGCGCGCTCGGCGGATGCTAACACTAGCTGAACCGCACCTGGACATGTCAGCGATTCTGTCAAAAATAAAGGCCAATGGATCACGGCTTGATGGAATCACAAGTCATCTGGAGGGTATTGCCAACTCCGTTTCTTGCCTTCAGAGTTCGTTTACCGCTTACCGCCTGGAAGATTCGGCAACACCTAGAAAAGCAGGTGACTAACTCGAAGACGATGGTGGACCACCTGCAGGCAAAAGTAGACGACCTTGAAAATAGAGGCCGTCGCAAGGATCTGAAGATTGTGGGAATTCAGCTCTGAGAAGCATCTTAGTTCGGTTCCTGAGGTTTCCTGATAAAGAAGCGATATTGATGAAGAAGAAGAAGAAGACGATAACTCATAATGGATCGGAGCTTCGATTCTATTCGGATTTGTCAGCAGGTGTGCTGCAGAAGCATCGTGAGTTCGGGTCTGTGGGGAAAGCTTTTACCGCCCGTGGTTTGTATCGAGGCTCTGCATAATGGAAAGATTCGCCTGTTCAACGATCCGGACTCAGCCAAGGCATTTTTGGACTCTCTGGGCAGCTAAATCTGACTCTTGGCTGAAATATACATTTTGACTTTCGGTGGAACATTTTGATCAAGCCATTGGACGAGTATGTAGGACATTTTCTAAGGCAATATCCAGACTGCTGCTGTCCGCCACAGAGGGCTGTAACATTTTATACATTTTGTTTCTATCTGTTTTGTCTGTATCTGTTTTCTTGTGGTGGACGTGAAAGTTATTGGTTATGTTTAGTCAATTCTTTGTTTTGTGACTTTTTGATATCATCTGTGCCTCATCAGTTGGGGATGGGGTCTGTGGGGGAGGGTCTTATAGGTTTGTTTCGCGTTTTTATGTGTAGTACATGTTTGTTCGTATTTGGTATCTCGTACTGCCACAAGTGTCATTCTTTTCCCCGTATCTTATCATTCTTGTGACTTTATTTTGTCTAGATTTTCAATATGCTCAATTCATTTAAACGAGTATCGCGGAACGTGGAAGGCATAGGTCATGTAATTAAGAGGAAGAAAATTCTAACATTTCTTAAAAAAGAAAGTGTATCTACACTATGGCACTATTACAGGAAATAAATCTTCACCCCAGATTTCAATAAGTTGCAAATCTCCACATATTTTACGTAACACCTGTAAAGACTTAGGACTGGTGGACGTTCAAAGGGAGCTGCATCCTAAGGATAGACATTATACTTTCTATTCCCAGCCCCATAAACCTTATTCAAGACTAGATTATTTTTTTCATACCCTCCGATTGTATACTGTACACTGTGTGAGTTCTTGGCCCTATTGTGTTATCTGATCGTTGCTTATGCTGCTTTAAGGAAAAAAACTTAGAATAAAGGAAAGGAAAGAATTAGATGCTGAAGTATCTTACCTGGAACAACAACATCAAGATAATTGGATTTTATTGAATAGTGATGGAGCCAAACTTAACTTAGACTATACAGAACATACCAAGAATGTATTACTTTACACTAAACAGTGCTACTATGAGTTTGGTAATAAACCCAGTCGCCCAGTGAAAGAACTATAAAAGCAATCAGTACATCTGCTGGCAACATGACTTTTGATCACCAGGACATCAACACTTCTTTTTCTGATTTCTATAGAGATCTTTATACAGCTCTTTACATGCCCCTTTCACCAGGGACGGAATTTGACATGCCATTCAATCAATGCCATCCGGTAAAGCTCCTGGCCCAGATGGGTTTCCCATAGAGTTTTATCAGCAGTTCTGGCGAATCCTTTGCCTGAATCCTGGTCAATGGCAATTATCAGTCTGCTTCTGAAAAAAGACAAAGATCCAACAAATTGTTCATCTTATCGCCCAGTTAGCCTACTCTATGTAGATTCTAAAATTATAACCAAGTCCTTAGCTCGACGGCTTGAAAATGTTTTAGCTTTTATTGTCAACCCAGACCAAACCGGTTTTGTGAAATCCAGGTATGGCTCAGACAATATTCGAAGAGTTCTAAATATTATAGATCATTTAAGTTTCACCAAGGAATCTGCCTTCATTGTATCCCTAGATTTTTCTGGATACAGAAATCTGGATAAATCTGGAGCTCTATATATACTGTATGCATGCTCCCTCTAAAGCCATCTCAAAATCACCCTTTCTTTTAGCACTTTCTGGATTCCAATATTTAGGAATTAATATTACTCCTAATTTGGAAGAACTCTTTAAAGCCAATTATTCCCCTTTGATCACAAAAATCAACCAGAATTTATCAGATTGATCGATTCTTCCAAATTCTTTTTTCGTCAGGATCAATATCATAAGAATGAACGTCGTCCCAAATTAAATTTCCTATTCCAAAATCCACCATGTTACATAAATGCAATTTTTTTTCAAGAGGACTAATTCTTCAATTTCAAGGTATATTTTATTTATAAGACACCCAGCCTTAAATTTTCGATTTTGGGTGGGGTTTCGCGGGACTGCATTGAGCCGTCAGAGGGGAGGGAGAAGAGAGAAGGAGAGAAGGTGGTCATGGTGGGACACCTTTCAATGGGCCTGATTGCTCGGCCAGTCAAATGCACAATCAAAGTGCCAAGGGGACTATAATTGCCTCCCGCTGGGCAAATTACACACTTTGGACTTAATCCCGCCCCCCCGCTTCAATCCTTCCCCCCCGCCCCAAACTCACCACTCACACACCCATCTGTAAAAATGGTAAATAAATCCAACAAGGCTCAGGGGCAACATGGAAAAGCTGTCACCACTGAGCTTTTGTGCTTATCGCTCTCCTCCTTTCTCCTTCCCTCTGTCCCCTGACAGGATGTTGACACTTTGTATTTGGGCAATAAGAGAAGAAAAGTGGACTGTCTGGATCGTTTACTGCATATAGAGCTTAAAAGTGTAAATAAATACGGTGAATATGTGGGAAGAAAAAAAAAAACTTATCGATATGAAATTAAAGGGACACTAGATATCTGCTGAGCTTTGCAGGAAAACAACATTGTATATCTAACACTAATCGCTACAGGAGCTTTTTAGGAGCAAATAATTACCTAGGCACCTATACTGTACATACTGTAGTTCTCCAGAGAAAACCAAGAGCTGGAGGACATCACAGCCATCACAGCCATCATAACCATTACTATATGACCATATTTAATACTAAAGTAGAGTTTTTTATATAACCAGACATTGCGATGGAACTTAAGCAAATAACGGTGCTACTTTATGCATGAAGCATACTTGTGCTTTAAAGGTCCCATATATTGCCATTTCCTAACATAGTTAATCTAGGCCTCGGATCTATATTTCCTTACATTTATTAAAAATCTATTTCTATTTTCTTGCTAATTCTGTAAAGCTGCGTTGCAATGTTAAAACCACTATACAAATACAATTCAATTGAATTAAATCGAATTGAATAGAACTCCTCCACGTGTAAATGCTCCAGCATTATTATTTTTTTATTAATACCACAGTTTCACTGCTCCTCCAAATACATCATTTTGGTGTATTTGTAAATGAGCTACTGTTAAGCCACGCCCTTGCAGAGAAGCGACCTGGGGGAGGGTATCTTCTTATATGAGGTCACAATAGGGGGAAAAGTCTAATTGGCTTGTTTAAAGTGAATTTTGCAAAACAGGCATTCCTTTCAAAGAATAAATGTTCTGGAAACTCTATACTCTATATTTGTTACATCAGGGAAGAAAAAAAAAATCTGAAAATTGCTCAGTGGGAAGTGTCACTGCAGCTCTCTTGTCAATCAAGAGACATCTTGCATCACTTTACAACGTGCAATAAAAATGTTATGGCTATAAAAGATATTTTCATTTAAAGACAGCGGGGGTGGGGGGGGAGAACATGTGTTCACAGTTTAAATCATTTCACAGTTTCTAATAAATTATTTAAGATCTATACAATGATTTTCCCAGACGCTATAAATATCTAAGTCGAGTGGAAGACCGAAGTCGGGGTCACTCAGCTCTTTAGTGCAGGTTCTTGCTCCGTATAGCAACATCGATTTAGCCCAGACTTAGCAAGAAAGCCCCTTGCGGTCTCTCTCTCTCTCTCTCTCTCTCTCTCTCTCTCTCACTCTGTACATGTTAGGAGGATAGGCACGCTTCTGCTGGAGTAGATGATGTCTTCAGCTGTGTTTACCGTCTGAGTCATCTAAACCCTTTTAAACAAATGCCACCAAATACCATCGAATGTACTGCATGCATCATGTATTTCTCTTCTGGATTGCAGAAGGAGGGAAAGCAGATCTTAGTGAGAACTGGGGAAATATAGAAAAAAAAAAAAAAAAAAACACTTTCCATCCTGGGAACTGAAACCGTCCCTGGTTCCTCTGGAGGACACATGCCTGAGTTCCTTTAATCAAATGGAAACAGGTCAAATTTGCTAAATCTAAATCCAAAGATCTATATGCATACATACAGCACTCGAGCCCCCTCATTTCTTCATATTACATTTAACAAACAAAATGTTTTTCTGCAATAGGCTGAAAAGTGGCTAAAGATACAACGTAACAACCTGAGCAGCGACCTCATTTCCCCTCTCATCTGTTCCAACCACTCAGCATTCAGCATTACCTGTACACTAATCACCGGCCTCACCACCCGTCATCATCTGCACCTGTTTCTCACTGGTCCATGCGTTAAGTTACATGTTTTTATGCTTGAATGATTCATAGTCCACTGTGTGGCGTAACACTGTGCTCAGATGCAGTGGACTGAAAATGAGAATCAAAAAAGTCTTTCAGGAAACCTGAAGAACTATTCCTCAAGACTACATCAAAGACAATCTGTCACTTTGAAAGCAAAATTTATAGAAATGAGGGGTGGCTCAGGACTTTTGGCAGAACTGTACATACATACACACACACACACACAGTATGCCACTCTGTAAAGTGGTGGTGAGCAGAGAAGCATTGCATTGTAGACATCGGACCTTAAGGTAGATGGAGTGCTATGGCAGGAGACCACGTCAGGGTTCACTCCTGCATGGAAAGAAGTTACTATTTCTTGTGCTTTAACTCCAGGCCGTAACGCCTTGCACCTCCAGGTCCTGGGTTCAGGTTTGTGTGTATGGAGTTTGCATGTTCTCCCCATGTTTGGTGGGTTTCCTCCCACAGTCCAAAGACATGCAGATTAGGCTAATTGCCATTCCCAAATTAACTGTCGTGTGTGAATGTGTGTGTGAATATTCCCATTTTGTACAACCTCCGGGCAACAAACACAATGGGCACCATTGGACTCCATGGGCCCTGGTTGGACTTCAGAGGCTCCTAGATGGACGGATGGTGCCTTATCTGTACAGCATCTGTTTCTATATGAATGCACATACAAACATTTAGTTTCGTTGTGCCTGTGTGTTTCAGGTGGGCCGAGAACAGAACTCAAACACGGTACCTACTATCAAAGCAGAACCCAGAGAGGTCAATCAGTTCCTCAGTGTCCCTACAGGTGATCTCTCTCACACACCCACTCACACACCCACACACTAATTCTAATGTTAATGCCTCATCTTCAGCCACATATTACCCCTTTTGCTGATTTTTGGACTGCAGCAACTTAACTTGCAGTTCTTGTGGTTTTGCTTCTTTCATTTATCAGCTCCCTCAATTTTAGATACACACCTCCCTATTTAGGTTCTTAAATAAACTTGTTCTGTGGTGTGTGAAGGCCTCAGAGATTAAATGTGCTGTGTACATAGTGACTGTTTACAGAATCTCTCCAGTCTCACACCTTTCGTCTTATGGTGAATGGATCATTGAGGCATTGAGGGTTATTTCAGTTCATACATGGCACAGTATGTGTGTGTGTTTCCTGAACTGCAATCCTCAAGATATCCATTAAACATAATTTTCAAATCCACATTCCCATCTATATACATACAATATGCTATATAGTCAAAAGGATTTATCCAAACCTGACAGTTATTGAATTCAATCCATCAGGCCCGTTATTCCCAATTAACGGCAATCGTAATACTGCAGCATACATCAAGGACATCTTGGACAATGCTATGCTTCCAATTTTGTGGCAACAGTTTGGGGAAGACCCTTTTTTTTTTATTTCAACATGACAGTGTCCCAGTGCAAAAGCACTGACTATAAAGACATGGTTTGATTGAGTTCGGTGTGCAAGAACTTGATTGGCCCTAACACAGATCCTTGATCTCACCCCTATCGAGCACCTTTGGGATGAACTAGAACGGAGATTGTGAGCCAGGTCTTTTCAACCAACATCAGCGCCTGACCTCAGAAATGCTCTACAGAATGATTGAGAGCGCAAGTTCCTACAGAAACAGAAAAGAGCAAAAGGGGGACCAACTCCATATTGAAGTTTATGTATTTGTACGCAATGTCCTTGCAGGTTTGGCCAAATACTTTTGTCTATATAGTGTATGAAAAGTGCTCCGAATATGCATCTAGTATCATCCTTTTGTGTACAGGATATTTTCTGATTTAACCATAAAAACAAACTATAGTACGATATATCCTAAAAGCGCTATCACACAGTATAGCGGGAGTACTGAGATCAGGCACTCTTTCTGGGGCTGAATAGACTATTCCTACTTATAAACACAGTTTAAAGTGGGAAAAACCACCTCACACACTCCTAATCCTGGTCCTAATAAGGTCACCTAATTTACTACCCAGAAAATAGCTTTAGATCTGCGCTGTGTGTTTGTCCATGCGATGAGCTCTTCATTTCCAGTAGCTGAAGTCATTCAGCTGAATCTGGTATAATGAGCTCAGAACGGACGGACCTGGCTCGGCCAGCTGTGGCTTCTGGATGCATGAATATACACTAATGTAGCGTGCCAGAGTGTTTAGTATGAAATCCATTTACACCAACTTGTTATTCTGTTTGTTCAGAGGAGCATCTGCAGCTCCCACCGACTCCTCCCAGCAGCCACGGCAGTGACAGCGACGGATCTCAGAGTCCTCATTCTCTGCCTCCGTCCAGCCCAGCCCGCATGCAGAGCCCTCATTCCCCGGTCCCCTCCAGCCCCGCCCGCCTACAGAGCCCTCATTCGCTGGCACCCTCCAGCCCCGCCCGCCTACAGAGCCCTCATTCGCTCGCACCCTCCAGCCCCGCCCGCCATCCGGCTCGGTCCTCCACGGCCATCTCATCCTCTCCACTGCTCACGGCTCCACACGTAAGAACTGTGCATTCATCACTTTATAACTTGAGATAACACGGATAATGGAGATATACAACCCTGCCGCTGTTAGTGAGTTAAAGATAAAAACCAGTTAAACTACAGAGAATGTTTATGGACTGTGGGAGGAAACCAGAGTCGCCAGGGGAAACCCACCAAGGACAGAAGATGCAAACTCCACACACACACACACACACACACACACACACACACACACACACACACATAGTCCAGAGTGTTAACCACGAAATTATTGTGTGGCGTACGTCAAAAGTGTGTGTGGGTGTGTGTACACACACGTACATAAACACAAGGATAGTAGTTCAAGGTAAATCATGAATGAAGGTGTAAACATTTACACAAGACTCCTCGTACAGTACAGCGATGAGACTTAAAACGCAGTAAAACAATCGAACAGCGCAAACATATTAAAGAAGACCGCGCTTCCGTGAATGACGATCCCGACTGACGTGTCTCACTACAAGATGATCGCTGTGAAAGCATTTTAAATAAATGTTTATTTATCATCCATCCTCATCGGTTACCATGACACATTCAGGGACGCATTCATTCACCGTTTTTGTTGCGCTACTGCTTTCTGCCTGTTTTTTTTTCGCTTACCGCCTCTTTAATTGTTCTGGTGTTTGTGCTGTACAGAAGTTACAGGGCACGTCAGGTCCACTGATGCTTACGGAAGAGGAGAAGCGGACGCTGATGGCTGAAGGTTACCCCGTCCCTAACAAACTCCCGCTGACCAAGACAGAGGAGAAAGCCCTGAAACGAGTGCGCAGGAAAATCAAAAACAAGGTTCGCTGGCAAGGCTTTAAATGACCACAAGAAATTTATGTTCGATTAAAGCGTTCTGAAGTGGAAGATTGGAAGCAGCTCTCGCTTCGACCAGAGCAACACAGCCATTTAATTAAGCGTCATTCTTTCTGTCCTTACTCATCTGTTTCTCTCTGGCTCTCGTTGTTCAGATCTCAGCGCAGGAGAGCCGGCGCAAGAAGAAGGAGTATGTGGAGTGTCTGGAGAAAAAGTACGAGACATGCTCCCTGCTACGCTCTCTCTCTCTCTCTCTCTCTCTCTCTCGCTCTCTCATTCTTCTATGGTTCATCCTCTTTGTCTTTTATGTTATCATCTTAACATTCTGTCTTCTATCCATCTTCTTTTACTTCCTCTTCTTCTTCCATCATGGCACATATCCTTTCCTTCCTTTCCATTTTTCCATCCACTTTCTCTCTCTCTTTACACACACACACACACACACACACACACACACACACACACACACACACACACACACACACACGTTTCAGTGTTGTGAGGATGTTTAAAATAAAAAGTTCAGCTTTTAGACAGACAGACAGACAGACAGACAGACAGACAGCTCCCTGGTTAAGCTTAGACGGAGACACAGCTTTAATTGCCTCTAGTTACAACCTTAGCATTAGACACACATACACACTTCTCACAACTTTAACTGCTCTATATGTGTAATTTTTGGGTGACTGTTCCTATATTAAGGCCAGTGGTTCATAAATGTCTTGGTCAGTGTGTGTGTGTGTGTGTGTGTGTGTGTGTGTGTGTGTGTGTGTGTGCTTAGGTGAGTGAAATGACAAAACACAGAT
>JAQQZT010000023.1:14549741-14560277 GCA_030068275.1 Clarias platycephalus
AAATAAAAATGTTTAAATGTAATATATTTTTCTCCTGGTCCTTATTTTAAATGGGTCATAAAAAATATCAATAATTAGCCGATATCGACCGATATGAAACACCATATCGCCCAGCCATATCGCCCAGCCCTACTTGTATCCATCGTTTGGTTTGAATTAAACATACATAGTATGCTAGCAGTGGAAGCTAACGCCATGTTTACCAATAGTTGTTCCTAGAAATAGCATATACATTTAAAGAAAAATTATTTTGTAGACCTAGAGCATAGTCTTGTGGAATGCAAAATTTTTATTCTGTCTGCATAAATTAGTGACCAATTAGTTAACAATTACACACTGATTTGCAGGAGCCATACAAATAAGCTTAAGCCAGGCTGTTTAAGTTCAAATTCAAATAAAAAATGTACAGTACGATAAGCAGTGAAATGCTTAAACGACCGCCCGTGACCTTAAAAAGTTAGTTTTTTACAAATGTAGAAGAATATAGAGACTTTAGTGTGAATAGAAATGTCCGGGGAGTGTGCAAATATTCATAAAAGTGTTTATGTGCAACAAGCTAAATTAAATAGAAATATGTATAAATGTGCCGGTGTGCAATGTCCATAAGTGTTCATGGTGTCCATGAATGTCCAGAACGAGTGCCAAAAACAACAAATGTCCATAACTCACTCCAACAAACTTGTCTTGATCTAGAACAATTTTGCGAATAATACAAGCAAGGAAGCACTGACATGGTCAGAAATCAGTATCAGGTCATTTACCACTTTAACCAGTGCTGTTACTATGAGGTCTAAATCCAGAGGAAAAGATTTCATGATATTCCTATGAAAATATAAGCAAAATATAGTTCTTACTGTACTACAACCTTTGTAATGTTTTTCAATGACGAAGCCAAAGTCTAACATTGACCTCTAGTTTACAGCTTGTTAAGTTCAAGGTCTGTTATTTTAGTAGAAAGCTGAATCATAGCCAGAATTATCTTTATACAGAAGTGTTATTATTTGTGGTGGCATAGTTCAACAGATGTAAGGGATTTTAATTGTTTTACTGATGTCATTATATTTGTCTTTGTAAAACTACATTAGATATTAAATCGTTAAACTGCATTTTGAATTTTATAGTAAATCTGGCATTGACTACTTGGCACATTAAAAATATAATGTAAATTAAAAAAGTAAATGATCAATATATAATATATATATATTTTTTTTTTTACTGTGACTGATCTTGTTCGTACTTTGTGTGCAGGTGCATTTGTGTGACGGTGTATTGAAAGGCAGTGTTTGCGCAAATAAAACAAGAGCCTACATCAGTATTCCGGCTGTATTTCTTCCCCTCAAGCTCTTCCACTTTATCTTATGCTAATTTGCCGCATTGATGTCCTATTTAAATTATGCATAGGATGAACCTCTGGCCTAAAACTAAATTGCTGACTGATGGTGACAATTTCTAACATTGCCCTACGGCATATACTGATGTTTCTAGCCCGGTTTCAAGCAGATAAAGTTGATGGAACGGATCGGTCCGGGGCGATATACTATTGTGGCGCTGGCACGGATGTGCAGCATACTGTTTAAATATTAACCGTGACCTCTGAGGCTCTACATCACCTCCTGTCTCCTGACTAATTTCCTGTGCGTCTGTGACTCAATGCAGGTGTTAAATGCTCTCATGCTAATTCTTTTGAGCAGGTCCTGAGCTCTATGGTCAGGTAATGTGAACAGGAAGTGTGGCCGTCTAAGACCCCAAAGTAATTTACAGTCATAATTACTGCAGCCTGAGAACTTTAAAAATAATATGTGTGAAAATGTTTATATGATGTTCTGTACATTGCGAGCCAAAACAGCTTTCTGAAGAGACCGATTAGAGGAAAATGACCTGACTGGTCTAAGCTGAGAGAAAGTCTTTAGTAACTTACATAAGCACTTTTTTTACACACCCACTGTGAGGAGAAAAGCATTTTAGAGCACATTTATGGTCAAAACTTGAGGTGGATGAGCGACAAAGTCTAAGTTTTTCCTCCATCCAGACTGTTTTCGATATGAGCCTGAGATAGCCTGCTTGTACATGCTGAGATGCCAATGTGCAGATCGTGTTTGTAAAGAGTGATGAGTTACTACAGGATGTCCCAAAAGTCTTCATACATTTATAGCTTCATAGACTTTATAGCAAAATGTCATTCAGATATTTTTTATACTTTGTTGTAATTTTTCCAATAGCATTAAAGTATACCTTTGAACACGGGAAAGCTTAAGTATTCCAGGAAAAGATCATAACGAGTGTGTTTACTTATAAGGAAATGGCAATCATCTAGAGCATGTTTTAAGTGTTAAGTTCCTGTATGTATGGAGGTGTTTGGCTCACCCTTTATTATTAATAGGATGATCATTGCTTATAGTCAATGATCAGTTGATTTCCTGTGCATTTTCTTCACATTATGAAAAATGGCAGTCAGTATTAATAATAAAAACAAATTCCTTAAACATACTAGGGATGGGAGTCCCCGATTGGCTGTAGAGCCGTGATTAATGTGGGAGCACCAAGTACCTCTCATCCCTCCCCCCCTGAGAGAGCTCGGCCAATCAGCTCTCTCTAGACCTCCGGCTGCGAGAGGTTACAGCATCACCCGGAGGCAACTTAAATTATTTTTACGTCAGGTTTATTCGACAGCTTCACAACTGAAATCATGAGTAAAATGTATGCAAACTCTGTCACTAGGAGAATGCGTCCAAAGCTGAATAATAATGGACTAAAATGACTAAAGTATACGTTTACAGCTGTGTCATGTGTGTGTAGTATTAACTTATTCAGTACTGTATGTTTATTCGCGTAATTCTAGCTACATGTATGTAAGCGTAATGTACTCTGGGTGTAATAATAGTCAATGGTGATAGGATTGATTTTCAGGAAAGGCGAGCACAGCGAGTGCAAGAAACATTGTACATTGTGTGTGGTGGGGATTGACCATTGGTTTACACCAACAATGGATGATTATGGAATTGTAACCGACTCCCATCGCTGACACTACTACTGAATTTTCCCCCTGGCTGCTTGAACCAGTCTGGAAATTTTTCTCCAATTACACAATTTTTTCTCCTCGTAATTTATTAAACATCTTTATAAATGCCACAAAAAAGACATATCTCAGGTTTCTAAAATATCACTGGTTCCGTTAGAAGGTCAAGTGTATATATGAAATTTTAGAGGGTAATGTGCAAATTGGTAAAATCTTGCCCTCCCCGTTTCTTCCTTTATACAGTATCAAATATATCAAATTTATCCATCAGGTGTCTGTATGTACAAGTACAAGCACCAGTTGTGGAATCACATCAAACCTACATACGAACTTTCGACGATGCAAACATGCGTTAACGGATGTTCAATCACTGATGTTGGATCACATGTCCGCGTACTTTGTCATGTAACAGCAGCGGCGGAGAAGTTGGTACTGTTAATACGCGCCAAGCAATAACGATGGAGACAAAAGTGAAAATAATTGAGAAAATGCAGCGAGGTGAAAAGATGGCAGACGTTGCACGTTCTTTTAACACAAATCGGCTTTCAACCATTCCCAATAACGGGGACAAGATCACGGAACATGTTAGTTTTTAATGCGAATTAATCATATGACCAAATTTGACACTAACGGCTTTCAATAATCGCAGCGTGGGTACCCGACTGTGTGTGGTAACGGCGCGTTTAACGTGGGTGATGACTGCGGAAACATCACCAAGTGTGCTGAACAGCAAGTTTCATTATAAAAAGCTTCTATATGGAAATTTGAATAAAACCAAAGTTGTGAGCTGAAGCTACCTTTAAAGGGAACTATTTTTACAAGAATACTTTCTACGTACTGTAAGATGTGGGAGTGGTCGTTCAGGCAGCGAAAGGTCTAGGATCTTGACCCTCGGATCAGAGGATCCGGGTTCGAGCCCTGCAGCCGCCGGCTGACAGCCTCTCCCACATTCTGGAGATTTTGAATCTCTTGAATCAGAGAGCTCTTGGAACAGAGTTTGTTCTTATGTAGGAGACTTACTGTATAATATTAAATATTTTTCCGGCAGTGACAAAATATTATCTCTTTGTTAACTTATTTTTTACTTGATTAAACAAACAAAACAAACAGAATTGTAGCTAATTAGAAGAAGTTCTTCAGATATTTAAATGTCCGTGAGGCTGCAGTACTTTCTGTATATTTCGAGTGACAATCAGCAGTAAGAATTTCATTCTTGACTATACCTACCTTTTCCATTGTGTTTTCCGATTGGGTGTTTTGTTTCTGGATATATTTTCTGATTTGTTAATTTGGTTTCGTTTTTTTCAGTTTTGTTATTTACATTTTTTATTTATTTTGTTTTCGGGATTAATTATTTAGTTTTTGTTTTTATTTAGTTTTCAATTTTATTATTTTGTTTTGCACTTTTTGCCTCCGTAGTTGAAAGCTTCCGTGCCTGTTGCACATAACCTACTGTGTTTTATATACAAATAGAAACAACGTTTTTTGTTTCTAGCACACGCCTACAGTGTATTAGAGCTTTTCTCTAAAAACAATTTCGCAACAGAATGTTCTCGATTCCAGCGATGAATTTGAATATCTGCTGATTTTATTAGAACTATCCAATATGTTGACTGTGCTGTAAGATTAGAGACACTATCATGCTCATGACTGATTTGTGTGGTCCCCGGGATAATACTTCCAAGTGTTTGATTGCTCTTTTCATCCAGACAAGGCAGAGGCAGAAGGAATTATTTTGTTATTCAGGAAGACGTAGGGTTTAATATCTGTGGCAGCCACACAGAGATCATTCCTTATGGCCTGATGAAAAACGAGTCCAATATCTCTGAATTAAGATGTTGTCTGTGCGGAGTGCGAGAGCGCACACACACACACACACACACAGATTTTTCTTCTGCTGCAGCGTGATATAGTGAGAATAAGAACAGATTAAATTAGAAGAGTCGTAAATGCTGATTCATTTTTAATGCCAGTAATGTTATCCTGTCATTTATATATAATATATTTCCTTTTATCTCGAGCTTATTATTTTATTTTCTTACTTACTTACTTTCTAATTTTATTTCATGGATGTTCTTACAGGAAATCTTAAAAGCATGAACTGAAGTGAGAAATATAGTTTCAAAACTTTTGGAACGGACCAGACGTTTGGGTAGATGGACACACACACACACACACACACACACACACACAAATACACTCTGGAGGTTTTGGAATGGCAAGGCCAATTATTTCGCCATTTCATCACTCACAATATTCTTCTTTTCCTCTCCAGATTTCGATTGCGACTTTTTAAAGCATGTCTCCTAAATCTGTCTACATTTCTTATTCCATTTGTTATTTTATTTGTCAGGGCTGCTTCCAAATAGGGCACGATCCAAGCATACAGATGAGCAGTTGGCTCAGGGGTCCAACAGTGACTCTGTGGCAGTCCTGGGGTTTGAACTTGCAATCTTCTGATTACTAGGTCACAATTGCTGAACCCCCGCAGCCCCTGTGATGAATAAAGAGAGAAGGTTGTGTATTCGAGGACAAGTGCTTTATGTTATGTTTGGTTATGTCCCGCATCACCTAGTTAAGAGAACCACAATTAGAGCACTTAATAATGTGTTTATCAAGTTGTTGGAACTGTAAAAAAAACGTATTATTTAACAAAAAAAATTTTCTAAGGGGAAAAAAAAATCCGCTGCAGTGGTTAAAACTAAAAAAGAAAAAAACAACAACACCACTGATCCAAATTACCGCTGAAAGCACCCTGATTGTTTTTATTTTGTCTCCACAATTAAGCTGAAGAACTGTCTGGTGAATATCGATGTGTCTGTATTTTAATATTATACAGCTGCAAGTTCCGACCGAGTAATCTGATTGGATGAAAGGCATTCTGCAAGTTTTGATAATAGACCAGAACGATGCTAGGATGTTTAAATATACAGTATGTATTACTTCATGTCACAACTGCTGTCACAATCGCTAATTAAACTTGGTGTTTGGTACACCCTACATAGCACACTAGTTTTCCATTGAATGCTAATTGGACTTTAAATGCAGAAGTAAACAAAGCTGAAGGCGGAATAAGTGGAAATATAGGAAGAAACTAACAAGATTTACAGAACTGTCCACCACCCTCATGCTTTATTCTCACCATTGAACCTACTATCTTTCAAAGGTGAAACTACTTTTACCCTTGTTAATCACACTAACTGTCGGTCACAACCTCTGCCAATCACGATTAGTTAGTTTCACAAGTCGTGGAAGGACGTGTGTGCCGGATGTTTGCGGAGCAAAATAACTGGTTAAATAAACAAGCAAGTCGGGGCATTGGTGCCTCAGTGGTAGGTTTCTTGCCCGCCTGCCATGCGAAAGGCCCAGGTTCGATTCCCAGCCAGTGCCAAACTCCAGCCACTGGATGCAGTACCGGTCCCAAGCCCGGATAAAATGGGAGGGTTGCGTCAGGAAGGGAATTCGGCGTAAAAACCTTACGTACCAAGCTTGTGTGTGGATTGGATGGTCCGCTGTGGCGACCCCTTGCTGGGAGCCGCCGAAAGACCAACAGCAAATAAACAAACAAGTCATAATTTGTTGAGAATAAACAGTATTAACAGAACTGTTGTTTAAAAGCAATATCACACTTGAGGCCATGCTGTTGTACTTTATATCAGCACGTCTGTGATATCTTCAGTTCTCTGGCTGTGGCTTTGTGCCTATGAGGTACTGATATCCAGCACAACAGCACTCCGTCTCATGTAATTTTACTTATTAATTAAATAAATAAACAAATTACCTATGGCAACCACCAAAAGTACAACAGATTTAAATATACAGTCAAGAAAAAGCACCCAACATTTAGTAACTAGGTGGGAAATATAAGTAAACCTTTCCTACTTCCACAGTTGGGTTGTTGGCAGCCAAGTGTTACTCATGAAATTCAAGTTTGAGTTAATCAGATTAGGTCAGAAGCAGAACTTTTGGCACTTTGGTGTTCTGAAGGAAGGACGTCAGCCATGATATCCAATAAGCAATTGTTTATGTCCATTAGACTAGGAGGGGTTATAAGGCCGTCTCCAAACCGTGAGATACAAATAGAGAGCCTTCAGCACAATTCTTTAACACAAAGCTTCCCAACAAGGGTGTCGAGGCAAGATCAGTTCAAGGTCGAACAGTTCAACGATCAAAGACATACATTAAAAAACAACCTAAGAGCAACATCACATCATGTACATAAACTCTGCATATTCATGATGGAATGATCAGAGATGAGATGATAAGAAGCTCTCTAGGATTAAAACCCCTCTTTCCAAAAGGCTATTGCAGCATTATTTGTGTTTGCAGATTGCATCCGAACAAACAAAATGTCTGAAACAATGTCATTTGGACTGATGCAGCCACAGTAAAGATATTTTCTCTTTTTTTTTTTTTGTTGAAAAACGAACCCAGTGTATCATCACAAACACCTCAGTGGTGATAGGTGGGTGATAAATTGGGCTTGTTTTTGCAGTCACAGGATCTGGGAAATTTGTAGTCACTGAGACAATGAACAACTTCATTTTACACCAGGATATGCTTGAGACAAATGTGAGGCCATCTGTCCAGGAGCTTAAGCTGTGCCAAAACAGGGTCATAGAACAGGACACTGTTCGCAAGCACACCAGCAAATCATCATCTGAATGCCTGAAAAAGAAGAAAATCAAATGGCCAAGTCTGAACATCATGTACGACGGCGATGATGTATAGAAGAGCCGCGAGAGACTGTTCGGAGAGACTGATCAGTTCTGTAACTGTTGTTACTGAATTATAGGGAGTTTACGTTTTGGGAAAAACATGACTATATAGTGTTCAGCTGTACCATTCCGACCAGTGACGGGTGACTCGAGCAACATTGATTATCTTGTTACAGTGGTACCTGGAATTGGGTGGGATATATTAGGCAGCAAGTAAACAATTTGCCCGTGAGGTTTGATGTGTTGAAAGCAGCATGAATGGAAAAAAAATGGCCAAATGTGAGGATTTAAGTGACTTTGACCAGGGTCAAATTGTGTGGATTGACAACTGGATAAAACCTGCAGCTCTTGTGAGATGTCTCCGGTCTGCAGTGGTCAGGACCTACCAACAGAAAAACCGGTGAACCAGCGCCAGGGTCATGAGCGCTCAATGCTCAACGATCCACAGGGAGCGAAGGCTGGCCCATATAGTCTGATCCAACAGAAGATCTATTGTATCTGAAATTGCTGAAAAAGTTAATACTGGTTTCGATAGAAAGGTGTCAGAACATACAGTGCGTTGCAGTTTGGTGCGCTGCGGACCGGTCAGGGTGTCCATGCTGACCCGCGACTACTGCCAAAAGTACGGACAGGTGAGCACCAGAACTGGACCACAGAGTGGTGGAAGAAGGGGACCTGGTCTGATGAATCAGGTTTTTATGGATGGCCGGGTGTGTGCGTGTGTTGCTGATCTGGGGAGGAGATGGCACCAGGATGGACTATTGGAAGAAGGCGAGTCAGTGGAAGCAGTGCGATGCTCCAGGGAAACGTTCTGCTGGGAAACCTTGCTTCCTGACATTCATTGGTACGGCCACAAAGTCACGGCCACATCATTAAACATTGCTGCTGACCAAGTACACGTCTTCATGGTAACAGTATTCCCTGATGGCGTTGACCTCTTAACCTCTTTCAGCAGGATAATGCATCCTAACACCCTGCACAAATGAATTAAGAATACTTTGAGGAACACAACTATGAGTTTGATGTGTTGAGGTCTAAAGGAGTCCATACAGTACCTAGATGGGTCAGGGCTGTTTCGGTGGCAAAAGGAAGATGTAGTTAATATTAGTCAACATTAATAAATGAAATCTCTTGTATTTCTTTTTGTCCTCGGATGATTATTTGCTTGTAGATGTTAGTGAGGACCCTGATAAATACCCGGATTTTGTGCTTTTTTTTTGCCCATGACTTACTGTAAGTGAAGATCGCTTAAATCTAAACGTTGTTCTGTTCCCAGAGTTGTAATAAAAGAAAAATATTTGTGTTGCTGGCCTGCGAGGCACAGCACATCGTCAGATATGCACTAGCTATTTCATTTTCTAATAACATCACTTTTTTCCCTGTACGGCATAAAAATGTAGCATGTTCAGTTGGCAGGCGACACGTCTTCCTTGGAAGGCTCGTGTATTTTTAAAATAAATAAAGCTATTCAACAGAACGAGGACATCTTTCCTTGCAGATGTTTGGTTAATGACTGCACTAGATCTCATGTTACCCAAAGGACATTACCAGTATGTTGAGTAAGATAATCGTGTCTGATCCAAATTTTACCATGATGTCATGACAGTAAAGATCTTTTCTAAATAAGACGTGATGAGAAATTATGTAAAAGATAAATATCCAACAGGTGTGATGCAATTAAATGGAAGCTATTAAAAGTGTTTGGCAGATCAGATCAGTCCTGCTGGCGTAAAAATATGAAGAAACTGCCCGCGAAGCTTTGAGTTGAAGTAGATAAAAGCAAAATAGCAGGAAAAGGTTATAAAAAAAAGATCTTCAAAGCTTTGAATGTTTTTAGGAGCACTGTGACATTGTTATAACAAACAAGTGAAAAATAACCAGTGCAACCCAGATCAGGCTGTCCTACTGAGTTGAGTGAACCTGCAAGAAGGGCAGTTTTCATCTTCTCCCTCACATTTCACACTGCTTCTGTTGTCGAGCGTGTCTCAGTCGGGGGCCGAAGGTGTACGCGGTCTCCGCTGACTCTTCTGGTCTACAGAGTCGAACTGCGTTAACCACATTTTGTCACTCATGGAGCAGATTTCACATAAATCCACTTGTTTTTAAATTATTTAAAAAATATTTTTATTATATTCTATTTTTATGATATAGTTATCTATGTAAATAAAAGAGAGGTTTTGTCTGTACATTGGTCAGAACTCGCTCTTTCTTTCTTTAAAAAAAAAAAAAAAAATTTCCCCCCAATTTAGTCGTGTCCAATTCCTCCCCGTCACTAGGGGGCTCCCACATTAAGGCTACTACTACCACTCAGATGGGAGGCCGAAGACTATCACGTGTTTCCTCCGAACCACATGATGCCAGCTGACCGCTCACGCACCGTTGGGGGCGGCGTAACACACTCGGAGGACAGCACTATCCGCTCCTTCGGCTTGCTCGAGCTCACAGACGCCTAGGGTTGGGTATCGTTTGGTTTTTTTTCGATACCGGTGCCAAAACGGTGCCTGAACCAATACTTTACAAAAGCCACAAAATGATGGTGGATGACTCAAGAATAAATTTTTATTGAACAAAAAAAAAATAATTCTCCAAAGAAGTCAAATTAGCCTTCTTTGCAATGGTAAATGGGGTCACTGTTGTAGTACTACTAGTACTAGTTGGAAAGGCATAATTATAAACAGAATCCATGTTACATTAGTATTTTACAAACCGTTTGACCTTTTGTTAGTGTTGGGAACTTTTTCAGAGACCAGGAGACGTTGGGATATCATTCAAGCAGAAGTTACTCTTTATTGAGAACTCGCC
>JAQQZT010000023.1:14560377-14571801 GCA_030068275.1 Clarias platycephalus
CGAACACATTTTTTATTGATATCGATCACGTGTCTATCGCGAAACATATCGTTATCGTTTTATCGCCCAGGCCTAACCTGCACCAATGGATATTAATTATAAAGGCTAAACTGGATATTTTTACTGGGATTAGTTAAAAATAACATATGTATTGTTATACATATATAACAAACATATACAAATAAAAAAATCCTGAAGTGGTATAAGTGATTTTTAATGCACTGGAATAATTTTAAGACTTTTTCAGTGCATCTCTCTGAGTCTCTTCTCTGGCTCGCAAAGAATCTCGGAATAGTTTGGGCGGTTAAACATACACCGTTGCACACTTTGCCTTCAGGGGGAAGAAAGCCGCATTTGTCACCCGCTTTTAAAAGAGCCTTCAAACTGTGACAGCCTTAGTCGCGACGCTATGATGTAATCAATCTTCAAATGAGTCCTTCAGGGTACACGCCCCCTGGATTATGTGACTTCTGTTTGGTTTTAGTCAGTTGACAACGAAAACCTGTGATACATAATACAGCAATTTCTGAACCGTATAGATAATGTATCACATCAGTGATGCACCTCTGTGTCACATGATTATATTTAAATTGTGTGTATCGTTAGCGTGAACATCATTCAGTCTGAAGAAAAGTGACCGGATTGTGTAATTAAGCACAGAACTTACTGTGACTGTTTTGAGTTCAAAGGTTTAAAGTGAACATAATCAGTGCAAAGCCTGGTCCTGAGTGTGTAAGTTAGCTCTGTGTGTTTGGTAAACTGTATGCCGTGTTTGCATAGGCCGGATCATGTTTACAGTGGGCAGTTACTTGTAGGAGATCATATCTCTGTGTGTCCAGATGGCGGCAAACCAGCTGGCGCTTTATGAAGCCTATTGAAGTAACCTAATGACATTAGAGCCACCAGACATGCATGCATTATAAATTATGGGCTTTGTGGTCCCACAGGACTCATTAGGCTGAAGGAGATTGTGATGGGTTTCTGGAAGAGCAGACTCACTCTGCTGCTCAGATCTTTATCAGATTTCCTTCTTCAGATGCTGCTGTTAAACCGGCTCGCCTATCACGTGGCTTTTCTTTTCTTTTTTTTTCCTTCCTCCAGCGGCTGTATACTAAACGATCAAAGATAAACAGCAATCTACAATTTATAACTGAATGTAAGCGGAAAAACAAGTTGCTATAAGTTGCAGAATGGGCCTGTTTTTTTCTTAGATGTGTAGTAGTAGATTAGTAGTAATGTGTCTTCTCCTTCTTTCTGAACAAACACAATCAAGCGCACTATTGATCCGCACTCGCACACCGGGGCACTCGTCAATAACCTGTGCGTGTTTCAGACCCTAATCACTGAGCAGTTACGTCGAGTAGTTCAGTGAATGAATCTCTCTCAGAAATACGCAATGCCACAGTAACAGGGGAGTTAATAGATCGGCGCGTGGGAGTTCTTTAATGAGAGCGATCAATGCCACAGGTTAGAACTGGACACATTGTCTAAGATTCAATACTGCATTAATGACGTTTATACAAGTGCAGCGTCTAGATTTGCTCAGTTAAACAAAGAACATGTCTAGAAAGCTGCGTTTAATGTCAAGTGTCTGTATTTGAGCTTTAGGTTTTTTTTTTCCTGGAGCTCAGTTTTTTTCCTCACTTGTGTACTGTAGTGTGCTTATTTAAGAGTACTATAAATTAAGGTGTGCACTTAAGGTGTGTTTAAGAGGGAAAAGCAGTGCTCATACTCACTCATTCAGTATATTTGGTTCTGTATAGGAAACGGTAGGGGAGTCAATCTAGTAGAGTGTTTGAGTGTGCATATAATTGTAAATGCATTATCGTGACCTGCGATTGGTTAAACAACTGGAAAACCAAAACAAGACAAGTGAAACCATGGGAACAGACAGCTACTGTATGCATGATGAACAGACAGGTTTGAATTTGTTTTTAGTTTGCATTGATATACAGGGTCGGCTGGTTGGTGTCCAGCATTGCCAGGTCTGCCTAACAAAAGCTGTCTGATGGACAATAAAAGCAACCTAATACTAGCACACAGAAGGCAGCGCCACTCAAACCATAAACGCTGCGTTTAAAATTCAGGACCATATCAGCATCATGGCAAATTGTATTGTAACAACATACTACATAGTTTCAGGAGGGAAATTCATTTAGAAGTTTCAGGGCAACACAGTGTTGCCTATTGACATCGATGATACCAACCAGTGCCTTTTTCCTTCAGTGTATTTATAATTCGTATGGAACCTAATAACAATTATACATCAGTAAACTAGTGACTGGATCATGTGCACCCAAGCCTCATCTGTGCCTGTAGATGAGTCTTTTTCTCATGAGATTTAGTCGTATCCAATTCCCACCCGTCACGAAGTGGGCTCCCACATTAAGGCTACCATTCAGGGAGGGCCTATGAAGACTATGACGTGCTTCCTTCCTCGGTTACCTGACGCCAGCCGACCGCATCTTCTCGAACTGCTCCCTTGCGCATTGTTGGAGGTGGAGTAACATACTGGATGACGCTATCCGCTTCTTCCGACCCATCCACCCAGTCTGACCCCATAGAAAAGCCAATGTAGCACAGGCTGTGGAAAAACTTCATTGATGGAAAGGTATCCGAACACCCAGTGCACCACAGCCTGCTGTACAGTACAGTATATGACGCTTAGCAGGCAAAGAGTTTACGGTTGTTGATCCGGCCTCCAAATCCCCCAGATATCAATTAAAATTGAGACAAACCAGTCCTATCCATGTGAGGCCTCGCCCCACAACCCACAGCATTCAAAGGATCCGCTGCTCATGTTAGACACTACAGCAATGAGCTACCCCGGTTGATAAGGGGTACCTACGCAATACTGGGCATAATATTTTGTAATCAGCGTAAACCTTATTTGTCTTGGAATAACTGCATACATGTGCTGTAGGAACTGGACAGGTTTTTGGATCCTACACAATTTGCAGGAAAGTTTTACTGTAATTCAAGATCAGACTCATGTACTAGGTGCTCTCCTCTATAACCGCGTGTCTCAGGCTTCTGGATTGTGGTCTGGAACAACACGTGTTTAAATGTCTAGAATCGTGAGTCATGCAGCTTTTCCACTGCGACATTTCCCAAGTCAGGCTCTATTGTTGTCTTCACTTTACTTTGTTTTCTTAAAGTTAAAAAAAATCCTGTATACAGCTTGACTTATAGCTTATAAATGAAAATCTAAGTGAGATACGAGGTAGTACTACTAAGGTAGTAGCCTTGTGTTACATTTGTGCTTTTTCATTGTGAAAGACACATAATTCATCAATAGGCCTTTAGATAATTTTCTTTGTACTGTTCCATGTTGTATTTAATCCCCAGTTCTTCTTTCCTTTCAGTTGTTCATCTTTTCAATTGTTTTACTTTTTGACTGGAAGTAAAAACCATGAAGTGAGTTTGTACAACTGGTCCACATTATAAAAAATGAGTTCAGGATGAGTTTTCTTATCTCTTATGTAATCTGAAGTGCAATGAGTCACAACTTGCTATTGCCTCGATCTAATATTCTGTAATCATTAAAGCTCTTTCGATGAAACTCTTTCGCTATTGATGGGTGTATGAGATCCTATTCAGCTTTCCCAGATGCTGCAATGCATTCAGGGGTGAATTGTAGCTGATTATTTTCCTGATTTTTATTTCTTGCTTGTCGTTGCATTGAGAAGTTGCACCTATAAACTGGTGAAACATCCTTATTCATATCTCTCCCGTGCGTGTCAGTGGATGCGGGGCGTGTCTGCGCGTGTGAGGTATGTGAACACCGTGTTCCCAGAATTCATTTCTCTTGCTAATATTTAAAAAGGACAGATGTCTTTGAAACTCTGAGTAGAAAAGTAGAAGCTGATTCCTTTTCTCGTGTCTTTTCTGTGTGTGTATGTGACAAAAGAGGCAAAAGTGTTTGATTCAAAAGATCTGAGATGTCTCCATGACGACGGGATGTGTCCTCTCCTGGGCTCGGGGAGATAAAGAGGCAAAATGTAATAAGGGACTGAGATGTGGGAGTGCACACACCTGTAAGTTATTATGGAACAAGGGTGGGAACGGAGGGATGGTGACACGAAGGTGGATATGAGGAAAAGAGGAGGAATTAAATTTACTGTAACATCACACAGTGGCTGGATCATCCTGTTAATTCGTTCCTAATTATTTTGTTTTCTGTGTGGGTTCCTCACACCATGTGTAGAAATGGATAGCTATTGCTCATACACTACTTGTGGGCAGACAGCTAGACACACACACACACACACGCACGCACACGCACACGCACACCTGAGGGCTTTAGTTTTAGCTCTCTGAATTGCTTGTGCTTTAAAAGAAATCACATACAGCTGAAGCTAAACCTTACATACTTACATACGATTCAGTTTAATAAAGTCATTTGTCTTTTTTAATATTAGTGCAGGCTGGTCTTGTTGGAAATAAGTCTGATCTTTTTCTTAAAGTTTTACAGAAAAAAAAAAATGATCATCATTTATACGACCTTCTAATGTGCAGCAGTAGATTGATGAATAGATTAGGCAGCAAACAATAAATGTGACTTAAAGGAATAAAAAGACAGTCTGAACGTGGTCTGTGTAGCTTTACAGAGCCGAGCCATTAATCATCAAGGCAGTGCAGGTTCTTACAAAGAGCTCGCTGACAAAATTTGATTTGTGCATCCGATGACATTCAGCAGCTTTTATATGAGTGGAACATGTCAGTAATGATTAGGTCATGGATCAAAGCCCGAACTACTCGAGCTCGTGCATGTGGTCCTACATAAATCATCTTCATTAGTGCACGAGTGTCAAAATCAGCAGCTCCACAGACACGTTTCGCTCGGTAACACAGCTCGAGCTCTACCGCGCGGTTCAAGCGCGTCTACAGGAGGTGGAATGCTGCGGAGGACTGCAGTCTGATTCGGGTGCATCCGTTTATTTAGTCTACCTGAGGAGAAGTTTGCGTTATTCAGAGACCCACCCTGTACTGAGAAAAGCACACACACACACACACACACACACACACTGCAGAGATGAAGAGATTTAAGTAACACCAGAGTTTAAAAGGTCAGAGAGAGAGAGGGAAGGTAAGACTACTCCGAGGAACTGTGTGTGTGTGTGTGTGTGTGTGTGTGTGTGTGTGTGTGTGTGTGTGTGTGTGTGTGTGTGTGAGCTGGTGTGCATAAGCGCTGGTTGAAGAAAAGCTTTCAGAGATGAGACACATCAGTCCGCCTCAGTCCAGAATACAGAGATACGTTGATGTACAAAAACAGCTGTGCCTCACACACAAATCTGAATAGAGAAGGAGATCAGAGCAAAAGATGAAGCAGTCTTTGTGTGTGTGTGTGTGTGTGTGTGTGTGTGTGTGTCTGTGTGTGTGTGTGTGTGTGTGTGTGTGTGTGTGCGTGCTAATGTATGCTATTTTTACTCCTTAATATTTGAAAAAACGAAATCCTTGATGTTTTGCAAGTTTAAGGAAAACAACATTTTGATTTGTGGTCTCAGATTTAGTGTTCTTGTGCAAGACGTTAGATGTGTATCTTGTGTAATTTGTTTGCTTTCCTGTAAGAGTTACTGACTTGTGTGTTTAGTCTAGTGTATTTCTCTGCAAACATCTATTACATTTGATGGACTGTAGCCAGGCTGGATTTATAATTTAAGAAGGAGCAGAAGGATGGAGTTTTCGATAAGGACATGAATCACCACTGATACGATGTTATCACGATACCTACCGTAGGTGCTGATTGGATTAATATTGTGATTCTGTAAGTATCACGATTTTATAAAGATTTGAATTTTTTTCTAATCTTGTTATAATTATAAGAGCTTGAAAAATAAACTTTGGAAAAATAAAAACATTGGCATAACACAAAAGTTTTATATCCTAGCTTTATTCAACAGCTTCACAACTGAATTGAAGGTGAGAAATTAAATGTAGCTCATTCCTAACTAACTTTAGTTAAACTAACTAAGTTTAACACACTCATTCGCACATTACGAGCAATTTGGGAACGCCAATTAGCCTGATCTGCATGTCTTTGGCCTGTGGGAGGAAACCAGAGTACCTGGAGGAAACCCACCAAGCACGGGGGGGGCCCTGCAAACTTCATGCACACAGAGGCGGGAATCGAACCCGGACCCTGAAGGATGACGGTGTTAACCACTAAGCTACCGTGACGCCCCAAGAGTTTAACGTTTAACTTAAAATTAAATTAAACTAAAAGCTTCATTGTTACTGCGTGTATCTCCGTCATCGGCCATAATTATTATTTCTAAACCGACTTCGTTAATAATTTGTAGTTTAAAGTAGTTTAAGTAGTTTAGAGTGTACCACCTATAGGATTATAAAGATGTTTTTCCTCCTCAAATGCCTCCAAAGTCTTTGGGTGTGTGTCGATCATTGTGAGCATGCAGCTTCAATTAAGTGTGTGTAATGAGTGAGTTTGAGACTAATTCGCTGGCAGAGTTTGGAGAAAAATGTAGATCCGAGCGTTCTAACGTGCACATCATGCTTTTGATAATAACTCGTTTCTGTTGCACCACTCAGAAGCTTCTAACACGAGCGGTCATGGCTAATCAAGCTGAAAACTAGCCAATACCGGTCACTGGCTGATTGATCGGTGCATCTCTACTTTTCTAGTACATGTTATAAGACTACATGTTATAAGACTACATGTTATAAGACTACATGTCCGTGTCGTGACTTCGTTTGTATGGAATTTAATTGCACGCTCATGAGCACGTTTAAAAAAAAATGCACAATGCCATCTGTTGAATTTCGAGATGAACTCTTCCCGTGGGCCGATTGCGATAAAACAAAGCCTACTGTATATGTTACCTCAAGTTCGGCCAAATACACCCGTGAAAACCCACTTCGTTTGTTTTTTACGTAACGTGTGCACAAGCAAGCAAACAGGCAAAAATTTCCCGAACCATCTTGCTGTGGCCTCTTTACTCATCCTAATACGTCTCCCCCAAATAATTATTTCCCAAATATCTTTAATGAACGGACACACATGTACATGTACCAGATTATGAGTTAAAAATGAATTGCAGTATTTTCAGCAGTTGCCTCATGGTCTCTTTACTTCTCCACTGTTTCTCCATGACTCACCCGCGGTGTCTGTTCCTCAGGCGTGTCGCCACTTCCTCGGGTTTTCCTCACTTCATGTCATCATGACAGTGATGTAACGCGCTTACACCAGCCAATCACGGGCCTGATGCTCACGTCTCAGCTGGTCACTTCAGAAAGCCGGGCTTTAACCGAGTGTGATGAGAAGCCATTTGGTTTTCTTCACTACTTTTTCATGTGGTCTGTCTCTGTGGTTTTATCGCGACGCCATCGCTGAAGTGATGTTACTATAGCCAGAGCTTTTCTTCTCGAAAAGTTTTAAACAAGTAGACACACAAACTCTCTTGCCCGCCTTGGTGACATGTGAGTCGGTAGCTACAGGGAGTGAAAATAAACTAAATAAAAGAATCCGTTCCATTACAGCTGGACCAGACACGCAGATGCAGAAAGAGGAACTGTGTCATACCTGGAGGACAAAAAAAAACAAACCAAACAAAGGGACTGTTTCGGCGACGTTTCATGCTAAAATTGGTCATGGCTTTAAGCTGATCTCCAGAGGGGGGGCGTTCAGGTCAAACCAGGACTTTTAACGTGATTAGTGACTGTAAAAACTCCTGTTATTTCTCTATATGATCCCCTGCTACACTAAGGCACTTATCCCAGTGTTTCACGAGTGCTCGGATACCATCAAGGTACTGTAGAAAGTTTTCCCGCTGCTCCAGAGCCATGATCGGACTGCCTGCTTCACATCTGAAGCGCTGGCCTCCCAGGAACTCCTTTAATGTGGAAATGGCTCTGAGTGAGGTCAGGACTGTACGGGGGACTGCCTTTAAAATGTTTTCAAGACGATTTAAGACTCACCGTACTGTACTTCTGTAAATGTCACTTAGTTTTACGCCTAGAGATTTCATCGCCAGTCCCGGTTTGACTCGAATGCCTCCGGTAGATTAATGTGGATTGTGTAGAAATAGCGATTTATTTTCTTACAACCTCACAGACTTTCTTATAACCGCTGATGCCACATTGAATTTGCTCATTATTAAAGTGTTTAATTCACGATCATCATGTTGAATTTTTATTGTGGACGTGTTAACAACACTCACTGCAACACTCATCTCTTTGTCACCTCTCTCTATCTATGTCTCTCTCTCACACACACACACACACACACACACACACACTCTCTCTCACTTTCTCATCTGTCTGTCACTTCATCTCCCTTTCAAAAAAAAAAAGCAAAAAACACTTCTTTCCAAAGTGCAGACCTTCTGAACTAATCCGATTTGAAATAATCGCACTCCGCGTACAGTATATCGCTACTCAAACCCCGGCACAGATCATTTACATCTGCATGATCAGCCAGTACACGTACTGTACACTTGTTAAAAATGCTCCACTGGTGAGTTTCTGGATGTCTGCAGTGTCGGCGCGTCACAGTAAGTCACAGGTACGAATTCCCTTTAAGCCTTCAGTACGGAGGGTTTCTGAGGTAATCAACATCGCACACCCTGTTGCGTTTTATTTTTTACTTAACAAGAAAATAAAGCTCCCTGATGAAGCCCATGCTGATTAATTGGACCTTTTTTAATTCGAGAGAAGCAGCGATGCCAATAAAGGGAATAAAACTCATCCTGCAGGAAGGCAGTTAAGTGGAAGGTGGAAGCTCCTGGGATGTGAGCGATGCATTTCGGTTTGGTTTCCAATTTTTATCTACCTTACCTTCCCACTGTGAAATTGCAAACCTCAGTCTTGGAGACAGGAGAAAACAAGTTGAGGGGGGGTTGAAGGCTGTTTGGAAGAGCCTGTGAATCATGTCCATTACCGCGAGCACGCCTGAAAGCTACTGAAAGCCAGCATCTTTATCTCCATCTCTCTGTGTGTGTGTGTGTGTGTGTGCGCGCGCGAGTTCCTACTGTTGTTACATGTTTGGGCTTTTAATGCCTCACACCGTTTTCATATCAAACACCTCCAGAGTCTCAGTACTGTACGCTACACTCGGGGTAATTATTCAGCTCTTTATTGGTTAGATGAAGCACTTCTCTTCCTCCTTGTTTTCTTTCTTTTTAATAACCGGCTTCATTAAAATATCCACACAGTTCTTAGTAAACACATTTTTATTCATTTGCGCGCACACGCACTACAAAGTGGTGATATGATATTTACTGCAGTATTTATGTTCTTGACACATTTCTATTCACATACCATGCATGTTTATTTATTTATTTATTTATTTATTTACTTGTCTGGTTCTTAAATGAATGATAATGTTTGCTATTATTATAACGTATTATTCACCTCAACAAAGTGGACTTCATGTTAACTACACTACAAGGCATTTCCTGTCACACACTCTGACCACATACTGTACACACGGTTACAGAGGGGGGGGCTTTATTTACGCTCATGCAATCCGGAATCACCCTGACGAGGACGGGTTCCCCTCCGAGTCTGCTTCCTCTCATGGTTTCTTCCTCCTGTTGTCTAAGGGAGATTTCCTGCACCACCGGTATCACTGCCACTTTCCCTGTTTAGGGACTTAAACGATAACGGCACATATTTTTATTGAAGTATTGAAATTTCATCTCCAGAATTTGTACCTCCTGTAAAGCTGCTTTTCAACAATGTCTATTGTTTAAAGCTCTGTATCCATAACAATTTGAATCAGATCGAATCGTCCTTTTAACTTTCTACGTTTCTAGCAGCGTGTTTTTACGGCCGTGAATCTCTAGGCTGTTTAGATTAAAGCCTCATTCATATGTATATTTGTGTGGATATTGATACTTCTTATTGAGAAACTTCTAAATGGATCGAAAGGGTGGAAGAAGCGAGTTGCAGGTGTTAAAAAAAAGAACGAAGAGTTTCGGCTCCCTCTAGTGTACCGAATGAGTCTTGCAGGAGGAGCAATGTTTCCACATTGTATTTAATGTAAAGAAAGATGTGCATTAAATTGATTTGTTTATCATAATTGTTTAAGCCGTGATTGCTTTTTACACTCACTACTGCTTAGGAAGGATGTGGCGAAGAAAAAAAAAAGAAGAAAAAAAAAAGAGGACTTTCCGGACTAGAGAAGAGGTCGCTGGAAACTTCCTCTATGAGAAATCAGAATGTGTCTCGGCTGTGTGTTACTGAGAGAAATGTGTGGTCACGTGTGTGTTTGAGTCTGGTTGTGTTGGTGTGTGCATGTGTTGGTGTGTGCATGTGTGTGTCTCGACTCTTTTCTAGCATCTAAAAATATCACCTTTTGTAGGGCCCCTGGCCAGCATGTATTTTTGTACCCGAGGCTCCATGTTTTGGCAAGAACTGAACCGTATTCTCATTTCCCCCTTTCTCTCTCTCTCTTTCTCTCTCTCTTTCTCTTCCTCTCTGTCTCTCTCTCTCTCTCTTTCTCTCTCAGCCACAACTTCTTGAAACAGGAAATTGGGGTGGGGGGGAGTGGTTAAAGTAATAATAAGATGTTTGTGTGTGTGTGTGTGTGTGTGTGTGTGTGTGTGTGAGTGTGTGTGAGTGCTTGTCGGTGAGGGTGCAGAAGCCTGGCTGTGTGTAGAGATGTTGTCGAGGTGTCCTTATCAGTGCCGTGTATAATGCCAGGCTCCAGGGGTAAATGGGTCGTGCCTCCCACCCCTCCTGTCCAGGCCGGTCCCAGGTAGGACACATTTCCATCTCTCTCTCTTTTTTTTTCCTGTGTCTGTGCTTCTGCTCTACGGTAGCTGTAAGGGAACAGATCAGCATGACCTCTTGCTTTGAAATGCACTTGTACGCTGTATACGCTCACGTCTCTGTGAAGTAATGGTTTGGGGTGTTGAAGGGTCAGAAGTCTGCTGGGTTCTTCAGGAGTCCTTTAAAATTAACATTTGTTCCAGGAGAATTCGTCACGTTTCATGTTTAATTCTCATTGTGAACCAAGTGTTTTGCATTAAATTTTAATTTGTTTGGGTCCTGTGTTGGAGATTGTTCAAGTTGTATATGAGAAGATCTACGATCTGTAAGGAGGAGGAGTTTTGTGGGTTCTGCTACAGATCCATTGTGGTCAAGAGTGTTTGGGGGGTTTGAGACAGTTTTTGTGATGAATAAAATAATTGTGTTGTGTTTAAAAGTGTTTTAGGTTCTGTATGCGCGAGAGAGTTTTGGGGCTCCGTGTGCGAGAGAGAGAGTTTGGGGCTGCGCCCGCGCGAGAGAGAGTTTGGGGCTCCGTGCGCGCGCGCCCGCGAGAGAGAGTTTGGGGCTCCATGCGCGCGCGCCCACGAGAGAGAGTTTGGGGCTACGTGCGCGCCCGCGAGAGAGAGTTTGGGGCTCCATGCGCGCCCGCGCGAGAGAGAGTTTGGGGCTCCGTGCGCGCCCGCGCGAGAGAGA
>JAQQZT010000023.1:14626729-14637823 GCA_030068275.1 Clarias platycephalus
CTCTCTCTCTCTCTCTCTCTCTCTCTCTCTCTCTCTCTCTCTCTCTCTCTCTCTCTCTCTCTCTCTCCCTCTCTCTCGCTCTCTCCCTCTCTCTCTTTCTCCCTCTCTCTCCCTCTCTCTCCCTCTCTCTCTCTCTCATGTTACAGCTCTCCTTTTCTCTGTGTCCTCTGCTTACTTTAGGTAGAGACATGATGAAATGACAGCTGAGACATAAAATATGGACTCTCTTTATTTTAGTAACCTCGCTCTGAGATCACACACACACACACACACACACACACACACACACACACACACACACACACACACACACGCTTACCTTTACCCCACATACTGTGTTAGTGTCTGTGCAGTAATAGAGCGGGACGTTGTTTTGATTAAGGACGAACTTTGTTAAACATCCTCACTGCACGTCCTCCGTTTTTCGCCGTTATTAATAAATGTTAATCCATTTTCCGTAGCTTATAATTCTTTATTTATTCTTAATTTCCTCTTTGGAAGTTTAACGTCACTTCAGTTCTACGATGTTGAAACGACATGAGTGAACCCTCTGGAAGGTTACAGGCAGAGAAGCCTGAAATGAGGCTCGTCTTCAGACTGTCTTGCTGGAACGTTTATATACTGTACATGGGATAAGCGGAGTGAATAGAACAAAATAAATAGTTTGCATATTATGTAAGTGTTGAAGGAATAAAACACTTCAGGATCTTTATCTTCTTCTTCCTATTGTTTGTCCCACTTTTCCCCCATGCTGTTGTCCACTTTATCCGATCGAGGGCATCATTATTAGGAACAGCGCTGGCGAGTCTCACGTCTTCATTGAATCGTTCTCGAGCCATCGTTCCTTGGGCCGTCCGCGGGGACGGTGTCCATCTGGCCTGAGACACAGGGCCGTCTTGGCGTTCTGCATTTTCTCCACTCCCATGGCCTTTTACACAGCTTCCTTTGTGACGTGGGGTGGGGGTGGGGGGGCATGGAGCTGAGACATTTATACCGGCCAACAGGACGTGCTGTTGATAACGGAAATGACGTCGTGTCACATCATACCACTCTCAAATCTGATTATCGCTCCAGTTCTGATTATTTTACTGTAACAGAACATCTCATCGATTTATTTCTTACATATTCATTTAATTCATGTACCTGGTCACTTACTGTAACTATAGATCGAAATTATCGCTAACTAAAAGTCTTTTTACTCACCATTTATACATCAGCTGTTCAGTGTTTCTTAGCTCCATAGAATCGTTATTGCATCTGAATGGGAAGTGCAACAGTTGCCGATTGGGGCAGGAATCTTGTATCTCCCATTGCCCATGCTCATTGTATGAACTCTCGTCTAATGACACGGTAGCCAGGGTCTCGATTGTTTCACCAATTTACCGAGATCTGCTTTTGTAGGCAATGATCTGAATAAAACCTAATACTGTACATTACTACAAACAGTAGCACAATGTGAATGCGATATATTCTGTACAGTACGCGAGATATAATGTAAAGATGGGGATAGAGAAACTCGGGAGTGAATAATGTCTTCATTTCCCAATTTCTGAATTGTTTTTGGTCTACTTTCAGATCTTTTGTGTTTTATTAGTATTAGTAGCTCTTCAGATAACAGTTGTGGTGTCAACCACATCAGAAACCAATCTGCTAGACTGTACACAGGACGACTATACTGTATGTAACATACACCCAGTCACACCACTGGTCATCTGGAAAAGTCAGTGCATGTTTTTGGACCGTGGGAGAAAAAAAAAAGAAGGAAAAAACCCACCATGCACGAGGAACATATACAACCCCTGAGGTGTGGGGCAACGGTGTTAACCACTAAACCACCATGTGTAATAGCCTCTCAAATGAAGCTTATCTGATACTGTAAGTCTGAAGAATTAATAAAACCTGTGTGTAGTGGACATCGAAATGCTGTGCTTGTGTTACAAAGCAATAATTTATTTTTTTTTTTTTCCTGCTCCACACTCCGGTCCTGTAGGTGGTTCTAACCCCGCATAATGAGACACTTTTCCTGCGAAAGTTGTGGTGTGTGTTTAAGGGATTTCTTCATATTTTAATTAGCATTTAATGTTGGTAAGTTTCCCTAAAAGTGTGAATCAATTCTGAATCGAAAACTCTGAATTGGAAAGACCCAACTATTCAAGGAATCAAATTTTCCAAGAAAAGATTGATTCTGGGAGATACGGTGGCGTAGTGGTTAGCACCGTCACCTTGCACCTCCAGGATCTGGGTTCGATTCCCACCTCAGGGTATGTGTTCATGCCCTGGGATGGACTCCACGCCCTCTCGACCCTGTATACGGACGGGATAAAGCGGTATAGACGTTGAGTGAGTGAGATGATGAGAAGATTGAATCGATTGCAGAATCAGAAAGCTCTAATCTCATGAGCAGCTGCGAGTATTGTGTTAACACGCATGAAGTCTACTTTCACGTTACATGAACATTACAGTTCATTTGATTCTGAGTTGTGTATGATATCTAGAAATACTAACAGGAAAGTTATGTTTCAATTTTATACTCAGAGGCCAAAGCATGTCTGACATCACACACTGAAATATTACACATTTCACCTACTTACTCATTTCATCCCAACAGCCTTACCGGTCCGGATATATACAGTAGATATATATATATATATAAAACGCCTGCCGTACGGCATGAACATGTCACATCCTGTATACAGATAAACATGTACTGTATGTTGCAGCGGTGCTGTTTTTAGAGCACTTTTCCTGTATGACCAAGGGAACAAAGTTTAAGCGTTTTTTCTGACTAAGCTCAGGGTCCTGAGATACAGTTACCCTACTTACTGTAAATACAGTAGCTCTGCCTTAAAACATCACTCAACCAGTGCAAATCTGAATTTTAGTGTAAACCGATCGGAATAGGTTTAGAATCCGGTTGCTTCCTTGTAGTCTGAACAGCAAAAAACTGATTAAAAAAAAAAAAAAGAAAATAAATAAATAACTGATTTGAACCACTTCTAGGAATTGTGTTTTTCTCAGTCTGGATGTTATGTTTTCTGGATGTCAGATTTCAAACCGGTTATTACATCACATGCGACATGATCACATGGTATGGACACGGATCCATGATTGAAAACGAGCAGGAAAAGACGATGGAAATGGAGAACGATAACAATCTTTACTGATTAGTGAATATCTGTCTGTCCTAATACGTCTCCAGCATTGCACATCAGATAACACACTGCCAGAGTGTATTCACACCCTCAGCGATGTCATTAACAATGCAGATAAATCGAAACCGTGTCGGATTGGATCTGCAGTCTGAACAGAGCCGAATCGGATCGCTTTTAAATAAACAGTGTGTACAGTCAGCCCTGAAGATCAGATCTGTGCAACACTTCGGACGGGCCTGTTAGTCAGTTAGTCAAGTCTAACTAATGATTTAACAGTGAAAATATCCACCCCAGGGTCAGTTTCACAAACTCATTGGCTGGTATGACCAGACGAACTGAACAGCAAATGAAAAAAGTGTTTTTTTAAATATTATTATTATTTTTAAACTGAGCCTGATGGTTTTATTTGTCTTTCATGCTTGTTGCATTTGTGCTCATGATTTCTCCTCTGATGTGTGAATTTTTGTTCAGTGGCAACGGAAACGGTTTTCACTGTTTGATTAGGGAAGTGACATCATGGCTTGTTAAAAAAAAACAAAAAAGTTTGAGGGTAAAAACACAGTGTTTCAAGATGATTGGAAAGATAAGTAGAGAGTTTCTGCTCCACTTTGAGTCAGAACTGAAGACACAGACTTAGTGTAAATGTAAAGCAGGAGCTTGTTACTGTGTGTGTGTGTGTGTGTGTGTGTGTGTGTGTGTGTGTGTGTGTGTGTGTGTGTGTGTGTGTGTGTGTGTGTGTTGCGGGGGGGTGTTTTGAGAAAGCATGACATCTTCAGTGTGTGTACGGAGTGTGGCCTCATTAATTTCCCAGTATGAAGCACAGCACAGCATATACGGAGTCAGGTGGATGATTTTATTGAAACTCTAGTGTTAGTTCGCGTCACTGAGGGGAAAAGAGTTAAAAGGTTAAAGCAAAAAATAATCTGATCAGCTTTAATGTAATCAGTGATATTATTATTTCAGGTTGAAGCCCACGTACACGTCTGTCTGTCTGTCTGTCTGTCTGTCTGTCTGTCTGTCTGTACGGCAGAACTCTCTAACTTATTAATACTAAGAAATAACATTTTGTAAGGTTGAGTATCTTCCGCCTTGTTTACGCTAAGTTGTACTTCTTTCATCGTCAGACAAATATACACTCCCTGTTCGGTAATCGGAGAGTCAATCATAAAAGAGAAATCGAAAAAGTAAATCAGATAAAGATGAAGTTTTGACTTAAAACGACTCGTGTGTTAAGATTCACTTAAACCACTTCAGTGATGTTATTTCAGTGAAAATGACACTTATGGACACATTCATGCACACTTAGACTTACATATTTATATTTTTATTTCTGGACCATTGCACAAGACACTTTAATGAGACACTTTAATGAGACACTTTAATGAGACACTTTAATGAGACACTTTAATAAGACACTTTAATAAGACATTTTAATAAGACATTTTTTATGTATATTTGCAGACCCCAGTCATTGTACTTAATTTTTTCCTTTATTTACACTAAATTTCTAAATTTTTATAAATTTCAATTTGTTCCTATATTTTGCTATATTGTGAAACTCCTTATTTGTACAGTATATTAAATTTTTTATCCTAGTTAAATTTATTTTCTATTGTATTTCTTTTTATTCATATTTATTTCTTATCTATAAGCTTAAATTTTTTTAAGGTCACTGGCGGTCGTCTAAGCATTTCACTGCATGCTGTACTGCGTATGACTGCGTATGACTGCGTATGACTGCGTATGACTGCGTATGTGACAAATACAATTTGAATTAGAAAATTTGAACTAAAAATATCCAGTTTCCACTTTTCTAATTGATATCTATTGGTGCGTGTTTAAATTGTGTAAGTAGCTTATTAGTAGCGTATTGTTGTGTAGATCATTAAAGCCGGCACATAACTGTTCATAACATCGCTTTTACTCAACACTTTGATTTAATTTCTCGTGCAGATTAAACCTCACTTAAATCCCGAAGTACCGACAAACTTTTATTAAATTCTGTCAGAGTGACGTATTATACAGACAGACAGACAGGCAGACATTTTTCTCGTACTGGTTTCAGATCCTCCAACATATAAAACGAAAAGATATCATCGAAAGAGCGAGTTCTGGCCGATGTACAGACATTTATTTTTGCATACAGTGAGCTCATATTAATATGGAATCTTCACACGTGTATATAATGCGATGTATAAATTACTTAATGAGCAAATATCAAGACTTTAATATCAGTGCTTTAAGTTTTCATCTGTTATGACTTACTTTCCTAAAGTCACCCTTTAAACAGCTGAACTATTCTTACAGATTCGAAGACGAGTCTTTATTTGTTATTTAATAAGTGTTTGTTTAGAGAGGAGGTTTTTTTTTTTTTTTTTTTTTTGCATCAACCCATTTGCTGAAATATATTTATACACGCATGCAGGCGTTAATGTGGTTTGTGTCGATAGCTTCGGGGAGAATATTTGCAGTCTCAAAACCACACAGTGATAGGAGCGTCTCAGCTAACAGTGTGTTTGTGCATCAAATGACCTTTAAGTTAAATACGTGCAGCAGAAAACTGGTCGCCAGCGCTATGAGAAACTCTGATCTGTACTGAAGATTGGCTTCTAAGTTGCTTATTTGTCTGTGCACACACACACACACACACATGCGAGGTATGTTACCCCGAACTAATGCGGCATATTGTATCGAATGTTTACTCTTCGGGTCTTCGGGGGTTTTTGATATTTTGTCTACCAAGAACACGATGGATATCGATCAGACCGCTGTCGCGATCTCGCTTTTGATTGGACAGAGGTATCGATTAATTTTCTACAGCAGCAGATGAGTGTAGTTGTAGCAGATGGGTAATAGTGATCTATTAATGTACACAAATCAGCTATAACATTAGAAACCATCTATGTTTTGGGTTGCCATTGTGCCACCTGGTTGGTTCTGGCTCCGCAGGGCCTCTGACGGTGTGCGGTGGTGTTTGTGCTGTGGATTATCATGAGTGGTGCTCTGGTGTGGATTGATTTTGTTTGTCTGGTGATTCTTAATGTGTAAATATCGAGAACACTGGGTGTCCTGGTGCCGTTCTATCTCGGACAGATTCACATTCAGGATAACAAACGCACGAGTCAGCAAAAAAAAAAAAAAAAACCAGAGCATCACTCCTGATTATGTTAGACAGGATTAGGTGTCTGGACCATATATTTAATTGAAGGTTTCTCTTTGAGGAACTGATAAGCTGATGTTAATGAGTGACCGTGCTCAGAAACGAGCTGCAGCTCCACCGTGTCTGGGGTCTGTGGAGATTCTCTCAGATTCACAGAGAGGTCAAGTTGCACCTGATTATGGTTTCCTCAAATGTTAGGACACTTGCACTCTGCAGTTCAGATGTCTGTATCCGATAATTCGATCAAGTTTCTCTTGAGGACCTGGAACTGTTCAGTGTGTTTATTTGTGGTTCTTGAGCTTTGATGCCCGATGATGTTCAGGCAGCTTTGAGTGATTGGGTGAAGATGGAAATTGAGGTTGGTGGCACACACAGGTTTGTTTGCCTGTGGAGAGAGCGCTGCTGCTTTGGGTGTCACACTGCCGTCCTGACCCAGTTCAGGACGACCTTTTCAAAGCACGGCAAATGAGACGAGGCCTTGAACATGTTGTTGAAAGTATTTGTTCATTCGTCTTCTTCTAAGGACCATCAACGGACTATGAATGATCTTTGTTGTCTACCGCTTCCACCTCCTGTTAACGGCGCTCCTTATTCGTAGGTTTCATCTATGGTACCTCGATGGTGAACAAAACACAGATTATTAAAATGCGGCCTTAAAGAGCAGCACTGCATTCCGTGTGTGTGTGTGTGTGTGTGTGCGCGCGCGCTGTGTGCTGACTGATTCGCTCTCCCCTTCCCACAGAGCCCTCTTTAGGAGGGACCCGTCTTGGTGCATAGCATCCTTTTAACCCTGAGAGCAATGGACACGTTTTTCCGCCGTCATTTCCGGGGGAAATGCCGCGGGGCGGTCAGGCGTCGGCGCACCAGCATGGCGGTGCCTGCAAGCAAAGTGCGGCGACGTTCCAGCGCCGGCCTGCCCTCCGCAGACCTCATGCAGAGACGCCGGTCTAGCGTGCAACTTCAGGCAAATGCTGCGGGCCACAGAAGCATCGACTGCACCCAAAACCCCACAATCCCTCAGAAACATTGCAGCGTTCCCGCTCAGCTGCTCGGCCCGTCTCTTCTGCTCGCCAGCGTCATCCAGATGAGCGAAAAGAAGGAGGTGGATGAGGAAAGTGTGGGCGGAGAGTCCTCCGGTTCAGACTCGCGGAGCAGCAGCAGCAGCTGGGAGGAGCCTGAGGAATCGGAGGAATCGGAGTTTGACCTCTGCTCATCGTGGTTAACTCGGAGTCTGTTAATAGCAGACAGTATTCAGCCCCGCCCCTTCATTCGTGCGCCACGCTGTTTACGCCGGAACTCCTCCCACTTGCTTCCAGCCGAGGCCGTGTATCATGGCCCCGGGTACGGGCTGTACGGGCATTACCGGAGAAACAGCCAGGCGTGGAGGGCGGTGAACGTGGGGATGGGGCCTGCAGGGGCGGGGAGGCGGAGCTCTGTGGCGGCTCGCGCTTACAGGACGGCCTCGCCCTGGTGGGACGGAATGTACTACAACCCAGAGGCGGACACGTGGAGTGGGTTTCTCTCGTATGTGAAGGTTTAAGTATTGTTTGTGGGTGTGTGTGTGTGAAGGGCGTTTGTTGAAGGTGTTACTCAGAATATCAAGAACAATCATTTCTGAGTGATGCATCGATTATATTTTATTTGTATTTTTATTTTGCTTCTTGTTTCATTCGATTGTTGGTTCATTTCATGTATTTCTGATCTCATCAGCTGTTGATCATCTCCTTCTTTCTCCTTGTGTGTGCAGGAAGGCTATAGCTAAGTCAGGGCTCCAGCACCTGCAGTCTCAGCCCAGCAGTTCACTACTGGCCAAGTGTGACTCGGACAGAGAGATACGCAGCACCGTGGACTGGGGCGTGAGTGAAAACACACCACACACACACACACGCACACACGCACGCAGTCAAATGGCATTGCAGACAATGAGGTGGACTCTCGTTACCATACACAGCGATGCTTTCTGTCCCCCAGGACACCATGATGTGGAGTCCACCAGCACCAGGCTGCATCATTATCAGTGTCCTGGTGGTCTGGGGAAATCTGGCCTCAGTGTGGCTGTGTTCTGGCAAATCTGCATTTGACCAAAGCTGGGTTTTTCTTGCCTGAAACATACTTTGATGCCTTTGCTTTGACAATCCAGAACACCCAGTTTAACAAACACTGTGGTGTAAACATTTAGTTTGCGTAAAGACGTCAAAGACCTCACTAGCAGAGTGCGATTCCTTCACACAGTGAAACGAATCACTTTGATCTAGTGGTGAGAAACGGACATTAACCCGATCGGTTCCGGCTGTAATCAGACCCAGGATGTACATGGAATCTTTAAATGCACTGAAGCTGTGCTGATAAAGTATATCACAACTATTTACAGTAAAACATGTAGAAATGCTGTCTCGTGAAGGTTTCTCTCAGGTCACCACGTTATTGCACAGTGAAGCATACGCATGGACACATGAGACCTTGTACTCTGTAGCAGTCAGAAACGCACTTCCCTGTTCCTCTGGTACTTGGGGCACTCGTGGCTCAGTGGTTAAGGCTCTGGGTCACTGATCAGAAGTTCAAGGGTTCAAGCTCTAGCACCATTGCTGGGTTCTTGACCGAGTCTGTCAACCTTCTCTGCTGCCGCATCATGGCCGACCCTGCACTCTGACCCCAGCTTTTAACAATGCTTCCCCAAAAAAATCTCACTTGCCCACCTTTAGCTTTTATTACAGTCAACACAACAATAGGGGCCAGTTCGTGTGTTAAAATGATTCCGCAATACAACATACAATTATATATACTCAGCAAAAAAAGAAACGCCCCTTTTCCAGGACTGTGTATTTCAACAATAATGTTGTAAAAAATCCAAATAACTTTACAGATCTTCATTGTAAAGGGTTTAAACAATGTTTTCCATGCATGTTCAATTAACCATAATCAACTAATTAACATGCACCTGTGGAACGGTCGTTAAGACCTTTAACAGCTTACAGAAAGTCGGCATTTAAGGTCACAGGGACACATTGTGAAACATTTTTACTTTATGTCTTATGGTGTCGACTCTTTTAGTGTTCATACAAATATTTACACATTAAGTTTACTGAAAGTAAAAACCGTTGAAAGTTTCTTTTACGGTATACACACTGTAGGTGTGACTGTGAGCTCTCCAGCACTAAGCAGTGCCTCATCCATCGCTGGTTCGATTGACTAACTGATAGGTTCCTCCTGAGCTGCAGATGGATTTTCCACCACATGGACAATTTTCAGAATGAGAGTCAATGATTACCTCAATAACAGCAGATGATAACATGCAGTGAGATTGTTTCACTGATTACATGGTGCTTTTCACACCTCAGGTCTGTTAAAGCAAAACGTAAATCACTGTCTTTAGGGGGAACGCTAAGTATTTCTGGACCACACCTGTGAAAATTGCTTTTACACTCAATGATTGAATGTACAGTATCAGACGGAGACAGCTTTGAGTCCAGAAAACCTGCCCAGTCTTGTGTATATGAATTTATCTCTTGTTTATAAAAATTGCGAACGAGACAAGGCCGTTTGTAGAGAGTGCTGTAGTGTAGAGTGTCGCTGTATTGATGGATGGAAATTTGTGTGTTTGTGTGCAGGAGTCAGCGCTGTATGGCGAGCACATCTGGTTCGAGACCAACGTCTCTGGAGATTTCTGTTACGTCGGAGAACAGCACTGCTACGCCAAGACATTGGTGCGTGTGTGTGTGTGTGTGTGTGTGTGTGTGTATACCACCGTTCTAATACATACAGTAATAACAATTAATAACTGTTAACCTTATCTCGATCTCTATGGTGTGACTTATATCGAAAAAGGAAGGAGATTAATTTTGACATCTGTAGACAGTAACTCGGACCTCTGTGTATGATTGAATTTCTGAAGCCTAAAATAGATATTCTCACGCAGCTGAATATCTCAATTTGTGAATATTAATTCTCTGCCTCAAACGTTTTGTGAATTTGTGATTTTTGTACCTGTACCAGTTTAAAATCTATTTCTTATTTAAAGTATATATCTGCATGATTCATTTGCTTAATTATTTTCATGCTTAAAAATAAATAAATACATTTCTTCAAAAGAAAACCTAGAATCAGAAGTAACACACCGCCATCTGGTGGTCGTGTTTAAACCTGCACACTTGGAGCGCACTGTAATTGTTATCCTTTTTCATTTATTTATTTATTTTAAAGAAGAAAAAGTTCCGCCTTTAATCCCCTTATAGCAACCTGATTATATTATCACCCTTTTTTTTTTTTTTAAAGTAGTAATGTCGTATAATGAGATTTCATACATGTGGTGTACAAACAAGGATAAAACTGATTTTTAATAATATAAATAAATTATTAAAAAATTATAAAAATAAGTAGGAAAATGAAAGATGAAAAAAATTTACTAAAGTTTAAAAATATATTTAATATTTTACATAATATTAATATATAATGTATAAAATATAAACCTAAGAATACATTATTTCAAATAATTGAAAACATTGTAATAAAACTTTAATGAAACTATAAATTCCAAAACTTGTTAATAATTTAAAAATATTTTTCAATAGATTTTTTCTTAAATAAATCCAGACCTTTTTTACCGTATAATGTAGAGAGAGTTAGATTGCTGACATTTGCATACCACAGGTCTTGGATCATTAGAAAGACATTCAGTGTGTTACAGTATATACCAGGGGTGGCGAACCCGCTTGCGGCTCTTTCACTGCTCGTCTGCGGCTCTTCAATCTATCCACGTTCTGTGTTTACACTTGCAAATTATTT
>JAQQZT010000023.1:14637923-14661935 GCA_030068275.1 Clarias platycephalus
CTCTCGCGCGATTTAACATAGACTAACACGATTGACGTGAAGTTCGTTAGTAGCCTGTCAATCATCATGGCAGAGTCTGGGAAGTGTACAGTTAAGCGCAAATACGAAGATGAGCACAGAACATATTTATCTGAATGGAAGGAAGGAACCGTGGAGTTTTGGAAGATTGTTCCGATTGAGAGATTTCCCAATGTCAAACAGGCTGCACTCAAACTACTGTCAATGGGTCAACTTACATGTGAATCACATTTTTCGACACTGAAACAAGTGAAATCAAAGCATCGCTCTGCTCTTACTGACACACGTGAACGATTAACTACGAGTAGCCACGACTGAATACAAGCCAGACTTAAAAAAGATTGTAGAAACCAAGTGTCCCACTGAGTCAAATAAAAGGAGGTAGGCTGATTAAAATCCATGAGAACTGTTCTGTTATATCTCACCTGTGCGGTTTGACTCACGGTGAGATGCGGTGTTAGGCACCGTGAGTCGCCGCGATAGCCCGCCGACGTTCCGCTGTCGCTCCGCGAAGTTCTGTAAGGACCGCAAGCTTCCGCGAGGACCGGCAAAAAAATTAAACATGTTTCATTTTTCGCGCGAAAAGATGGAAACGTACTCACAGCGCCAAAAACTCACGGTGAATCATAATGCACCGTACTTACGGCCACCGCGCGAAACCGAAGATAGGGGTATTATGTAATTAAGTGTATAAGTTGTGATACTGTTGTTTGCACATCTGTTGTGTGGCTCTTTGCAGTGATAAAGATTCTCTTCCCTGAAGAAGAGAATCTCGCCACCCCTGTTATATACAGTAAAAACAAAAAATCCTTTCGGTCGGTCAGACAGTACCTGCTGTTTGTTATTGTTCCATCACTGCTTAAGTTTTAGCATGATTTATGATTTGGAGATAAAACCATTAAAACTCAAGCGGTACAGAAACGTTCCGGCAGCACAGCAAAGGTCACTGACGATTACTGAAGAAATATCTGTGATTATACAGGTATGGAATCCTTGCTGGTGTGTGTTAATGGAGAGACTGCAAACTGTGTATTTGGGTTTTCGGACATGTCGGGTAAAACGAAAGTTTTCGTAAATTGTATAACGTGGAATTTGATCACTACTGTAATGTGGGAATGACTAAGCAAAAATGTAGACTCTCAACACTCTCAAAATTAGCACTATAGGGGGCGCAGGACTCTCTTGTTTTCCTACCTTTTCCCCCCCCCCACCGTTTTGGGCTTTTTCGCGGTCCTACCATGCACACTTGCACGTCTATGTGACCTATTTTTTGTATTTAGTAATTTTTCGGCGCAGGTGTACAGCCACCTGCATGATAAAACCCCAGCCTCTCCACCTGTAAAGTAAAGGCAGTTTTTACTTCTATCTATTTTTTTAATATCCGTTTCTTTCTCTAGCAAAAATCTGTTGCTCGGAAGAAATGTGCTGCTTGCAAGATTGTCGTCCACACCATCTGTATAGAGCAGCTGGAAAAGGTGAGTGTCGTAGCACTAAGCACTGGGTCGTACATGACCTCACTACTTCAGTCAACCAATCATATCCCTGCCCTCAGTTATCTCACAGGAAGTCCTCGCTTCCAGCGGAGTGGTTTGATGAGCTGCCACACAAAGATCCATCTTTCAGAGTGAGACCATCACCTCTCTCTGCCTTCTTTCTCTCTCTCTCTGTTTCTCTCTCTGATTTTCTATAACACCACAGGGCTGTGGTTCCTGCTTTCCCTGAGTAGCATCCAGAATACAAGACCAGGCTGGGATTAAAAGATCACTTACTCACCCCCTTCAGTCTGTACAGAAACTGAGACTATATAGTCTGAGGGGAAATCCATCAGATGTCGCTGTGGCATAATTCTGGAAACATGGCTAAAAAAAAATTTTTTTTAGCTTCGCGTGAAATTAGCGGAGTGTTATTTCCTCACACAGTGAAGGTCATGCTCTGATCAAGTTGAAATCGACATAAGCCTAATTAGTTTAGTTTGTCGTTTGTGATCCTGCTGTCACATCGTCATCAAAACAGGGAAAAGCGTCCACACATTCGGTATAGACTTTTATAATATTTAAACGATTAATCAAAAGGAATTAACCGTTCACAAGACATTCAGGCAACAGAATTGCCCCAGTGATCCAGTGCTTTTAGGATGATGAGGCAGTTTATGAGGGTATTTACATTCAAACTAGTTGATTAGCATAAGGACCACGCTAGTCATTTTATATGCCCCATGTACAAATATTACGATAAACTGGTTATTATTGTAATTCTTTCTTCCACTTTACGGAAGAAGCGTAGACGGGAAAACAAATCACGATCAGAGATTTTATTCGAGAAAAAGGTTTTGCAGTAGAAATCAGAGCTGTGTTTAGTGATAAAAGTAAGAGCATTTCTGCACACAGTGTGATGAGAAACCTCTCGTGAGTGAGACTCATCCGAAAGATTGGAATTTAGATCAATGGGAAAAAGGTCATGTGATCTGATGAGTTCAGATTGAGCCTGTTGACTCAGTGTGGTTCAGGGTGAGAAGGGAAGCACATGAAGCGATGCACCCATCATGCGTAGTGCTCACTGTACGATCCTCGGGAGACAGTGTTATGATCTGGGGTTCCTTGAGTTGCTCAGGTCTAGACTCAGCAACGTTATGTGGCAATAACATAAAGTCAGCTGATTCTAGGATTGTAAAAGAGTGGGTTTCGAGCATGAGGAATCATTTTCACACATGAACTGGACACCAGACTGTGTGTCGTAATCAAAACTAAATATTAGTCTGTATGAAAATGTCACCATGTGATGGCTTTTTCTCAAACTACAACTTTCCCGAACTTGTTTTACTCTTAATATAATTTTAGTCATAATTACAAACACGGATAACTTTTAGTTAGTTTTTTTTTTTTTTACTTTTAGTTTGTGTGTTCATGATTTCTGTAGCAATAGCAATGGGGGAAAAAAAAAATCAATATTTTTAAGTCACTAATGCATTAATATGGAAACGCTCTAAATTTCAGTGCCATTATCAGTTAAAACATGGATTGTAGTCATGTTGCTTAATGGACTGCGTGATTTCCTGCTGAAAGTTTGTTAACCGAATGCATTAGTGCTGAAAATATTACTACAGTAATCGATAAAAATCAATTGCCAATGCAACAATCAGACCCAACAGGCTTATGACTGATATGTCTCAGTTTATGTTCTGCTGAACACTCTCTCTCTCTCTCTCTCGCTCTCTCTGTCTCTCTCTCTCTCTCTTTCTCTCTCTCTCTCTCTCTCTCTCTCTCTCACTCTCATTTAAAAAGAATTTTTTTCTTTCCTCCCTTCTCACTGCAAAGGCCATCTGACAGGGCGGACTCCCCCGTCCGTAAGCGTGGTCTGAGTTTTCTGATCGCTTTAAGGTGCTTACTGGTGGTTTTGCATCTAATGAGTCGATGAATAACACGGGGCTTGTTGCATGATGAATAACACGGGGCTTATTTTTTTTTCGAGGTGCGGATAAGTTAAAGGTGAAATCGAGCTTGATTTTAGAGCTGTGTCAAATTTAATCACAAACAAATGTAGAAATGAAAACCTTCAAGATTAGAAATGAGAACCTTGTGAATGCCGGTACGTATGTCTTCATTTGTGATCATGAGCGTGATAAGTTCAGAATCATACAAAAAAATGATTTCACAAATTCTTAATCCATCTATATTCATTGTTCTATGTATTTCTGGAAAAACTTGTTTTTTTGTTTATGTTATCAGAAATCTATATTGATGGTTGGATGAACTTTTCTAGGAAGACTCAGGATCATCTCTGTGTCCTGGTTTAGCATTTTAACAGTCATATTGTATTATACTGTGTCTTTTGCAGATCAACTTCCGGTGTAAACCGTCATTCAGGGAATCAGGCTCTCGGAACATCCGGGAAGTAAGTGCGCACCCGGACTTCACCGTATCTCTTTTTTCCAATCCTCATGCATGATCTCTCCTTTTTTTTTTTTCCCAGCTAGAATCTTAACTGTACATTGCAGATGCTGTTAATGTAAAGCGCTCAGCTTTCTTTTATCACCTTCCCTTTTTCCCCTTCCTTATTCCTAATTTCCTTTCATTTTCCATTCTTCTTCTTTTCCTGCTTCCCGTCATCCTCCTGCAACATGTGCCCTATGTCCTTCTGTTTCCCATCATGCCTTGCGTGGGTTAGCCCGCACGGCATCGCAGAGCTCTTAAAGGTCAGGCCGCTTTGGAGCGAATCAGGCGTGCTGCCGCTAAACACAGTGTATGTATACCCCTCACACAGGTACTACACACACACGCTAACACGCACACACCACACACACCCCCAAAGGGTTCGCACAGTTACGAGGACATGTACATCTGTACAGACGCTCCAACACATGCAAATCGTTGCACGTTCGGATATTTGTGCAAAAAAGGCTTTAAAGTCTATAAGCTTATGTAGTCACTTCGGTACTTTAGAAGGATTTGCTGACTTCACAGTCTACTCATATTATAGCTTCATCCGCCAGTTCTCTCCGTCCTTCTTCTCTCATCCCATCCCCAGCTTCTTTTTAACGTTTATCTCATATGTACAGTACATGATTCCGTTTCTTACACTCTTGTCATATTTCCGCAGTTCGAGCTCAGTGTTTTTAGAATAATTGTGCTTGTTCTGTTCAGACATAACTGAACGTGATGCTCATGCATGTACAGTATAATCCTTTTCACTAGTCTTAATTTCAAGTGTTTAATGTACATCATTTCTGACCTGCAGGTGGGCGACAGATTAAACAACAAATTGTGGTTTGTGAATAAATAACTTGACTTGTCTTAGTTTGGCTCAACACAAGTCAATCAAATTATACAAAAATTATGTATAATTACTGTATAATATATTCATTCATTTTATAATCAGCCAATTTCCCTGCACCAGCCAGCTCTCCCCTGTCGTACACTGCCTGACCAAAAAATAAGTTGCTGTTTTCTTTTAAAGGTCAAATTAACCTGCATCACCCACTACGGGTGTGTAAACCCACTACGGACATTTAAACTTAACTGAATGGGTTAAGAACTGTCCAACACATTATTAAATAGGATGAAGGATATGTTCAACAAGAGTGTGATGAATCATGAATGGTGACCTGTCGAACGATTGGTGAAGTTTCATCTGAGAAATCAGAGCTATATTTAATAGTGACATTAAGAGCATTACCACACAAACACACAATGTGATGAGACTAAACCACTGTGTGGTCAGTTTGCTAGGGAGCATAAAGATTGGACTTTGCATCATTGGAAAAAGGTTATGATGAGTTCAGATTGACCCTGTTCCAGAGTGATGGTTGCATTCCTGAATGAGCAGGGCATCACACCTATGCACTTCTCTGCCCTGATGGCACGACCATATTCAAAGAATTGGATTGTGAAAGAGTGGTTCTGGGAATCATTTTCACACATGAATTGTCCAATGTATTGTGTACCATAACATCAAAGTGGTCAAGTGAAATATTAGACTGTGCTACATTATTATTATTATTATTTTTTTGACCATGCGGTGTACAACAGTTACAGACAGACGAGGGTGAGGGCTAACACATGCTTCCTCTTGGAACTCTAGCTACTAGAAGCCAGATATAAGTGAACACCGTGTCCTTTTCCTACTTGACAATTAAGATTTTATTAGGGAGATGTTCATTTTGTTCTCCCGGCCAGTCCATCTATAATTAGCCGTTACTAATTCATCATAATGAGATCTGTAATAATGACCTCTGCTGTTTCCATGACAGCCTAATATAGTGCGGCATCACTGGGTCCATCGGCGGCGACAAGAGGGGAAGTGCAAGCAGTGCGGAAAGGTGTGTGTGTCTGTCTATTTCTAAAGTTGTTTGGAATAAATCGGATAGAGACATATATTGAAAGTTGTTGAGTAGTAGGATATCTGGCAGCCTGGGAAAACCCTTTACTTGGTCACATATGAGCATTTTTGTATTGTTACAGGCTTTTCTGAACTATATGAAATATATACTGTATTTTAAACAGAAGTAAAAATAGTTCTTCTGTCACAGTTAAAACAGTTCTTCTGCTTTCTTTAATTTAATCTAAATTATTTAATTATAAAGACTGGTCACTCCTGAAAGTGAAAAAGAAAGAATGAAAAGATTTGATTCCTCTTGAAACCCAAACATTTTGGCAGTGAGTTTCTGTGTACAAAAAAAAAAAAATATATAAATATATATATATATTTTTTTTTTTTTTTTTTTTTACTGTGTGACATGGCAACCCAACAACTTGATCAAAGCCAGACGTGCACTGCGTGAGGAATTTACACTTTAGGGAGTCTGACTGTTTGTTCAACAGTGTTTGATAAATAGCTCCTTACACAGCACGATCCTTGCAAGAACCAAGTTTAGACAAGACTAAAAACAAAACGTATCTAATGTACAGTACTGTGCAAAAGTCTTGAGGTTGCTGCTGAGGTTGTTACATAAACAACCAAGTTTTAAATTGTATCTTTAGACACTTTACACCCTGTCACAGTAAAACAGTTCTTCTGCTTTCTTTAATTTAATCTAAATTCATTCATTCATTATTTAATTTAAATTAAATGAATTTACTATGAAGAAAAGAGTGGGGTTCAAGACTTTTGCACAGGACAGTACATGTGGTTTGTTACAGTAGGTGTGTCAAAAAGTGTTACAAAGAAGAAAACATACAGTAATGTCCAGAACATTTCCCCAGGCCTCCACATCTCTATAATTATCCTTTTTTTAAATTATTTTTTTTAACATTTTCTTTTTCTCGTTTTATAGGGATTTCAGCAGAAGTTTGCCTTCCACAGTAAAGAGATTGTGGCGATTAGTTGCTCTTGGTGCAAACAAGCTGTAAGTACATACAGTATGTACGAGTGTGCAAATAACTGTGTGTGTAGTTGTGTGTGTCATCTTTAAAGTGTTCTTTGTTGCACGAAGTATATGTAATGTATTGTTGTTTTACAGTATCACAACAAGGTGACATGCTTCATGCTGCAGCAGATAGAAGAGTGTTGTTCTTTAGGAGCTCATGCAGCTGTTATAGTACCTCCGACATGGATTATCCGTGTCCGCAGACCTCAGGTACACACACACACACGCATTTACCAACACATACTATCTTAATTTAGTGGCACTTTTAAAAAAATATATATTTTTTTACAGCTGATTCTATTTTCGTGGGGGAAACTGTACGTCAGTTATCTGTAGCCATAATATCCGCACAATATTATGCAATGTCTCAACTTTACTAAATATGTTCTATTCATGTACTGTTAAACCTTGAATTGTGAACATAATTCGTTCCAGAAGCGTGCTTGTATATCAAAACACTCGTATAAAATCAACAAATGTCTCCCATAAGAAATAATGGAAACTCAGATGATTCGTTCCACAACCCAAAAATATTCATATAAAATAATTAATACAAAATATAAAGTAATAAAACAAATGAACCTGTACTTTACCTTCGTAAAAGAACTGGTATTAAGAAGCAGGAGCAAGGGGCCTAGCGTGTAGGATGACACACACACACACACACACACACACACACACACACACACACACACACACACACACACACACACAAAACGTAATCACTCCTCTAAACAGATTCGTCTCAAGCACATGTGTACTACAGTACTCGTATATCAAGACCTCGCTCATTTAACAAGTTAAAATTTATTTAAAATGTTTTGCTCATCTGACCAAGTTACTCGCAATCCAAGGTTCCACTATATACACTATATACACTAACCTGCACTAAACATCCTTTCACTAGCCACTATTAACTTTCATTATGCTGTGTACATGTATTTAATCAACAACAATTCTGACCAATCCTGCTCATTTGACTAAATCTGCCGACTCTGGCTGAAATGTTGACCAGTCTCACTTGTCCACTACAGAAATGTTTGCATGAATACAGCCTGCTTTAATATAACATATAACATAACCCTAAGGGTCAGCTCAGTTTACCAGGACTTGTGATGAAATTTCTCGTGAATGAATTAATTTACAGACATCAAGCACAGAATGGTGATGAGACTCTTAGCCGCAATAAAATATTTGAATGGGCAAACATTTTAAAGAAGGCCAAACATACGTGAATAATGATCCCGACGAGGCGACTCGGAGCTCACTGCAGTCGTTCACGTGAACATTCAGCGAGTGGAGCGCCTAATCTTGATTGAACACTTGAACTTGTTGCCAACTTTCAGAAGAGATGCATGCGTCTGTCTGTGGGAAATGCACCCACAATCATTCACCACCACCACCACTTGCACATTACAGGACCTCGGCTGGGAGTTATTACCACAATCCCCCACACAGTCCGGACTTTGCTCCAAGCCATTTTCACATGTGGCTAGGATAAGTGCATTACTGTAGCAGGGATTATACTGAACGGTGGAACCTCGGATTACGAGCATGATTCGTTCCGGAAGCGGCTCTTATTCCAAAACATTCGTAAACCAAATTTAATTTTCCCATAAGAAATAATGGAAACTCAAATTATTCGTTTCACAGCCCAAAAAAATAAATACATAAAAATAATTAATACAAAATATAAAGTAAAAATAAAATTAACCAACATCAAATTAACGTGCACTTTACCTTTAAAAAAAAATAAAATAAAATAAATCCCGACGGATAAGTGTTTCCGTTTGTTTGTGCGTGCGTGCGTGTGTGTGTGAGGCTAGAGTAAGAGGAGACTCTTGCTTTCAGCCCCTCCTGACTCCCCCTTCTCATCTTACACAGTAAAACTTTCTCCTCTCGTTTGAATTTCACACAAACACACACACACATTAACAGGGCACTTTAAATTAGCAAGGAACATCGCTAATCACACTCGCATGAGCGCATACTAACGCATCACTGCTGTAAACGTAAAACAAATCAACCTGCACTTTACCATTGAAAAGAATTGCGACAGAGCAGTGTTTCTGTACACAGCAGAGTGTGTGTGTCTGTGTGTGTGTGAAGCAGAGAGAGGGTTGCTTCGCATACACACAAACACACACACACGCACACTAAATGCGAGAGAGAGAGAGTGTGTGACCCGGCACGGTGTCAAATTACGCGTGCACATACACACACAACGACAGGCTGAATCAGAGATGGAGAAAATGGATTTTTAACTTCTAATAAGACTTTCTTTTGCTTTACACGCGTGCACAGACGTGTGTTATAAAAAACAGTACATGTGCGCTGTACACACGAGAAGCACAACAAGAAGCACATGCGTGATACATGATACTCGGTACACGAGTATCATGTATTTCCAGCTTCCAGCTTGTTTTTCCAGTCAAAATTTATTAAAAATCTTTGCTCGTCTTGCGGAACACTCGCAAACTGCGTTACTCGCAATCTGAGGTTTCACTGTATAGAGAAACAAAGGGATTTTCCGTCGTAACTGTTATTCTGTGTTCAGTTATTCAGTTTTGACCTGTTTGACTTGGACACTCCTCGTACAGTATGTATAATGATAATAATGCTTTCTTCTGTCTTCTTCCTCCAGTCCTCACTAAAGTCAAGCAAAAAGAAAAAACGGACATCATTCAAACGCAAATCTAGCAAGAAGGGAGCCGAGGTAGGACCTTATTATAACTGATTTTATTTTGTAAACACGAGTCACCGTTTTCTTTAATTAAACACACTTGCATTAACTTTACTAATAGGAGTCTCGATGGAAGCCGTTCATTGTGAGGCCCATTCCTTCACCGCTGATGAAACCGCTGCTGGTGTTTGTTAATCCAAAGAGTGGAGGAAACCAGGTCAGACACACACACACACACACATGTACAGGCAGGGTGTAATGGTACATATATTCATACTGTGTCCTTTGGTACAGGATGTTCAGTGTATGTATCAGCGGGAGGGGGGGGGGGGGTGATGGTGGATGGGGGATTCTCTACATGTATCTTAATAAAAAGGCAGCACATCACTGAAGACTTCTCCTGTTCGATTTTATTTATATAGCGCTTTTAACAATGGTCATTGTCTCGAAACAGCTTCACAAAATTAAATGAAGACATGGAATTTGTACATGTTTGAAAAGTCAGATGAACAAGTTTATTTAAAATATAATGCGGATGAGTTATGTACAGCCTGGGAAAATAAGTATTTGACTCAGTTAAATTTGACCCACATTTTATCAGTAAGGGGATTTCTAAGTGGGCTATTGACACAAAATTTCCACCAGATGTAGCCATCAAGCCAAATATTAAATTCGTAGAAATAAATCAGAACATTTAAGTATACAAGTTGAGTCTTAATAAATAAAGTGAAATGACACAGGGAATAAGTATTGAACACATGAAGATAACAAGGTGCAAAATGCACATAGGTGCATACAGATGTGGCCATTACGAATTGGCCGTAATTTGGCGCGCAAAATCACTCAAGCAACATTCTGGAATTTAAATAAATGTGTTGTGCTTTACTGAATATCCGGCAGATGGCGCATGGAAGGACTTTATCTAAAAGCCAGACCAAGTACAACGAAGAATTGACATACACGCACGGGTGCGTTACAATATTAAGAAGTAGAAGATAAATTCGGAGCACTACTACTAATAATAATACTGAATGGAGTAAGCGCAGTCAAAGAAGTATCATCATTGAATGGGAGAAGAAAATGAATAATAATTGCATATCTGTATTTACAGTTTGAGCTCAACACGTTTATGAGCTCTGCCGCTTGCTGTCAAGGGGCGCCTAAGAGAGGTAACACATTTTCGGCTTCAGTAGACACACAATACTTCAGACTGAAACACGACTGCCCCCTACAGGTAATGAACGGCATTTTCACAGCTTGCCGCGCAAGTCGCAGGATCTCTTTTCTCGAAACGTGTGTTCTTAATGACCAGATCTGTAGAAAGCCAGGAGATCATCTGTCAGTATTGAAAGAAAAACCCCGCCCCCTATCAGTACTAATTGATATCAGCTGCTTTAGTCTTAATTGATGGCCTATGAAGGCTTCTCATTACCCAGGAGACACACAGGAAAGACTTCATGATGGGTAAAAGCAAAGAACTCTCCCAAGATCTTTGTAATCTTATTGTTGAAAAGCATTCTGATGGAAATGGTTATAGGCGCAATTCCAGAATGCTGAATGCGCACTGTGGGGACCATTATCCGGAAGTGGAAAGAGCATCAGTTCACCATAAACCGGCCACGTTCAGATGCTCCACGTAAGATCCCTGTCCGAGGAGTCCAAAGAATAATTCGGAGAGTTCTCCAAGAGCCAAGAACCACTCGGGCAGAACTTCAGGAAGACCTTGCATCAGCAGGTACTGTTGTTTCAAAGAAAACTATAAGCGGTGCACTGAAGCGCCATGGCATCCATGCACGCTCACCACGCAAGGCTCCATCGCAGAACAAAAAGCATGTTGAGGCTCGGTTAAAGTTTGCAAATCAGCATTTGGAGAAGGCCTGTGGATTATTGGGAGACTATTGTATAGTCAGGTAAAAGCAAAATTGAACTTTTTGGCAGTCATTCTAGACACCATGTTTGGAGAAGAAATGGCATTGCCCACCACCCCAACAACACCATACTGTACCAAGTTTGGGGGTGGAAGCATCATGGTTTGGGGCTGCTTCTCATCAAGGGGTACTGGCAGACTTTATATTATTGAAGGCATGATGAATGGAGAAATGTCTATTTTGGGTAAAATTTTTTGATCCATTTTGAATAAAAATCTGCTACCATCTACCAGAAAGCTGAAAATTAAAAGAGGATGGACATTTCAGCAAGACAATGATCCCAAACACAAGGCCAAGGAAACAATGAAGTGGTTTCAAAGAAAGAAAATCAAGTTCCTTGAATGGCCCAATCAGTCACCTGACCTAAATCCCATAGAAAATCTTTGGAGAGAACTGAAGATCAAAGTTCATAAAAGAGGCCCAAGGAACCTTCAAGATTTAAAGACCGTTTGTGTGTTTGTGTGAAAGAATGGGCCAGAATCACTCCTGAGCGATGCAGACGACTGGTCTCTCCATACAAGAAGCGTCTAGAAGCTGTAATCACCAACAAAGGCTTTTCTGCAAAGTATTAAATAAAGTGTGTTCAATACTTATTCCCTGTGTCATTTCACTTTATTTATTATGACGCAACTTATTATATTACATTAGTATATTTAAATGTTCTGATTTCTTTGTATGAATTCAATATTTGACTTGATGGCTACATCTGGTGGAAATTTTGTGTCAATAGCCCACTTACTGATAAAAATGCTGATGTGTCAAATACTTATTTTCCCAGCTGTATATTTTCTTTCCCAAACAGTGAACTGTGTTTTCGATTTAACAAACAAATATGCCTGAACGTTGATTAAAAGTCATACAGTAGAACTCATTTAAAGGTGAGAAGTGTCACATTGTTTATGTCTGATGCCGTGTGCAGCCACCATGTTGATTTGACGTCACTCTGTAGGTGGGAAGTAACTCCAGTTTGGAGATATTTGGCAGAGAAGGGTTCATTGAGTTGGACAATAATAGTAAGCGTGCCACAATCAGTAATACAATCAACAATCAACCTCAATCAATGGCTAGTTTGCCTCTGTATACAAGTTTCTGTTTACATTTGCAAAAAAAATGTAAATAAATGGCATGTCTTTTTCCCATTGTACCAAGAACGTACCGACTCATTACTTTAAAACTGATGAACATATTGAGCCGTGACGTTTGCTTCTCATTACACCCTTACAAATAACTAATTAAATAAAATCACAGAGTTTGAATTATTGAGCTTCTGACAAATCATTAAATGAATTCAATGATTTTCTTTTTTGCAATAATTTATGTTAACTGTTTATATGTGGCGCTTCTGTGTGAACTTGAAGTCCGACGCAGATTAAAAATCAGGAAAGCCAATTCTGTGGTTTTTAAATTTTAACTCAAGAGAGATACAACAACTAATGAAAGTTAATTAAACAGGAAACTTTTACAGTTCTATTTATATTATATTCTTGCAGATTATTTTAAATCCATAAATGATACATTTCAGCTTTGTTTTTTAAAAAACGAGTTACAGAATTGAGAAACCATTTGTCTTTCAGGGTGCCAAAATAATCCAGTCATTTATGTGGTATTTAAATCCTCGGCAAGTCTTTGACCTGAGCCAAGGCGGACCTAAAGAAGGGTGAGTCATTAGCACACCCACGGACACTCTGCTCACATTAAAAGTAATTCGCAAGGTTTTAACAAGTCTGTTTTTTTTTTTTTCCCTCTGCACTTTAGTTTGGAAATGTACCGAAAAGTTCACAACCTGCGTATTCTTGCGTGCGGTGGTGATGGCACAGTAAGTGCGCATGCATGTTGCATTTTATTTTTTAATCCTAATAATTTAATCCTACAGTAACTCGTGGCAAACATCACTGCTGATCAGGACCCCTTTTTAGTGCAGAGAGTAGAGCCAAGTGATATTTAAATCTAAGCTAACTATAATATTAGTTATGACATTTGAGTTACGGTCATGAAAAGAAGGCCTTAAAACTCACAATCCACGTTGGCAGAATTACACAAAAGATTTCATGCATGTGTCCTGATTTGGTTTTTAAGATTATGGAATAAGCTTGAAGAAGCCTGCAGAAGATCCCCATATTTCACAAACTGACTTTTATCCACATTCATCCCTTAGAGGATTTCTAAACCACGCAGAATCATGAGAAAAAAATGAAGGAATTTAAAAACCTCTCCAGTCTCCCAGGAGAAACAAGTCTTCATTTTTTATTTCACATTCATGTCGCAAATGATTACATGCATACTGTATCATGTTCGTGTATGGTGTAGCGTACACAACATTGTCACATTTTCATTTTGTGAACAAAAACCTCTAAATAATATACATCCACACACACTTTGAATTATTACAGTTTTGTGGTTAGTCATTGATCCATGATTTATCGTCGCTGGATTTCCTCTTCTTGACCAGAAGGAAAAAGCCACTTAACTTCAGCCTCAACTGCTGCAAATATCTTCTTTTTTAAAAAACAAAATCTTTATACAGAAATTCTGTTCATATTTATATTTTGGATGATAACACTCATCATCACAGAGCAGTTATACAGACACTCACATGTAGAGATAATTGAATCCATGCTGAGCAGATAGTGGGCCTGCACAGGATTACAGAGTGCAGTTTTCAAGAAGTTAACAGCATTTAAAGTATTTTGCATAAGTTTATATAATAAAAGACACACAAACTGCGTGATGTTCCTCTGGTGCCCTTGTAGGTTGGCTGGATCTTGTCCATTCTGGATCAGTTGCAGCTAAACCCCCAGCCTGCTGTAGCCGTACTACCTCTGGGGACTGGAAATGACCTGGCCAGGACCCTCAACTGGGGTGGGGTGAGTGAATTGCAATTCCTGGCCCAAAAACAAACAAACAAACAAACAAACAAACAAAAAAGCACACTTAAATATTTCTTTCGACTGCTTTAACCTTTGATTACAGTGTGCAATGTCGTGGCCAGTTCATGTGTGAAAATGATTCCTCATGTTCTCAGAATCACTCTTTCAGAGAAGAAAAACTCCACAGATGTGATAACCAGGTCATTCCGCACATTCAGATTGTCAGCTGACTTCATTTTATTGCCACATAACGTTGCTGAGTCTAGACCTGACCGACTGAAGAAACCCCAGATCCTAACACGGCCTCCAGAGGATTGTACAGAGGCCACTATGCATGATGGGTGCATCGCTTCATACTGTACGCTTCCTTTCTTACCCTGACGCACACTTCACTCTGAAAAAGGGTTAATCTGGACTCATCAGACCACATGACCTATTTCAATCGTTATGCTCCCTAGCATTTCTTTCTTCTTTGATTAGTGTCACTAACAAGAGGTTGCCTTTTGGGCACATGGCTGTTTAGTTCTCATCACATTGTGTGTGTGGAAATGCTCTTACTTTATTAGTTCTGATTTTACTGCCCTTCTTTTCAAATAATGAAGTTTTAATAATGTCTAGTTCTTAATCTGATCCCAGTAATTTCGATGTTTTCTTCGCTCGATGCAGGTCAATAGTTTGACCCTTCTGAAACTGCTGCTTTTATTTGGCTAGGCAGTGTATTAATGTTGAAAATGCAAGGTTGGTTTATTCATGTTAAACCATGGATAAAGACAAATGCTGGGCATACTAATAATTAGGAAATATTCATACCGATTAAGGAAGAGCGGTGCAGTCTTTCATTATCCTGTTCCTTACATAAACTATTCGCCTATCTGAATATTCTTGATGGATGTGAAAATCATATACTGTACAGTAAACTAAATATCTGTATGTACTTTCTGCCATGCACAAGAGCATATGAGTAAGAACTTTTCTACTTTTTTACATATTGTACAGTCTGGAACTGAAATGAACTCAATTAAGACTTACGTACTTAGATCTACTGTAATAGACATTTACAGATGTAAACTTTTTCCCGCGAAATGCCGCAATTCGTCGCGCGCCGTGCCGCGAAATCCCACAGGCAGCATTCAGGAATTTAAATAAATGTCTTGTGCTTCACTTAATATACGCCAGATGGCGCATGGAAGGACTTTATCTAAAAGCCGGACCAAGTACAACGAAGAATTGTGTATAATTAGTTAGCCTAAAACAATATTGTTTCCAATGCTGAAGCAGACCTGAATTTTATTTTGTTTTACAGTAGATCTTTCATGATGAATGTGTGTATATGTGCTTCATATTATGTTCATAATGATGAAATGAGATGCCCAAAATCGTGCTTTCAAAATCATAATAAAAAGTTTGTTATATAGTTTTTGTAATGTCTTAACAGGGACAAAACAATGAAAGACATGGCCATACCTCGGTTTAAATGACCGTTTGCAAAATGATTCACAAATTTAATGCAGAAAAGTTGTGATTGTGTCAGTATTCACCTCCATGCAGCACCATGAAGACCAAAGCTCTTTCTAAACAAATGTTATGAAAAAGGTTGTAGGTTTTTTTTTTTTTTCAAAATCTTTAAATATTGTGCAGAGAACCATTACATCAATTATTTTAAAAAGGAAAAGGAAAGCAAGACAACCAAATATTACTCAAGTAATCGTAGAAGTCATCTTTGTACTACAAAAAATACTAGTATTACGTGAAGTATTAGGCTTCACGTGTACTTAAATATCAAATATACAGGGCTTGTAACAGCTCACAGTAGCCTCTTTCATCTCTCTGTCTCTGCTTTCTGATTGTGAACGTGCTGTTTTTGTTGCTGTCTGCACCCAGCTCCACTTTTGATTTCAAACACCTGTTAAGTTATTAGGCATGTCTCGAAGGAAAGGCAAGTTGTGCAATTATGGATAAGAGGCAGGTGTCCGACTTCATAAACCACACACCACTGTGCTTAGGTAGCGCAATGCCATGCAGAAATATACTTATATAAGAGTACAGACATTGGCTGCATTTTTGTGCAAAGTAAGAAAGTGTCCTCTAATAAAACTACTCAAGTACAGATATGTGAAATATGTACTTGAGTGCAATAATAAAGTAAATGTACTCAGTTACCTCCCACCTCTGGTGCTTAGTGTCAGGTCAGCCTTAGACCCGACACTCCATAAGGCTGGGCTTTATGGAAATGTGAAAATAGACTGTAGAAACTACAATAATCGAGGAATAATAATTGAGGAAAATGTTTTTTTGGTATTGGCACAAACACATCACTGCATGTACCTGTGAGAGCACCAACCCACAGTGAAGCATGGTGGTGGTAGCTTCATGTTTTGGCATGCTCTTCATCAGCTGGGATCAGGAAACTGGTCAGAGTTAAAGGCAAACTCAATAGAGTCAAATTCAGGGGAAAATCCTGAAGAAACCTGTTCTAGTCTGCAGGAGAGCTGCATGGAGTGGATCACAATTAAGAATCTGATAGTATTAGAATAGTGCGGTCAAATACTAGACCACAATCTAGGATTACCTAGACTCTCAAGTCAGAGTCTCGGGTAGGACATTGTATTTAATTCATCTGATCTGACGATAAACAGTTTTGAAGCTGAATCGTGGGAGCGCTGGTCGTCGCCATCTTTGCAGGAGCTGACTCTAACTGTCTTTTTTTTTTCCGGTTTGACACCTGTAATGCAGCTGTAAATCAGCCCCTCCCCAATTATGTATAATTTTATAGCTTAATATAATTTAAACTGATGAGCTACAGTAAAATTCAGCCCATACAGTTGTCCTGAATGGGAAATCTAGCTATTGAGCCTGTTTTAGTACCAGGCTGTTCATTTCTGTTGTAATATTGGACATTTTAACATGGGATCCGTGAGGATTGACTCGCCTATGGAGCCAGCTAGTGGACATTTGAGGAAATGCACATTTTGTGTGTCAGCCTAATTTTTAAGAACCGGAGGTTGCCGCTTGGTTTGTCTGACAGAACCTCAGCCAGGAGAAATGGGCAAAAAATACCACGACTCAGCCATGCAAGGCTCAGAGAGAGATATCGCCAATTAAGTCCATTTAAGTTCCGGGCTATAAAGGGAAAAGTAGCTGGAAAAGTTGAAATGGGGTACTACAAAACACTATAACTGAGTTAAGTTAAGAGGCAATCATAATTTGCACAAGTATGAGTTTTGGGTTTTGACGTGTTTTCTCTGAGTAGAAATTAAACAGTCACATATCCAAATCCATAAAAACAAAATAAAAAAAACAATTCTGTTCTTATTTAAATAATGTCTTCGCTTTTAGATATGGGATACACTTTATGAAATCTACAGACAGCATTTTTCAAAAGTTAACAGCAGTTTTATAATTAGTTTAGGTATCTGGGTAGATGTTGTTATGAATTCTTAGTTTTTAGTCTTCAGAAGTTAAACTCACATACCTTAGGGGCATGAATACATTTTATGACATAAAATTTAAATGAGAAATGACCGAAGTGTGTGTGTGTGTGTGTGTGTGTGTGTGTGTGTGTGTGTGTGTGTGCAGGGTTACACAGATGAACCAGTATCCAAGATCCTCTCTCATGTGGAGGATGGGAACATTGTGCAACTTGACCGTTGGAACCTGCGTGTGGAGCCAAATGCCGAGGCAGGACCGGAGGAGAAAGATGAACAGGCGGCGGACAAGGTAGGCTCCTCCCACCTCCTCACATATGCTCCGCCCTCACTCTATATGGTATGTATATTTCTGTGTATATGGCGTATTATCATCTGCATTCATATACTGCTTTATTTCCTTATTTCACAGCTTCCCCTTGATGTTTTTAATAACTATTTCAGCCTGGGCTTTGATGCTCATGTAACTCTGGGGTTTCATGAGTCTCGAGGTTTGTGGAATAGTATCAATCTCACTTTAGAATAGTGTGTGTTTGTGTGTGTGTGTGTGTGCATGTGTGGGCAGGTTGACTGGCACTAATTGAAACACTGTCTTTTGTATCTTTTTTCCTCAGAGGCGAACCCAGAAAAATTCAACAGTCGCTTCAGAAACAAGATGTTCTATGCTGGAGTGAGTGCGACAAGAAAAGACGTCCTTCTATCACACACAAAAACACAATCACCAGCGGGCTTTTAGTCACACGTCTTTTCAAAGCAGTCACGGCGATTGTGAGGAAACGCATGCCGAACAGTGCCGGATGTCTCATGCTGTAAAACGGTCGCACATCTTATACAAGAACCATGTCAGATTCAGGAATTGGATTGTATAGTCCTGTTCTGTAGCAGCACATCTCAGGCGTAACATCAGTCACAAGGAATTCTATACTGCTGTGAAAAGCGGCAATTGTGACTTATATTTAGTGTTAAGGAGATTTAAAAAAAAAAAAAAAAAAACGTAGCCAGGGAACTAATGTTTACAGCTGTTAGAATAAAAGGGATAGAAGAAACAGATGTTGTTGTGTTGTAGTAATTGCAGTGGCCCTCATGATAAGGTTTAATCCACCTGATGTGGATTTATTCTCCTGTTTTTCAGACTGCTTTCTCAGACTTCCTCATGGGCAGCTCAAAAGATTTGGCCAAACACATTAAAGTGGTGGTAAGTTAGCCAGCTCTCGTACTCTCATATCTGAGAACACTGCTTATCTCTTTCTGAAGACTAAATTTACAGATTATGGGAATGTCCTTGTGGGAAAATTTAGCTGGTGCTAATGAAGGAAAAGGTCATTAGTTGAATAGTTTCTGTTGGCTGTAAGGTTACAAATTAAAATTAAAACCAATGCTGTCCCCCTTGTACCACCAAAATAGCTGTGAACCTCTGAAGGTGTAATGTGATATCTGGCACCAAGTCGTTAGCAGTGAATCTCTTAAGATCGGTAAGTTGCGAGACGGGGCCCTCTGTTCTTTCTTTCATGGATCAATTTGTCCAGTGTGGCAGGGCGAATAAATGATCCTGCTGGGAAGAAAATGTTGCCATATTGCTATTTGCACACATGGTTCCTCAGCAGGACATTTCCACATTGCCTCCACCTGCCTGTCTTTATCCCATAGTGCATCCTGGTGCCATCTAGTGGACACACACTCACTGTACACAAAACCATCAAACCAGGCTACTTTCTTCCTTTGCTCCATGGTCTATCAGTGGTTTCATGGTTTCCTCAGTGGACAGGGGTGTGTCCGTGGCTACGCAGCACCAAACAGCAAGTTGTGATGCTCTGTGGGTTCTGACGCCTTTCTATCATAGCCAGAAACAACCTTTAGAGCTACTGTACAGGTACTGTAGCTCTTCTATGGGAAAGGACCAGACAGACTAGCCTTCAGTCATCACTTGCACCAGTGAGCCTCGGTGCCGATTAAACAGTTGTCCTTTCTTGTACCACCAGGGTCAGGGTCTAAACAACTGCATACCAGAAACAACTCACAAGACAAGTTGTGGAGAGGCTCCGATCCAGTTGTCTAGCCATCACAATTAGACCCTTCTCATTTAGGGACTTAATGTTCCATGTCACCTTATGCTTGCCTAATTTTCCCGCTAACAACTATAATGAGATACTTACTGTAGTGTTATCTACTTCACGCGTCAGTGGTTTTAATCTTGTGGCTCATCAGTAATAGGACAGGTACAGGTCCAAGTCCAAGAATGAATAAGCTCTTAAAATATTTTAAACTTAAGATTTTAAAATATTAAACCTTTATTTAAAATTTCTACCTGGTAGAAATGCACAAAAATGAAAAAGAAAATGCAAAGAGAGAGATTTTTGTTTTCAGATCTATAAATTGTGAAAAATATTACCAGGGTTTCCAAAGCTGCTGTATATACAGTACCACACCAGGCGATAAAGCTGCTGCTGACTTGTGCTCTGTTTTCACTGACAGTGTGATGGTGTAGATTTAACATCTAAGGTTCAGGAGCTGAAGTTGCAGTGTCTGGTTTTCCTCAACATACCCAGGTGGGAAGCTCATAATCCTCTCTCTCTCTCCTTCTCTCTCTCTCTCTCTCTCTCTCTCTCTCACTCTCTCACTCTCTCCTTCATGTATTTTAGTATACAGAGTCTTAAGTCTCTTCTGTGTGTGTGTAGATACTGTGCTGGCACAACACCATGGGGGAACCCAAGTGAGCACCACGACTTCGAGCCTCAGCGCCATGACGACGGTTGCATCGAGGTCATCGGCTTCACCATGACATCACTGGTACATTATTCAAGACGCACTTCAACATGTCGCTCAAATCTAATCAGCAAAGCGAACATGCATGATTCTCATTTGGCAAATACGAGTAATATCATCCTAAGTCCAATATGAAATGTCTTAGAATCAACACTAGCGCCTAACACAAGGCTGGATCCCAAATCCCTCTTTAAACCTTGATCAAGGGATCCACTTGGTGTGTGGAACAAGGCATTGTACACCGTACATAGTGAACTAGCTTCCAATTTTACGCTATTTGAGATTGAACCCCCTCAACCCAGAAGTTGTTCTGATTTTATAAATTAGATGTACTAAAGCGGAATAAGTGGAAATATAATGTAAATCTGGTGAATTTCTCACCAACCCTGTCGAAGGATATATGTCCTGGCTGAGCAAAACGACTGGTTAAATAAACAGCACATCATAATCTCTTGATAATAATTGGCGCTTGTGAAGTACAAATGATGTATAGAAGCACTATCACACTTTGCTCCACAGCTGTGCTGTTTTTCAGTTTTTCTGAATAAAAAAAGAATCATAGTTCATACAATGCAATGGAAATAAACCAAAGTGTGTTTGTTATCAAAAATATATTCCTGCTGTCGTCGTAGGCAACGCTCCAGGTCGGAGGGCATGGCGAGAGGCTTAATCAGTGCCGCGAGGTGACCCTGACCACCTACAAGTCAATCCCCATGCAGGTAGATGGAGAGCCGTGCAAGCTCGCCCCTTCCACCATCCAAATCTCGCTCAGAAACCAGGCCAACATGGTGCAAAAAACCAAGAGGAGGACCTCTATACCACTGCTTAATGAGTGAGCTATACATGCGCACACACACACACACACGCTGACATTCTGCTCTGTGTTTGCTAGAATGTTTAGATGCATTTTCTCGAATTTCAATCACCATAAACAGCAAGCCATCCTGAATGAAATTATCACTGTACGGTTTTTTTTTTTCCTTTGTGGTTTCGTAAATGTCTTATACAATGGCTTCTGCGATATTAGTGTGGTATCAACAGCTTACCCTTTAATGTGTGGTGTAATTTACCATTACAGTGAGAACGAGGATATGGAAATGGAAGCTAATAATCTCTCTGTAATGATCATTTGGTCATGGTAGGATTCCCTGTAGTACTGACCATGTGTTTATCGTGGGCAACACACATCCTGTAATATACTGAAATACGAGTATAACAGCCAGTCGTATAGTACATACTGTATGTTTTTCTCAGTGTCCCCTTATGTTACACTTTGTATTAGTCAGTAACAAAAAGTGTGTGTCGGTAATCAGGCACCGTCTCTTTCCGTCTCGTACAGTCAGCAGACGATTCCAGAAAGGTTGCGCATCCGAGTGAACCGGATCAGCATGCACGACTATGAGGATCTTCATTACCACAAAGAGAAACTTAAGGAAGCTTGTAAGTGCAAACACACACACACACACACACACACACGTGAACAAGTCTTTCAACACATTTTACATTCTTGTGTGTTTTGATTGGAATTAATGGCCCCTACATTGGACTGCTCTACAACATTTTATTTGCGTAAAGATCCGTGTCTCGTCTAGTGCTGACCTTCACATGGTAATGACATGGTAGTGTAGATTTCAGTAGGGCAGGATTTCTTACATTTTCTTACATATATTCTCTTCCAATCTAGCAGCTCTGTTTAAGCAGACACACCTTTGTTCACATGTGTTTGTTAAAGCGGATGTGTCACCTGTGTGCAAGACAATTACAGAAGAGCTAATATTATTAACCCGAGCTGCTGATCTTTCAACACATCTTGGGCCAGCCCAACATCTCAAAAACCACAAAAAGGGCCGGAAAACTAGGCTGAACGATTCAGGCGCTGGAAAGGAATAATAATAAGAAGAAGAACAATCTGCTTGATCTTAGCATCCACTCCACCACCCCTCATTATATCTCATAATCTTTAGGAATGGCTCTGAACATCCTAGACACACCGTCTACAGTTACAGTACACCTCCGTCTGCAGAAATTAATTAGAATTCATTCTGAACTCGCCATTTGCTTTTTAAGCTTTTAAAAATGCTTTGTAAGCTTTTTAAATTTAGCATCCCAGGCATTAAATGTGTCCTGTAAGCCGCTCCTCTTTCATTAAAAATGTTAATAAAGGGTGCAGTGGCGTTCCTCCACCCAGTAGGCCTCTATTACTGCTTTTTTTTCTTTTCTTTTTTTCGGATTCCCAGTTGCATTTATAACTCTGTGAACATAAATGCATCCCTGCTGATGAGCTGGCACTGCTAGTGGGACTTTCATTTCATTGCCGATTCAGCAGCTATACTGGGATTTTAGCTACTTCAGGCTCTCATACACAAGCTGTGTAATTGATGACCGTATAATCGATGCTACAGTGAATTCTGAACAAATGCACACTTCTCTTTTGCTACTTTGGAAACATTGCATCGCGTATTAATACTTCCAGCAGAGACCCTGTTCACTGTGTGCCAACACCATAAACTGCTCGTGAAAGAGCCGAAAATCCTGTGACTTTCCACCGTTAAAACAGCATGTAATAAAGTCTTTATAACCATTGCTCAGTACTTACTGTATGTTGATAATTTATACCAATTAATACCGAATTACTATTTTTTACTACATTTTAAATTCAATCTGTTAAACAAATAAAATTAATTTCCTTCATGCATAGACCTAGAGAACACATTGCTTTAATTCTCCTTTCGCCCATCATCAGTCATCATTTTCTGACCACAGGGAAGCGGTTTACTAAATGTTTTTATTTTTTTTATTTGAACATTTCCCAACCCATCACTGAGGAGTTCAGAAATCCATGCACCACTTAAGTACAAGTCCGACATACAGTACACTAAGGCCCAGTTTATGCTTAGAGCCTTTGAGAATGCTTAAAATGAAAGTCTGGCCAGTAGAATGTTTTAGTTATTTTACAGGTGGTCTACAGGATGGGGTAGAGGAGATGTATATACAGATGACATCTGTAGACTTATCTTATCATGCCATGGGGTAGAAAATATGTAAAAAATAAAAAAATAAAAATTTAAAGTATGGACTCCAAAAAAGTATGAGTAACTGTAGAGGCAAATAGTATGGCAGTTAATCAATTAAGGATAAACTTAGTATAGAGGAGAGGGTGGGGTAGAAGAGAGGGCAGGGTCGACGAGATGATGGGGTAAAGGAGAGGGTGGGGTAGAGGAGAGGGTGGGGTAAAGATGAGGGTCGGGTCGAGGACTGGGTGGGGTTGAGGAGATGATGAGGTATAAGATGAGGGTAGGTTAGAGGAGAAGTTGGGGTAAAGGAGAGGGCGGGGTAGAGGAGAGGGCGGGGTAGAGGAGAGGGTGGGGTAGAGGAGAGGGTGGGGTAAAGGAGAGGGTGAGGTAAAGATGATAGTGGGTTAAAGATGAGGGTAGGGTAAAGGGGAGGGGGTAGAGGAGAGGGTGGG
>JAQQZT010000023.1:14663056-14668056 GCA_030068275.1 Clarias platycephalus
CTTATATATTCATATATACTTTAAACTTTTAATATATTGTTCAATTTTAAGCATAACATTTTTTGTTCAATAAAAATTCATTTTTGAGTCATCCACCATAATTTTGTGGCTTTTGTAAAGTATCGGTTCAGGCACTGTTTTGGCACCGGTATCGAAAAAAACCCAAACGATACCCAACCCTAGGTAAAGGAGAGGGGTGGGGTCGAGGAGATGATGTGCCAGTTTAAGTACACATGGTTTTGCTCTTTCAGTCCCTGGTACAGTCTGCAATCACCACATCTGAAACTAAACTGGTTTGATGAATACGTTACGCACGCACGCACGCACGTGAACACACATGAGCTGCTTTTTAGACACCAGGTTAACACTGATTCGCAAAAGGCTACCAAACTCCAACACATTCGGCACGGCACAGGGTTGTTTTAAACATGTGCTTCATGAAGATAATATCCATGACACAGCCGCAGCTCCGAGTTGTTCGCTGATCTGACTTCCATTTGTGATGATCATAAAACACATCTGGCTTTTGTCTCGGTTGCTGTCACACACTCTTCACACCTCTAAAGAGCTTACACAACACTGGAAACAAACTGAGAGGGATTGAGAGAAAGACATGGAAATTGGGGAAGGGACACAGAAAGGAGAGAGCGAGAGAGAGAGAGAGAGAGAGAGAGAGAGAGAGGAAAAACGAACAAGCCTGAATTAAATTAGAGCATGCCTGTTCTGATGTTGCTAAGCAACCAAGCATTCCTCAGTAAAGAGCTCTCTGTCTCTCTGTTCTCGCCCTGATTGCGAGACTCGCAGTTCTCTAAAAGCAATCTTATCATTGCTCATATTAATATAATGGCTGACAAATCACTAAAGACAAGGCTAAATTAGAGAACCTCTTACTGGCAAATCATGAACAACTTCTTCCACCACGACAACAGAAGTAAACCCAGTTCAACTCTGCTGTTCCTCTTACATTTACCTATTTGACTGGAGCTTTAATTCAGAGTGACATAACCAGCGAGGCAGATATAATCCAATCCAAGAAAGGGGCTTACAGTGAAAAAAAAGAGAGAGAGTGATAGAAAGTGTGTCGCACAGCCTAGTGCATCGTTTCAAAATGCCAGAGCCACTGTACTGCTTTTAGTTCGAGTTTGACACACCACACACCTAAGCAAGTAAGTGGTTCACACATTACAATGTTTTATTCCATGGACGAACCAAGGGCATAACAGTACATCTGGATCCAAAACACCAATTATCACCCATAAGTACATAAATGTTTTCCCTAAAAATTTATGGATTTTTACACTTAACACCAAATAAACATTCATACTGATGCTAGAATGCTACAGTACACGTGCAAGTTTCCACTGAAACAAGTGTAGCTCCATGAAGCCGATCCAACATATTTATTAGAAACAGCAAGCTGAACATGTCTTAGTATTTCAGACTGCTACAAACTTTAAACTAGACAGACAAAGTCAGTAAGACTGTAAACTATATAGTCCGAGAAGTTAAAGAAACCTGCCAGTGTTTAAATGATTTCCTGCTGATGGAAGTTCTGCCTAGTGAAACAGAGCTGTTTGGCTTCCAGGCTCTGATGTATTCAAGCTTACTTTTAGATATATATATATATATATTTTTTTTTTATCTAAAAATGCAACGTGGCATTTATCGTTTGCTTCATCTGCTCTAAACGTCTAAAAGGCCAGAGCTGCTGTGAGCTCAGCCAGCTGTTGAGTTCTGGTCGGTCTCAGGTATTTTCCATTAAGAGTCTCCTTTTAGAAACGTCTCTGCGATGATGTCCAAATCGAGCAGTGCATTAGTTTCAAGCAAGCGGGATATAATGGGCTCTGTGAAAAGAAAAATTGCTTCCATTAATCAAAAATGCAATATCTATTGATTAGTATGCCGTTTCCTGCTTGTGATGAGAAAACAAACCTTTATAAACTGCTTGGTAACAGTATAAGTGCTTTCTCCCAGCATTATCTTGCTCTCTTTGAATTGGACTCCTGAAAACGATCCAAATTCTCACCCTGTTTTTTTGTTTTACAAAAATGCAGTAGTAAATGTCATGAGCAAACAAACCTTTGCTCAAGGGAATTGCTTTGATAATATCAACAGCAGCAACAGGCTCTGGGTTTTATTTCCTCAATCCAGCATGTAACCCTTTTCATTTCCCTCAGCTGAATTTTAATTAATTTTTAATAGAATTTAAGCCCCATAAGTAAAGAGGGTGTGTTTTCAGGAGTGGACAAATCAGTAGCCCGGGACACGCAGATCTGTGCTATTTTATATATTTATTTACAGTGCATACTGTATGTACTGTATGTAGTTGCATGTTGGGCAAGAAGATGCATCAACCAGAAAAAACTACTTTTTGTGTCGCCTGCCTGCAAAGCATTTAAGACACACAGTGACCGCTATCTATCATCTTGTGTCGATGTCAAACTTTTCTTCCATCTGCAAATCCTCCTAAACCATTTATATACTTATACTTATATACTATACTCGACCAAACTCCCACATTAAGTTCCTCAGAAAGCATAGTTGTTGCTTTAGTTATTTAACTTTCTTATACATTTTTTTCATCTTATACAGTCCAAATATAAGAAACAGTCAAAAGTTTAGTAATGTGGCTGCATAGTACAGTAAAACCTTGAATTGCGAGTGTTTTGCAAGACAAGCAAAAATTTTGAATACATTTTACCTTGATAATGGAGCGAGGTCTTGCAATACGAGCAGTACGTATACACTTTTTTTTTTTCTGCCGAGCGTCACGTGATCACACCTGAGCCAATTATTTGTTTCTCTCTTTCTTTCTCTCTCTCTCTCTCTCTCTTGAATCGGGACTGTGAGTAATTCCTTAGGCCTAGTGCGCATGTGTCCTTCATATAGTCAACATCTGTGTGCGTAAAGCATTTTTTTTTTATTCTGTCCAAGTGTAGTGACTGTTCTTTAGTTACCTGTACTGCAACAACCCAAAGATGAAGAAAAAGGTTGAAAAGGCTGTAGCAGTGCGAGCGATGATTCTGTTTAACGACCATGCAATGTCATATTTCCGCGAAATCCTCAAAAGGTGGAAAAAACAAGTGTCTTTAGACGGGGTTCTTGTTAAAGTCGCACAAAAAAAAAGTTGAGCCAACATGTATATTTTGTATTAATCATTTCATATGAGTATTTTTGGGTTGTGGAACGAAGTTTCCATTATTTCTTATGGTTAAATTTGCTTTGATATACGAGTGCTTTGAATTAGAAGCACAGTTCCGGAACAAAGTATGCTCGCACTCCAAGGTTTATCTGTATTTCTTTTTTGTTGTAATTGTAGACTACATCTGAATGTACTTAATTTTTAAGTAAGAAGTAGCATTCCAACAACAGTGCACAGACAACAAACATGTCCCGAGATGAATTTTTATTGTCTTTTGAATTTTGCGAAGTTTTTATTTGTGAGCATAATGTGCTTTACTGTGTTGGGAAGCACCTCAATGCATCAACAACAGCATGTGCTGTCTGTTATGAATCTCGCCACCTGCTGCCTCATACACAGGCCGAGGTGTTATCTGCCTGACAGAAAAAAGACTTTAACTAGATGAGTTGACAAGCATCTTCTTTGAATTAGGAACATGAAGGTATTTGGAAACACTGAAGCAAAATAATGTGCAGAGTAAAACTGTTATGTACACTACTACTACTCCTCACAAAACACACATACTGTAGAGATGCGTGTGAGGAAAAATAATGAAATTATTATAAAATAATAATAATAATTAATTAATATAAATAATAATAAGTGTCTAGACAGGCTCATATCTTTACATGCAAAAACACTGTGTGCTACATGAGACACTTTAGAGAAGCATTAGTGTCTCATGTAATAATCATACCGTTATTCATTTCGTTAGTCTGTGTTGATGCGCTTTACTGACTAGCTCCATGCACACGGTACAGTACATTGTTACATTGCATCCATAAAGCACTTTGTAGTCTAGTCAGTTTCCAGGCAACCAAAACATGAAACTGGACAGCACACTGGACAGCTGGATGGTCCACGCTAACAAACATGTGATCCGTCCATCACTAGCGGAGTTCTTGCCTTTATACACAGAAACACACACACACACCATTTATCAAGCGAATAATTGAATTCTTCTCTTTTGTTTTTTTTTTTTCTTTTTATCCTCTTTTCTTCTGTTGCTCCCTCTCTTTCTTTATCTCTTAGCAATCCCACTGGGTCTGATCGTCATCCCTGGAGACAGTGACCTGGAAACGTGTCGAGTCCAGATTGAGAAACTGCAAGAGGTAAAGAGAAAGAGTGAGAAGGTGGGAAGGAAGGAGAAATGAAGAGCAGGATGAAGGGATATAGTGAATCTTATTAATGGGTAAAAAGAGAGCAAAGATGCAGTTCAAAGGAATGTCAAAAAAGAGTAAAGCAGAGAAGGGATTAAATGCGCTAAAATGATAGTGATTTTGCTGGCGACTGAAGAAGGAAATAAGAAAGAATTGTTGTTTATGAGGAAAAAAAATAACTAGTTATAGGAAAGAGTGAGTCTCGATCTAAGAGACAGCCATGGTGTGCTACTGTAGCTAGATTTGCATGCATGTCATTCAGGACAGTGAAACTTTTATAATGTTGAGCTTCGCTTCAACAAACACTGCTGGCTCTGGTCCTCAGTTCTTCTTTTTATTTGTTTTTCTTTTCTGGCCTAGAATAGGTATTTTTACTAAATAACTGATTAAGTAATAGGCACCTCAACGCTCAAACCCACATGCGTCGAAGTGCACAAGACGCCTACAGCGTGTGGCAGTATTCACCTAAATGTTAGAGCAGCAACTCATCAGGAAAGAAGAGATGAAAATACACCTACAACCTTCAACCTTTTTTCCCTGGTGGTATTCTGACTCGCCTCCTGCGCTTCCATGGTTACCGCATCCTGCACTAAGCCTGGCTGTTAATTTTTTTCTTTATTTTTTTTTTACCCACAAGCACTCTCCTCATTCAACACACA
>JAQQZT010000023.1:14673056-14675839 GCA_030068275.1 Clarias platycephalus
GACGGCCTTGTCTCACCGTCTCGGCCTTGAAAAAAAAAAAAAAACAGCAAGCTTGCTCAGTGGCCCAACCGTAATTAAATAAAGGTTAAGAAAGGTTCAAATGGAAGAGAGAATATTCACTGACATTTCTGCCCTAATGAGCCGGCCATTACTCAGCCAGCATTACTGACAGAGAAGGGGAAGTTCGAGGAGGAGACAGAAGCAGAGAGGGAGACATTCTGTTTTCGTAGACTAATTAGATGTCTGACATGATGGACTCGATAGGGTGTTCTCCCCCTGCCATCTCCAGACTGCCACTAATTCCACTCATCTCTCATGGAGCAAAAGCCATGGAAAGACACACACACACACACACACACACACACACACACTACGCATTAACTGTTGATTCTACAGCATGAAATAGGATTTTTCTAATTCCATGGAAACAGACCTCAGACGAACCTGACAATGTACACTGACCAGAACCCTTTAAGCCAATAGCAGCTTTTTTTTTTTTTTTTTCCAGAACCATTAGAGCAAAAACCACCCCTCTGGCCAGAACCATTAAGCCAATCTCCACACTCGTCTCCTGAACACCATCTCACTGTGCAGAAATCTTTTAGCCCTGTTTCTCAGAATCCTAAAAGCCAATGCTCACTACTAACTGCTGCTATGTCCGAAATTATTCTGGGCAAATCAACTCTGCTTTCCTGAATGTACAGTATACAGGAGCTAGCAGGGTCTCGACCCAGAATCACACTTGTTTTTTTTATTATTTTTTTTTTTAGAAATGTTAACTTTGTCCAAAACTATTACAGACAACACCAGCCATGGCTTTCAACATTACAGACAACACTGCACTGCCTCAGCAACTACCAGTCCAAATTCATTATAGAAACTTTATGGCCAACAGTATCTACAATTACCCATGTGCTACATGCTTGATTGAATTTAAACAGGGCATAATTAATCGTTTGAGGGTAACGGAGCATTGCTCAAGGAGCATTGGTGGCTGAGATCTAACCTCACTTGCTTCTGATCAGCAGAACATCTCAAAGCCTTAACCACTGAGCCAGCAGGTCTCCCCGTACCCGAGTGGGTGTCTTCAGCCAGAATCTTACCTGCCAACCTGACCCAAGCAACTCCTTACTCCGAGGCTTCTGCAGAGCCCCGTTCTCTTTCTCCGGCCAGAACAAAGGCCACTCCTCTGGCTCACTCTTTTTAAGCCTAGTGCACACTACATGATTTTTCCAGGCATTAACTTGTTTAGGAGACTACACCTCCCCGCTCGGCGACTTCTACACCTCTCTCTCTCTCTCTCTCTCTCTCTCTAGGCAAAGCTTTTTAGGCAGACCCATTACACCAAACACAATTTTGTCACTGCCGTGTTGTAACATCGCCCACATTTAGAATCTCCATGCATGTAAAGCACACCTACTGTACTGTATCAGACTCTCTCTGTCACACACACGGATTGTTTGTGTCATTGGGATTGTAAAGGTAAATTGTAATCAGGGTCCATGAGAGCAGACAGTACTGCATATAAACCCATGTACAGTATTGTAGATGTAATGTAAAAATAGTCTTAGTACAGATCAAGTCTTTAACCTATTTATATCTAACGATGAACAAAGAAAATGTGCTCTTAGGTTCAGGGTGCCAGAGTAAACAAGTGTTTATTCAACCAACAGCATTCTGTCTGAAATTCCTCTTGGCTTTATTTACTCTTTCGCCGTGGAATCGAATTGGTGCTGTGCTTTCTGCCCGACTGAGAAGAGAAATTAATGAAAGAATGAAAAGCCTGCTGACTTAAATGTGATGGAATACACAGAATTTTGAGTCTGTTCGAAGCTTTTCAGCTAATTTGGCAAATGTAATTTTAATACTTTTGGCAAGTTAATCAAAGTCAACTTTAAAGACATCAACTTTAACTTTAACTACTTTAGTCAATCTTTTGTGGTATGATTCAATTCATTAAATCAGTGGTTCTGTGTTTGAATCAGAATCCATCCACAATATGTAAAATATTTAGGCAAACTTTCAAACTTCAAAATTTCTTAAAAATATACTACAGCTTTTCCAGAAGACACAAACCGCTGGCATCTTCTAGAAATACTCACATGTTGTGAGAGTATCGCTTCTTTTTCTTTTGAGTTGATGGTGCAAGTGCCGCAACGACGGCGACAGTGGCAAGGAAAAACTCCCTGAGATGGTAATAGGAAGAAACCTTAAGAGGAACCGCACTCTACAGGGAACCCATCCTCATCTGGGTGAAGACGGATAGCAGGGATTGATCTGCACTCATACTGTGTGAGACTGGAAGTTCAGTATAACAGGAGATGTGTTAAATTAAATAGAGTCCAGTTTGTTCCTGGAGGCTCAGGTAGACTGTAGGAAATTCCAGTCCTAAACTATTGAGCGACTGTAGTCACGGGTCCTCAGAGAACAGCTGGCTGCATCAGTCGAGGACAGGACCGTCTTGAGTGGAAAAGTGGAACCGTCCCCAGTCACCACACACATCCCAGGGATCCATGTGACGAGATCTCCAACCAGAAGCAGGACTCCAGGACGAGTTCGACAGGTCGAGAGGGCAGAAGAAGTCTGGATCACTGGCAGCTCAGGAGCGACATGTATAGCTCGACAGAGAGACAGGTAGAGGAAAAAGGAGAGAGGAGAGAGCAAAAGAGATGCAGAGATGGCAGTTAGGTATGGTCACAGTCGAACAATGTATAAGGTGAATGTATATTAACTGTAGAGTGCAAGCAGAGACTCCGGCAGGACTAACTATGACATCATAACTA
>JAQQZT010000023.1:14675939-14686367 GCA_030068275.1 Clarias platycephalus
CCCCCAGATCTGCTCCTTTACCTAAGGCTAATCTATTAAAAATGCTTGGCTAAATAAATAGGTTTTTAGCCTAGACTGTGTCCTGTGTCTGAGTCCCGAACACGTTTTTGGAAGGCTATTCCATAACTTTGGGGCTTTGTAAGAAATTTAGAAATCTTTGTAACATTTAGGCACTTGGCAGACAATCTTATCCAGAGCGACTTACTGTACAAAAGTGCTTTGAAGTTCCCGTCTTGGATAGATCCTTACACTGGGTTACTAGTTAAATTCTTATCAAACACTGTTGGGAAGGAGTTTTTTTTTTCTTTTTTTTTTTGCAACAAATGAAAGCATTTAAATTGAAATCGTATTATGGACCTGAGCACGTATTTATTTGCAAACGGCTGCAGTTTATTACAGGTAGCATCGACAAAGTCAGGAATTTAAAGTCCAAATTTAAAGAGTTTGTCAAGAATTTTATTATTATTATTATTATTATTATTATTATTATTAATACAGTAATTTTTAAGGAATAAATAAATATTGGCAAATGTCCTCTTAATGAGATTATTGTGCCATTATTTCCTAGATAAATTAATGAATACATTTAATACTTAAATATCACAAGTTAAATTGCAATCACAATATGTGCCAAAATAGTCAAACCATGCAGTCCTAATGCTGTTGAATCACTCACTCACTCTTTGTCTATACCGCCTTATCCTGTATTCAGGGTCGCGAGGGGCCTGGAGCCTATTCCAGGAGGCGTAGGGCACGAGGCGGGGTACACCCTGGACAGAGTGCCAATCCACCTCAGGGCACACACACACACACACACACACACACACACACACAGTCACACAGTCATTCACAAACTATGGGCAATTTGGGAACGCCAATTAGTCTAATCTGTATGTCTTTGGGCTGTGGGAGGAAACCGGAGTACCCGGAGGAAACCAACCCAGCACGGGGTTGCAAACTCCATGCACACAGAGATGGGAATCGACCCTGGCCGGGAATCAAACCCGGACCCTGGAGGTGCAAGGCGACAGTGCTGCTGTTGGATCAAATCGAAATCGCAATTCAGAGCACTTACTGTAGAGAAACCAAGAGAGAACCAGACCTGTCCGAACTGCATGATATTTGTCCGTCAGGTCAGCGTCCAGTCTGCAGATTAACTCTGTTAGAGAGCTGAAAGCGTTGAAGAGGGAGAGATATGTTAAGAGTTTGGAGCAACAGCTACCGATCCCATTTCCTACCCCTTGTTCCATTTCTACCTACTCTATTCCCTTTGGCTTAGGGCAGTTTCTGGCTCTATTTTCGGAGAGCTTCCTGTAGTTTTCAGTTAGAGAGCAGCAGGAGAGCTGCAATCGTGGCAAAGTGTTGTATTTTCAAGCTTATCTCAGGCATATGTTCATGTTTATGATTATAATGACCTCTGTTTCCTGCTGATATATCGGTTGGACTAACTGCCTGTTTTCAAAGGTGGGCGGATGTTTGTGTACATGTTTTGAAAGCTTTGTTAAATGTTCCATTACTACCTTTTTTTTTTTTTTTTTTTTTTTAATCACATCATCCTGACTCAGTTCCCTGCAACACCTTAATAAAATCACTGAATCCATTAATCAATCAATTATTTGAACATGCAACCTGACCTTCAGTCAGAGGCATTATGCAAATAAATGAAACTCACTCTTTTTAATCCAGCTTTGGTTAAAAAAAAAGAAGAAAAAAAAAGAGGGCAAGTGTGCTTTCACTGGTCCTTATGGCAGGACTGTGCACCAAGCGAGCAAACCAAACCAAACCCGTCCCATCAGTGTGTGTGTCAGGAGGGAGGTGGAGGGGTGTACGGGCCAAACTGGAGAGAGAAAATCACTATGGACATTATGATCATTTTGAAAATATGTTTGTCAGTAAGTAATGTACTTAGGAACTGTTTCTTCTGCCATCTGTTGCACACTGCTTTGCCAAATTTTAACTGCGGAAAATTAAGCTTGAACTCGTGTCTTCTAGAAACGCTCAAGCTCTGGACCTTTCCGCTAGTGGAATAAAATTGTTCAGGATAGACTTTACACAGCTAATGCTGTCTGTAATTGATCGGCAATGTCAAAACCAATGAAGTATTCTTGCTTATGCAAACCAGACTCTGATTTGTGCATTTACTGAATAAAAGAGAAAATTTGTTAGTGAAAGCTTATGCTTGTGGTTTTGGAACGGGCTCTGTGCTTAAATCTGTAACTGCTTTGTTTTTGCAGCGACCACAGCTGATCGATTCTACAGGATTGATCGAGCACAGGTAAGACTCTCTCTCTCTCTCTCTCTCTCTCTCTCTCTTTATGCTTATTTAGACACCCGGTGAAGGATAGACGAGACGAATCAGATGTACTGTAGATACGATTAATGTCGTTAAAGCTGTTGAAACCATAATCCACCATAATTTAAATGACTGATTTTGTTATTTCATTTGTATAGTTATAAGAATGCTTTTTAATAAAAAAAAAATAAAAAAAAATGAACCTAATTTTATCTTGTGTTTTAATATAGTTCTATCAGTGACTCATTATGGGAAAAAAAAAAAAAACAAAGAAAAGAAAACAAACTGTGTGTGTGTGTGTGTGTGTTAGGAACATCTGCACTATGTGACAGAGATCTCCCAGGACGAGCTGTTTATTTTGGATCCCGAGCTGGTAGTCAAAGAGAGCGTGAGCACGTCACCAGGCATGCCCGAGTTGGTAGACTCATCTGGAGAGATCTCTTCAGCTCAGCACAAATTCAGCTTCCCATCAAGCTCCTCATCTCCTCCCTCCTCTCCAGCACCCAGGTCAGCTGTGCACAAATGACGCTAAATATAGCACTAATAGTATTTGATTTAATGAGCTGTTAGTACAAGCTCCTGGGCAGGAGACACGTTTATAGTCAGATAATTAGCACATTGCAGCTGTACTAATCAAGCTTAAAGCAATGAATATGGCAGAAAATGGTGTAAAATAGATTTATCCCATACTGCCTGGTGGAGATGAACTGTGCCAGAGCCTTTCCTTTCAGTATCTCATAATAGAAGTATTGTTCCTAAGGTGGTCCACATACAGTACACTGATCAGCCTTAACATTAACATTAATTGTCAGTTATATACCAGTAAGTTGGCTACAGGATTATGGGCATCCAAGGTGCATTTCTGCTTGTGGGGAGCAAACGCCAGCTTGTCTGGTCTGATCTCACAGCCAAATGCCAAAAAAAAAAATCAATGCTAGTTTCACAATAGAAAGGCAAAAGTACACCCAGTGCACTACAGCCTGTAGGAGCCAGCAGGAAAACAGCCCAAGGACACACCCTCCAATCTCGCCACATCCCACTCCGATCAATCACCCATGGGATGCACCGGACAAATAAGCCCAATCACCATTAACATTAATTCACCATTAACGTCCCAATGCCAGACATCACAGCAGAATTCTTCCACTTTACCATGAAGACAGTCCTGGTATCATGTCATCTAGACAGCTGCTTTTTGAGGACTCATGAATGCTGTCACTCAATAGTTCAGGACTGAAATGTCCTACAGTCTACCTGAGCCTCCCATAACAAACTGGACTACATATTAACCTTAAAGACACCATCTGTTCTATTGCATTTCCAGCCGCCTAACACACAGTATGACTGCACAACAATTCCTTCAATCCGTCATCACCCAATTGAGGATGGGTTCCCTCTTGAGTCCGGTTCCTCTCAAGGTTTCTTCCTATTGCCATTTCAGGGAGTTTTTCCCTCAGCACCGTCGCCCTCGGCTTGCTCATCGGGGCAAACTGATCATTTTGATTCATACACATTTTCTTACATTTCATACCGATTTTCCTATTTTTTGTTTTGTTCTGTAAACCTGCTCTACGACAACAACCACTGCTCTACAAATAAAATAATATTGAATTGAATTGTGGAGTCAGGAGCCAAAAACCACCCTGCCGGCACAAGGGGAACCCACCCGATACTGATCATAATGTTTTTTATTTGTTTTTTTTTTATCACTGTTGATATGTGTTTCTGACCTACAAGACTATTTTAGAGATTTTCTCCATGTTTATTTTCTTAGAAATTATTTTAGATTAAATTTGAGTAGGAGAAAAGTAACAAGAATTTTTTTCTATAACCGTTTTGCTCCTCTTTATCAAGGGGGTTAATAATTCTGGAGCTATATATAATAGATGACAGAGATCTCTAGACAGATATTGGCTGTTTGTGCATCCACCACTGTTTTGGGGTGTGTGTTTGAAGCTTTAAATAGAGAACAGTGGGGTAGCTGTGCCGGATTATGCTTGAAATGGAATATCTAATAAAAGCCCACATAGAACTGTATTATTTTTATTTTTTAAATAGAGTGTAGAATGTTGCTGTGTCTTTTGCTTTTGTTGAAAAAGTGTATGCATACATGTACAGTTACAGGTTTCAACTAAACTGGATAACGAACTAAACTTGTCACAAATTTCCTCTTGAGTTACTGGTTGGGCAGGTTTTATAGAATATTCTCTTGCTTTCACTTCCCAGAGGAATCGGACGCTGCAGGACTGCAGACACACAACACAACAGCTTTATGAGTTAGAGCCAGTCAATATGTACTGTATATTACATCATCCCATAATGAACATCCATACAACATAATCTTTCTGGCTGTTTCCTCTCCTTACCCAGAAAACAAAACAGTATGAATGTGTGCATGTTGTCTGTGTAATAACGTTCTGGGTGAACACTGAAACTGGTGTCTTTTTTGACACAATGTCCTTTAATTATTACATTCACTGGCCAAAAAATAAATAAGAATATTGTGTTTCAGAAGGGTCAGTTTATTGACTTGTATCAAGCAAAGAAAACAACTAAGGAGATATATAATACCGACTGGAATTTTGTTAAAACTGTCCAAAGCATTATTAAAATCTGAATGGATAGTACTGAACCATCAAGTTAAATACTTGTTGAAGATTCATTGTAATAAATGACAGTAAAAATCACAGCTATGTTTAATAGTGACAGCATTTCCACACAGCAATAATGTGATGAGACCTCAAAATTGGAACGATACAGCTGGCCATAAGAAAACGACTGTTTTGGCAGTGTTATGGTCTGGGGTTGCTTCAGTTGGACAGATCTTGCCTCTGCATTGTTGCGTGGCAATAAAATGAAGTCGTAAGATGACCTTGAGTGTACTAAATGACCAGGTTATCACAATTATGGAGTTTTTCCTTCCTTGATGACATGTTCCAGGATTCAAATTGTGGAAATTTGGAAGCATGATGAATAATTTTCACGCATGAAATTGATGTGCTGGAGAAGTCCTTATGGAGTGGTGTGGTTCCTTTCAATCAATCTCGTCATCTCAGACAAAAAATGTCTTAAATCTGGAAGTGTAGCGATGTTGCATAAGGTTGTTGATTCACTGCCATGGAGAATGTGTGCCGTAATCACAGCTAACGGTGATCCAAAAAAAAAAAAGGGTTTTTTTTGTTTTTTTTGTTTTTTTTTAGCCAATCAGTACAAATCAGCAAAACCTTACATGATAAAACTGTTTCTCTGATTGAATTCATTGGTTTATTCCACTTCTTTTATTTTCTATATTTACAATAGCATTACTGTTACTACTGATGCATTCTTTCACTTTTCAGTACGTTTTAATCATAACATCCCCCCCTGCATAATTATGTACACATAGAACAAAAATCCAGCCCACCTGTTTCACCTTCTGATTTGGTACAGTATATACAGCATGCCTTGGGAGAATTTGCAAGTTGTGTACCTTTTTTTTAAGGCATGAGGAAATAGTCCCTGTTCAAAAGTTTGCATACCTTTAGTTCCTAATATCATGTATTGCCCCCTTTAGCGTCAATGATGGCATGCAGTCTTTTGTAATAATTTTGCATGAGGTCCTTAATTCTCTCAGGTGGTATAATGTAGCTGCCGATTCTTCTTGGCAAAATGCCTCCCGTTCCTGTGAATTTTTTGGTTGTCTTGCATGGATGGCAAATTTGAGATTTCCCCAAAGTGGCCCAATGATATAGAGGTCACGAGACCGTGATGACCGCTCCAGAACCTTCAACTTTTTCAGGGTCAACTTGTCCTTGTGCTTTGGATCATAGTCATATTGGAACATCCAAGAGCGTCCCAATGCGCAGCTTTCATGCTGTAGAATGCGAATTGTCTGCCAGTATTTTCTGATAACAGGGAAGTTAGTCAAAATTGATGACAAGATGAATGCAGCCATTTTGCCGTCAATTTTAACTAACTTTCCTGTGCCACTGGAGCTCACAAAGTCGCAAAGCACAAGAGATCCACCAACTGCTTTACAGTCGGGATGGTGTATTTTTCACTGTAGGCGTTGTTGATGCCTCTCCAAACATAAAGTTTATTTTTGGTCTCATCCCCCCAAATCACTCTGCTCCAGAAGATGTAAAGCTTGTCTAGGGTCTGTCTGGTGTACTATTAGCAGGCCTTTTTGAGCGCAGTAATGGCTTTCTTCTGGCAACTCGATCATGCAGGTCATTTGTGTTTAATGTTGTGTTATGCTCCTTGAAATATCACCTCTCTCTCAAGTTGTTTGTGGGTTTTTCTTTGAACTGGGAAGTTTGAACAATACTGACTGGAATTTTCAAATGTTGAGAGATATTTTTCAATCCTTTCCCTGCTTTAACTACTTTATTATACAGGTTCATTGCCAGTTTTTTGTCTTCCCGATGGTGCAAACCAAGGCAGTGCATCACCTCATAAACTGAGAAACTCACTTTTTATACACAGAAACTAATTACAACTACAATGAGGCACAAGTGTGGAAACTCCCCTTCAATAGCCATTTAAACCTGTGTGTTTATAATGTGGCCAAATTCAAGGATATGTAAACTTTTGATCAGGGTTGTTTGGGTGATTTCAGTTATCATTAGCTTTTAAAAAGGAGTCAAACAGCTGTATAATAATTAATGATATCACTTTCCTTAAATAAGAAAAAAAACGCATTATTAGTCATATTTTCCAAATAAATGTTAAACAATTACTTTCAGGGTATGCAAACTTTTAAACAAAATTATATATTGCATAAACTCCAGTTTGAATGTGTATATTCAGTTTGGTTTTCTTTGTATAGAGCTTTTAACAATGGTCATTTTCGCAAAGCAGCTTTACAGAATTTATGGTCACGTGTAAAAGTTTGCATCCTTGCTGATAATCAATTAACCAAAGGACGATCATTATCAGCACCTGGCTACAATTTACCCTCTCAAATCATGTAAAAGTAGTAAAGGAAGAAACACTTTTGCCCCTATGTTTTGTATCTTTTTGGCATTATCTTTTGTTAAATATATAATGGCAAAGTGAAAAAAATGTTATGTTGTTCGTCTGAGGTTTCGTTTTGCCTAATACTAAAACTCAGATCATTTTTATTATGTCACATCACAGCTACTCAGGGTAATTACTAGTCTGCAGAAAGGCGAACTTAACTCAATTTGATTGACATTAATCAACCCAAAATACACTCTACAGTAGATATTGATGAGCTGCTTTACAGGGCTAGAACTGCAACTTGAACTGTGGCGGCGTTTGGTACATTAAGCTTGTGCAGAATGGACAACATATTGTTCTGTATTTATCCGTTTGGATGTTTGTCTTCCTGCACGAGTCAAGAAAGCCCTGAGCCTTTGTGTCGATTCCTGGTTGATCAAAACCAAGCCGCGTTTCTGTTTTGTGGCTCTGCCGCCTTGATCATGTCTGCATCTTGCTGCACATTAGGACATATTAAATTGGGATCGCATGTGGTTTTTCTAGCGTGACATGCTGCGTCTGTGCCTTGTGTCTGGCTTGCTTGTGAAATATTTGTTCTTCTGAGTTTATTCTTGCCGTGCATCTAACCGTGTGTGAAAGCTGCGCTGTCTCCAAGCTGTTTCTTGTTCATAAATTGTAGCTTCGTTAAAACTAATATTGACTTTTCGTGTTTCGGCATCTCAGCTGTGAAGCATCTTTTTTTAGAGCCTATAAAAAATAAAAAAAAAGTTTACTTTAGCTTTTCATGTTCTTATTGTTTCACCTTTTGCCTTTTCATGTCTATTTTTCACGTTTTTGGGTATCGTGTGTGTGTGAATTGTATCAATCTATCCAACTCTTTCTCACTTACGCACACACATACACGCGCGTAAAGAGAGAGAGCGGGCGAGAAAGAGACGGAGCGAGCGGAAGAGTCAGAAGGAGAGAGGTCTATTTTTCAGATCATTGCGCCCTCAATCACCATGGGGGATGGAATAGTGATCCCACACTGAGTCAACATACTTTTGTTCGACTCCCACACAATTGCATACGAAATTGACAAAAAGACTAGAGGTGAGCTTAGCCTGTGGGCAAGAGTGGTACAGAGAATTATCTGAGCTAGGTCTGGTTAAAAAAAAATATATATATATAAACTGTTATACACCATGTTACTAAACTATTAAACATGATTAACTAAAAGTAAACAAGTAGTACTTACACCATTCCTCATCCGATCCTGAACTAAGCGAACGTCTAATAGTGCAGTATGCTAACTAGGGGTTGCACTCTTTCCCACACACAGACTCTATTTCATCCGGGAAAGCATCACTCACCAAATTGGCTGTCATGTGAACAAAGTTTGGTGTCAAGGGAGGGAGATGGTAGGGGTGGAAAATGTTTTATGAAGAGGATGAGAGACTCGCAGCACAGCACATGTAGCCTGATGTTTGCAAATTCACAGTGCAGCTACAGTCTGTCATTTTCTGCGCACTCTATGCCTGTAGTGGCACTTCAGTGGCTGATGTGTGTGCCAGGTACTCTCGCCAAACAAAGAGGACTACAGTCATTTTCTTTATAAAACAAAAAGCACAGACTGATTCGCAGAACCAGTGTGTTTAACCGACGTTGCGTACTGAATGTTAATGCATATTAATGCAATATGACACTCCATCCCCCTTCATTTCTGTCCCGAGAATAATCTCCTGCAATGGATTCTCACCTATTCAAGGACAGATTATTAAAAAAACAAAATAATAATCGATGTCAGGTTATTAATGTCTCAGGGTGTCTGCAAATCGCTCAGCGTGTCTCGTAACCTGCTCGCCTCTTTATCGAAGGGAACCCAGCTGAAAATATTGATTTAGAAACGGTTACTTGCGGCACTGCAAGTATGAAATGCCAGACGTTGTATGTGTTCTGATCTATTTGGTTGTTTCTGTAAACTAATGAATGTATATTAAATTATTGTTTAAAAAGGTGGTTTATGTTTTATGAATGTTCTTCTACTCAAAAGCCAACATTTATATTAACACATTTATATTTACCTAGACTAGACAGACAGGCTCTGCACAGTATTTTGTAATCTTTCATATGACATTACAGTTGCAAGTTGATCAAGTGACTTCCAGGAGGTATTTTGTCAGTTGCTATGGGAGTAGGAGTGTAGTGGAGCAGATTATCACTTTTCTGGGAAGGCTTTTCGCTTGATGTTGGAACTGTGGCTGTGGGGATTTACTCACCCAGCCACAAGAGCATTAGTGAGGTCGGGAACTGACGTCAGGGCGAGGAAGCCTGGGGTGCAATCATTTATCAAGTTCATCCAAAAGAATTCAGTGGAGTTGAGGTCAGGGCTCTGTGCTGGCCGTTTGAGTTCTCCCACACAAACCGTAACATTATATGTCTTCATGGAGTTTAGTTTGCTTTGTGCTCAGGGGCTTTGTCGGGCTAGAGCAAGTTTGATCCTGTTAGTAGTAATTATTTAAAATCTTACTGCATCAGAATGAAAAACAAATCTTTCTATATAGCTGCGTGCTTCCATCTTCCATGGTAACAGTTAAAGGAAGGTGTTTTTCTGACATTCAAATGTTACACATTCAGTTGGGGCTCCTATCACCTTTTTCGACATTTTCGACAAGCCAGTCAGATTTTCCGCCAAATGTGACCTCATATAAGAATCCACCCTTCCCACAGCCGTGCTCAGCTCAGCCAATCTCTTGCTGTGACTTATTTTCATAAATAGTGAAATGCTATGTTTCGAAGAGTTTTTGAGGACCTCTGTGATTTTACAGAAAGCACTTTTCACAGAACTTATCATTTAAATTACTATGCAAGAATTAAAATATAGAAATAAGAACTAGCGCAAGGAAAACGCCACTCACTGATCATCCGACTCACCAGTGTTAGTCTTTCCAGTCTTATCTTCTGAGGCAAAAGTGAGTCATTGCATTTTCGAACAGGAGCTTCACTGTTGCACTTAATTCAACTGATTTACTCACTGCTGACTCTTATAACAAGCTGAACTAATTGACAAATAAGTTTTTATTACTCTGACTTTTTGCAAAATAACCCAGTTCTTTATTCGCAATAAAACATTACAACTAGGGTTGTTCCGATTCCGATACCAGTATCGGAAATGCTGCCGATACCACAAAAAAAAGCTGGCATCGGAATCGGCG
>JAQQZT010000023.1:14693570-14707547 GCA_030068275.1 Clarias platycephalus
AGGGCAGGGTGGGGTGCGGTGTGTTCAGTGGAGTGCCGTGTTTTTGTGCTCAACTTGATTGCTTGTCTTGTTGCTGAAACCAGTACGGTTTCATGTCAGAATTAGCACCGTGGGCTCTGATTGGTCCTAGTCATCACTGCGAAAAGTATTCGATATGACGAATGTCATTTTCCCTTCAGCTGCCATTATGATTCCTACTAGAGGAATTTCGAAAAAAAGAAAATGTGATGAAAGGTTTTAACAAACTCTGGAAATGAAGAAAAGATGTTCTGCGTAGAAGTCTGATGTTCTCACGAACGGTGGGAGTAAAACGTGACTTCCAAAGTGTATTCCAGCAAGAGACACAGACAAGGTTGTGTTTAAGAACGCAGGAGTACTGTATGGTTTATTCATCTGACTGAATGCATAGTGTGCATAGGTTTTTTTTTTTTTCATTTATAAAGAAAGGGTTTAAGTATCTATAGGTCAGGAAGCTGCAGTTAATAACTTATCATAATCTTACTTGCGTTCAGATTAATATTATTTCTTCAGGAGGGGAGAAATTAATGCAAGAAAGAAACAGAGGCAGAGTTAATAAATAATAATTATAGTTATAATAATAATAATTAATTATTACTACTACGTTTACTCTACTTTACTTTTTTTGTACTCTACTTTTTTTTCTCTAAAATGTTATACACTTGCGCAAGTACAGTCGGTGTATTCTCCGTAGGCCGAAAGTATTTTATTGAGGTCAGGGGTTATTGCAGGCTGCAACAGGAGTGTGATTACTGCCGCAGCTATTTGTCCTGTCATGTGAGTTCAGACTTGTAGCAGTCAAACAGCCTCAGGGCTTCAGGATACTTAAGCAAGAGACGGTGTTTGTATGCGATGGAGAGACGCCGCGAGGTCACATCCAGATTTATGAGTCTGAGAGCCTGTTCTTAATTACGGGACCCACACAGCGGATTCCTGAACCGTGATGTGCAGTTTTCTGTGTATGCACTCAAGCCATTAGTGTTGGAGAGCCTTGAATGCTGTTTCTCCTCATCCCTATGTCTCTGTGTCTGTCTATAATTATAGACTGATAAGTGAAACGTAAGTGCATAAGTGTATATGGCAGCAAAACCAATGAAAATGTTTTTTTTTTTTTTCTTTCTTTCTTTTTTTCTTTTCTTTATTAAACCTGACTTTGGTCGTGTTTGAAGGCAGTGCTTCTGATTTTCTCAAGGCTCTACGTCTTTATATCTTTATATTTAGTGTTCATAAATCCAACTGAAACACTGAAAGCAGTGAATAAACCCTGCTTATGTTCAAAAGCAGTGTGTCAGAAGAAAAACGGGCACCGGTGTAAGATGACCCATTTTGAGAAAGCCTTTGTTCAGGTGAATGGGGGTTTTTGTTACCAAGCTCGTGCGCTGTACTGACTACCGACAACACTCATGTCGTCTCTTCAGGGTGTGATTCATTTCAAAAATCCCTAAAATCTCCTTCTCTCTCTCTCTCTCTCTCTCTCTCTCTCTCTCTCTCTCTGCATTGTCTCCCTCTTTCCTTCCTTCATGCCCGTCTCAGTGGGAAACCGATTACTGGCATCTCTGTCACTGTGGCTTTCAGACAGATGCTTTTGCTACAGCGCAGTAGCTCTTTGATCAAATATTCATCAGGACGAGTGATCTGCGTTTAGAGGAGGCATTGTGGCAGGGCTCGAGTCAGAGTTAATCGTCGTTAATAAATTGATGCATGTATACACACAGGTTTATAAATACTGAATGATTTTTTTTCTCTCTCCAATTACATACTCATCCTTTTAGCTCAAAACATTGGGTTGTTTTCAGAGTTATTAATGCAGATGTCAGTCGTTGTTGTCTCTCAGTGTCCGGTCGGGAAATTAATTACCTTCCATTAAGTAAAAACACATAATGTGTTGTATCATCCCGTTAGAAACGTATAACGCTTTACTTATCGTTATCCGAGATGCCCCCTCTGGTGTATTGTTTTGTTTGTTTTTGTTTTACCGTTTGCCGTGAGCATCCCGAACAATTTGATACAAATGCTTTCTCTGTAATTAAAAGCATTCCTGTGAGACAGACCGAAACAGTGCACGGAAATGTTACTTAATGGTATCTCGGCATCATTACAGTGATTATCAGTTTACGACATGTACAAAGCGTGCATGTCTGTGTTAAATGTTAATTACTAGCTGCAAGTTCTGTATTAAAAAACAAACAAACAAAAAAAAAACATTCCAACTTAACAAGTCTTATCTTATCAGCTTGGAGAATTAAATAATGATTATAGCGTCTTCCCAGTGATATGATGCCGCTAAATGTTCTCACAGTGATGGTATCAGAGATCCTCACAAAAACAGCTTCTGTGTAAAACCCGAAACAGTCCAATGGTTTTGTTTGGGTTACTAAAGGTGTAGGTTGTATTTACTGTAGCCTCGTTTTGGACCGTACCATTACTTAGCTGCGGTAGTTCTAACGCCAATGGAAAGTTCTTACGAAAGTAAAAAAAAAAACAACAACTGGATGCTCAGAGATGTTAAGGATTGAAGACCGGGCAGGAGACTCCAGGACCTCCAGTCATTAATCTTAGAGACTCTGAGCTGCTGCGCTTCTACTGATGATGTTGATTTTGGATCTGCTGTGCGTCTTATTTGACTGATTACAGTGTTGAGCGTTGGCTCTGGGATTGAGTTAGGATGTAGTCTGTATTAGATTTGACTTTGTTGGATTGCAGCTATGGCTTGGATTTAATTGACTCCACTGTTGAGTTTTAGGGATTGAGTTTCGGTCATTCGTGTTGTTTCCAGAGGAACCAGCAACTGGGATTAGTTAGCAATTCAGTCAGGGATTTGTAACCCCCTCCCCCGACAGCATGCAAACACACACACACACACACACACACACACACACACACAAACACACTGATGCACAAAAAGCAATAAGACCCTTTGGGGGTTTTTTAGATCAAAGATTTTGCCTTTGCATTAAGGGTACTAAAGATGTTACTCAGATTTTGTAGTTTGTGTGTATCTCATTTTTTTTTTTTATTCATCTTCCATCTGCAGGTCAGAAAAGAATGCTGTGAGCGTCAGTAGTCCAGGTAAACACTACATTACACACAGTGGGGGGAAAAAAACAACAGTTTAATGAGCACAGGACAATGTTCTCTGTTGTACCCCGTTAAAACCTCTCTTGTGTTCAGTGCATGTGTACAGGAGAGCCTCAGGGCGTCCCAGCTCGTGTCTTTTCTTCTCTGAGTGTGAGGTAGCAGGAAGAATAAAACAGTGTGGATAGTTTGGGTTCAGGTTCCTAAAGCCAGTAAAAGAAAAAAAAAAAAAAAGGGCGGGTATTAAATGCTTTCTGGCCCTTGCTCTATAAGTTGCTGCCAAGCCTACAGCCTAAAAGGCCAGCTACGTCTTTTTCTTTCCCTCTGAGGAAACTGGGAGGAGTGGAAAGGGAAAGTGAATGAACGCTTTTGACCTTTCTGATGATCAATAAGGTAAATTGAGGTTACATAAATCACGCTGCTCCACGTTTGCATTCAGTGCCTCTTCCTAGAAGTCCTGGAACTGTAGATACTAGAAAACACACCATTAACTTCAGTAAGCAGTTTATTTTAAGTGGTGTTGTGAGGGCAGGATTGGCATGAGTGCTATCTTCAGACACAGACTTAGCTGTTCAAATGTTGGAACACTGTTAGAATATCCAAGCCCTGATATACACGTGTTATTTCGTCCAGACATCACAGCTGGAATTTTTTGAATGGAGAATATATAAAGGGCATCCTGAAGCTTTGAACCCAGATTTAGCATACTGAGACAGAAGCTGCAGAGGCAGCGTGGCCTAATGTGATTACCCCTGCTAATTAAAATCGTATTTCCGCACAAGCCCTCTGCCTCCTAAACATTCAGCAAACAGTCTGCTGGTGAAACTCAGAATAACTGAATATTTTAGAAATGTAGATGTGTATATAATCAGAATTTGAATGGCTGAGATGTGGCACGAATGATTACTGATGTAGTGTCCCGGTGGGGCCGTGTAGCTTTATAGCAGGATTGAGGAAGTAACTTCTCAGCCCATCAACAGTTTAAAGTTTGTATGCCATCAAAATTCTCTTCTGGAGTCCTTGTGTAAATAATAATACATAAAATTAATCATAATAATTAGTACTTTATTAATCTCAAAGGAAAAGTGTAATTTTTTTTGCATACCCCAGTTAGGAAGCTGAGGTCAGAGCACAGGATCAGCCAGGATACAGCACCCCTCGGGCAGACAGGGTTAAGGGCCATGCTCAAGGCAGTAACAACTTGGCAGGGGTGGGGCTCGAACCCCTGACCTTCCTATCAGAAACCCAGTAACCTACAGCCTTAACCATTTGAGCCACCACTGCCCAGTTCCTCTATAGAAAACAAAAATACAGTGTGCACAACTTTGTGATTCAAGCATCCTGTGGTGTAAAGTAATTCCACCGGCATTGTCATATAGTTCAAGGCCGGCTTCCCTAAATAAAGCTTAACTATTTTTGTCTTTTACAGAATCGGCAGATGGGCTTATCGAGTGCGTGAAGAACAAGGACCTTCAGAGGGTAAGACAAGTCCCAAAAACACACTTTTGAAAAAAGCACATATCTGATTAATTAATTTTATTCACATTGTACTTTCAAAAAAACACAAAGAAATCTAGACAGAATATATACTTTAACAGAAACTACTAAAGTATAAAGTATATGTGTCAGAAATAAATCTTACAATAAATAGCAGCATAAAATTCAGTTTTCTTCCATTTAAATACACAAATAGTCAAGGCACTTCATTATGAACTCATACTCAAAATCAACATCTAAATTTACAAATTACAAGATTTAGATGTTTTTCTTTTTTTATTAACTTCAGTCGCACCAATGATTCACTGACAATTGTTAATACTTCCTTTATATACTTAGAACACTTGAATACTGGTTGAATGTAAAGGACCTCTGGATGCGAAAGTGGTTATGTACATGATATAAACACTACATTACATGTAGTACATGATATAAACACTACGTTACGTAATTTTTGCTGTTTGGGCTCTGTACCTATAGCTGGTGTGCGCTGTCTCATCTTTAAATTAAAAGCCTCCAAGTAAATGCCTTCAATGCATATTTCTAATCTACCACATAAAGTACTCTCCTGAATATTTTAATCCATGTCATTGTGAATGCCCTGTCAGTCTGTGTAGTACTATTGCCTAATCTCTGTGACTGTTGCATGCATTTGCACTGGAAAAAAAGCTGGATTATGATGTTCCGTTCCAGTAACAAATTGCTCTGGGTGTGGTAGCAATAACTAGCAAAGTCAAACAACTGGGGTCAGCATTATTTAGTTGCAAGATTATGTACTGGAACCCGATGGAATAAATAAATAAAAAAAAACTACGTACACCAATTAGACATGCTGTAACTTTAACACATTATCCATTATGTACCAGTGAACTAGTTACAGGATCATGGGTACCCGAGGTTGCCCCATATCCACAGGAACCAAAGGCCAGCCCGTCTGGTCCGATCCCACGAAAAGCCCAATGCAGAACAACTCTCTTAAAAATGTCAGTGCTGGCCATGATAGAAAGCCACTGGACCGCCCAGTGCACCACGGCCCACAGTGCACAGGGCCCAGCAGACAAAGCCAAAGGCTGCCAACCCGACCTCCGAAACTCCCCAAATCCCAATCCGATCAACACCCACGGGATGTGTTGGACAAACAAGTCTGGATGCATTGGAGGCCTCACCACACAATCCACAGCACCCAAAGGATCTGCTGCCAATGTCCTGGTGCCGGACACCACAGCACACCCCTGTCAGGTCTTTAGGCTATACTGTACTGTAGGTGCCAAGTGGAAGACATACTACAGAATATTTGAATGTTCCGACATTAAAATGACCCAATGCATACAACTCATGCATGCAAAAGAGGCGAGAGACTTAAAAACAGCGCAGATAAAACAACAGGGAACTACATGAAACTACACAAAACAAGAATAGACTATAGATACTTACACTGGGTTACTAGGTTGCTAACAATGTAGCATCAGTCAAACACTGTTGGGAATTTTTCCTTTTTTTGACTTGGTGGGACAGATACGTCTTGTCGTTTAAATATTGCCAGAGACTCCGCTGTACGGCCATCTAGAGAAAGGTCATTCCACCCTCTAGGTGCCAGAACAGAAAAGATTCTAGATGCATGTCTTCCTCGATCCCTGAGAGATAGTGGGACCAGCCGAGCAGTGCTAGAGGTGCGAAGTCACTATTATAATAATAAAGAAGATCAGTGTTGAGATTGCATACTGGTTAGCAGCATCAATGCAGGTGATCAGAAGAGAACAGGATTATGTTTACAATCTAGCAGCAGTTTAGAAAAGAAATGTGTAAAAATCGCATTAAGTGTGTGTGTTTGTTAGTATTTCTTTTTTTTTTGCGGTGTCACTCTAGTCTCTGAATATTGTGGATTCTGATGATGGCTTTGGGGGAAAAACCAGTTACAAAGTTTGAGCATGAGGGCCTGAATGCCTTGGTAGATTTTGCCAGATGGGAGGAGGGTAAAGTGTGTGTGTGAGGGTGTTGTGTGTGGTGATCCACTATGGTGGTGACTTTGTGGATGCAGCACATTGTGTAAATATCTGTGAAGCAGGAAAGAGATACCCCGATGATCTTCTCAGCTGTCCTTAGTATTTGCTGAAGGGTCTTGTGATTCCAAACCATTTAGTGATATAGCTGTCCATGATGCTCTTAAATCCACGATTCGCCCTGTAGAATGTGGTTTGGATGGGGATGGAAGATTTTTTTTTTTTTTAAGCCTTTACAGAAAGTTGAGACTTTCTCTGCTTTGGAGCTGGTGTTTAAGGCCTCTTGATCATCTCCATGAAGGAGCCATTTATGTTCAACTGAGTATGCTTGTTCTGTGCTCTCCAGAAGTTAGCAACCAGCTCTTTAGTGTTGTCCACAATCAGACACCCCTGGAAGAGGGAGTACAGCCAGGTACTCAGCATGGTGGTGCTAGAGATGCTGCTTCCAGTCTGCCAGTAAGGAAGTCCAGGTTTTAAATGCAGAGCGAGGTGTTCAGGCTCAGCAGGCTCTACTTTGCAATCAGATGCTGAGGAGCGATTGTGTTGAATGCTGATCTAAAGTCCTTGAACAGCATTCAATCATGTGTGTCTTTTATATCCAGATGGGTAAGTGGTGGCGATGGCGTCATGTGTTGTGCAGCGGAGTCTTTGTTGAGACCTAAAAACACCAAAAGAGCTATGCTCTCAATGACTGGCATAAACAGTTTCTAGAGAATCTAAACATTTACAATAGAGGTGGAACCTTTCAAGTCTTTTAACAGCAACCCCACCATATGTACAGTAGTACCAGTATTGGAGTGGTTCTTAAAAGCTAATCAAGATACTTCACCTGTTGCTGAGGATAAACTACATGTAATGGCCTCGAACAGGGCCTGTGTACATCACAAAGTCTTTAATAAACACACACAAACAAACACACAGCTGCATTAGCATCTGTGATTACCACATTAGAGAGTTCAAAGGCTTGTTCATCACAATGGATAAGCCATGTTTCCTAATCGTCACAACATTCATCATCCTGCACATGTTGTTCATTCCAAACACATCTGCTGTTTCCGGCAGGCTTTAACCTACGCTGTAAAAAAAAAAAAAAAAAAAAGTATGACATCTTGATTGGTAACTTTCTTGCTCTGATGGTGTTGACTACAGAGTTACAGTATAAGATAAACAGTCACTCCAAATTCGTTTGGTGCAGAGCATATTTAAGGCCTAAGCCTGGAACATATTCTAAGTAGGGGACCATATATCACCCTAAAACCTGCCAAGCAGATTAAGTTAGAGTACCTTAACGAGATATTTACCACTTCACCCAAAAATGAATCTTCAGAAGGATAAAACATTTAAAACTATACGGGCTCCAAGGGGCACCAAGGCACATACTGCAGTAGAACTTCAGAAAGTTGTAGAAGTCTGAGTCCTAGCCAGGTCTCATCCATTAGTGGCTGGGGGTCCGTGTGATCATAACTGGGCGAGAGGGATGTCATTACTTTCTCACTTGTCAATCAGACAGACACTAGTTAATCATCATCTGAGAGCTCATGTATAGTCTGGCAGTAAAATTTTAAATGAAACATGCGAGCTGAGAGTGAAGTCAAGACTTTCAGTTTTTAATTTCATTTTTATTTGATAAAAGTGTGGCATGAACAGTTCCGGAATTACAGGCATTTTCACACACAGGCATTTTTGTTTTTATGGCACAAGCTAACCTAAATACAAACATAAGGATTGCATTCGGATGAAGATCCTTTGCAGTCAACCACTGCCTGAAGCCTGGAAACCATTTTCATCACCAAATACAGAGATTCCTTTCTCTGTATGCGTTGACAGGCCTTTACTGCAGCTACCTTAAGGTGCTGCTTGTTTGTGGGTCTTTCTGCCATCAGTCTTGTCTTCAGTAAATGAAAAGCATGCCATGTTGGGTTATGATCAGGTGACTGATTTGCCCAGTGAAGAATATTTCCATTTCATTGTCTGGAGAAACTCTTGGGCAGCTTTCACTGTATGTTTTTGGTCATTAACCATTTGCAATATAAAGTGGCATCCTATACGTTTTTCAGCATTTGGCAGAATCTGAGTATAGCCCTATAAACTTCAGAATTCATCCTGCTACTTTTACCAGCAGTCAGGTCATCGATAAACAGCAGTGACCTGGTTCTGTTGGCAGACATACACGCTTATGCTATAACTCTGCCTTCATCATGTTTGACAGACGAAGTGGAACGTTTGGATCATGCACTGGTATGGTATTCTTTCACCATACTCCTCTCTTCCCAAGTTAAATTTGGTTTCATAAGTTTGGTCCATAGAATCTGAGAAGTCTAATCTGGCCTTTCTCTTCTTGAGCATTACCAGTGGTTTGCAGCATCTAGCCAAGTCAAGTCCTCTACTTCACCATGGACAGAACTCTCCTGTCATCCACTTTAGTTGGGTTCCATGCTCTTCCAGGTCTTTGCTGACCTTTCAGCTTAATTCCTTCTTTTTAAGAATGTTAAATTTTGTTGTAAGGCAACTCTTTGTCCTTTTGCTATCTCTCTGATGGGGTTTATTTAGTTTTTTTTATTTATTTTTTGCCAAATGCTACCTGCACTTTCATAGACACCTCTTTGGAGTTTGAGTGACCGGCAACCAAATGTAATGCTTAATACCATTTTAATTACCTTTTAATTAACTAACACCTTTAATAAGCTGAATGTCTTGATTTTTCTCACATCCGGAGTTTTTCATTTAAAATGACATTTTGTACATTTGGCCAAATGTTAAAAACCCTTAGCGTTGTTCTGAAATGTATGGACCTGACTGCATGGGCATGAGATCAGATATGTCCAGTTACACTGAGACATAATGTAACATGAGTAGTATTTCAAATAAGCTGGCTGGCATGAAAATAGCCTACAGGTATGTAGATACATTTGCCCTGCTTTGCACACTATGAATCAATTGTAAACATGTTTCCTGAATAGTGCTATGGAGAAATGTGACTTGTACAGTGCACAGCAATCAGAGCTTATCCATGTGTGTACTGTATGGGGTGGAGCGTCATTATTGTGTGCCTAAAGTGCTGAAAACACAGCAGTATTTACCTAGAAACTTGTGTAGAGCTTCTACAAAGACACTAAGTGTGTGTGTGTGTGTGTGTGATGATGTGTTTCTAGCTTAAGGAGCTCCATAAGCAGGGGGCGGACCTGTGTGTGCAGGATTCCGCAGGTCGCACGTTGCTCCACCATGCAGTGAATGTGGGCAGTAAAGAAATCGTCAGATACATCATTGATAATGGTGAGATAATCACATACACAAACTGACAGCACTGTTCTGATCCTTTCACACAACATGTTGCACATATGTTTTGCCCCAGTGATGTCACATCTACAATCTGAACATGTCTAGTATTTATATAAGGAATAAAACAGAATCTTGTACAGAGGATTTTGTACAATACTGTTTTGTTGGCTAGTATACATTATTTTACTTATAGTGTAGTGCAGGAATGTTTTTTATGTCCATCTGAACTCATCAGACCACACAACCTCTTTCAGTTGCTCCAAAATCCAATTTTAATGTTTCCTAGCAAACTTTTGTTCTGTTTAGTCTCACTAACCAGTGGTTTTCTTATGGCCACGCAGCTGTTTAGTCGCAATCCTGAGAGTTCTCATCACATGTGTGTATGTGTGGAGCTGCTCTTACTTTCACGAATAATAATAATAGCTCAGAGTTCTACTGTCCATTTATTTTTATTTTTTTTACAGAGCAACATCACCAAGCATTTAAGTGATTTCTGGTGACGATCATTCATTATTTTTTCCGACCACATTACTGTGCAAAGTTGATGATTCAGCACCATCTTTTCATGTTTTAATAATGTGTTGGACATGTCTTAAACCAGTTCCAGTACTTTTAATTTGTCGTTGCTTGATGGAGGCCAATAATTTGATCCAACCTTGGGTTTAGTTTTTTTTTTGTTTTTTTTGGCTAACTAGTGGACATGGAAAGCTTTCTGGTGTTTGGCTGCTCATAAAATAATGAGTAAGAGTATATTTTAATAATAGTCAATACAAACGGGGGCCTTTTTTTACGCCCATAGATACATGGCTCAGAATTTGCTGAGAATTAAATCATGTGCATGCACCAACACACAGTATTTCACAGTGTGTGCCAGATACTCTTTTCTTGTGTACAGTTTTATGCTTTTTTCACCAAGCACTCAGACAATCTGCATGTCTAGAGAGAGCGAGATCAATTTTGGTTTGTTTGTCTCATGGCGATGGAAGGTTTTGAGAGAAAATACTCTTCTTTTAAGTTCTTGTTTGATGCTAAGTAGTTCTTCTGTTGTTCAGTGAAAATATGAAATAATTGTGTAATATTTCAATTGTTTTATATAACCATGTTTGCTCACTTTTAAAAAGCCAGAAATTCTGTTTACTGTACCTTGGTGTATTCTTACTATCTTGATGGTTATGTAATGTACTGTATATCTCTATGTACATTATTTCTATAATGAAATTAGACTATATCATGAAAAAGAAAAAAATACATACACATAAATTATTGTTAACCAGTCTGGGTTATTATCCTGAACACACAAAGTAGTGAACTTTAGCATGTCTCTTGTTTCCCCCTTTATAGCACCCACTGACATTCTGGATGTGACAGAGACAGAAAAGTAAGGAATATTATGTCTTTTCTTTGGACTCGTGCTTTCGTTCGCCTCATGCTTTATTTTAGTTTAATCTGCAGGATAATGTATACCTGTAGAGATTTGAGCGTTGCTCTGTTGTAGTTCTCGTCCCTTGTCAGCACATGCCTTGCTTTTTATCTTCTGCAGCGATCTTTCTGACTAGTTTCGAACTGTTCTTACTTGCAGTGGTGAGACGGTGTTGCACAAAGCGGCCTCTTTGTGTCAGAGGACGATCTGTCACTACTTAGTCGAAGCGGGAGCTTCTCTTATGAAGACAGACTTACAGGTGAGAAAGGGTGTATTGTACTGTATGTGTGTGTTCTTATGACTAACCCCTCATGTACAGTATGACTAAGCAACCACGCTGGTTATAATGTGAGACGGGGAGGTCTGCGCAATTATTCGCGTTTAAAAAAAGTAGTGCCATGCCCAATTTTTTCCAAAGATTTACTGTATGCGATGTGACAAAAAAAAAACCTAAGCAGGTCCATTATAGAGTGCAGGATGGAAGTGATTTTCTAATCATCCCCTTAAACTTTTCCGATGTGCGTCACTGGTTTGGCACAAAGGCTGCTGGAAAAGCTGCTTCTCTTGAAGAGCCTGTAATTTCGATGCTGTTTCTAGTTGGGCTGGCAGGCTTTAACTGGTGGCCACTTTTTCACTCTTCCATGCTTTTCTCTCTTGCTGTCTGAATCAGCATGTGCTCAAACCTCCCCATGACAGACGAGATATTTCTTCGTCTGCTCCTAACCTGCACTTTCCCTGGGGCAAAGTATGCAGTCTGCCACACTGGCTCCTTCACCAGCAACCTCAAATGGCTTAAAACACCACCAACACCAATAGAAGATACTCATTATCATATCAAGTTTCCAAAACCAAATCATTACTTTCTTTTCATATCTCTCCATTGCTTGACTTTGCTTTGTGTGTGTTTCATTGCTCACCTTCGAACCCAGCGTTAATTCTTCTTCACTTTCTCCCGCGCACAGCCCTTCTCCCACTTTTTTTTTTTTCTCTCTCTTCCTTTCCTCATCTATACATTTCAGCTTATGGATAGTGTCAGGTCCCCGTCTGCTCTCTACCCGATGTGGTGGTGTGTGTCTGTTTTTAATTCTTTTATCCTTTCTGAGGTGCAGAAGCTCTCTGGTACTGGTATTTTTTTTTAAAAGCAATAAAACAGTTGTCAGTACAGCATACTTATTCTTCACAAACTTGTGAAGAGCACTTCTGTCTGCCGTAATTATAATCCTTTTCATTCTTGTCTAAATGGAAGCTCTTGTGAATTTTTCTTTTTTTTTTTTACCTCAATGTGAACATTCCCCATTGTGTGTCACTGGTCCTTGTTATTCCAGAGCAGACTTTTTAGCTTTCACTTGTAAAAGTGATAAGCAGAAAGAGGTAGCTTTGTGTATTTTAACATATAAAAAGCTGTAGTGTTTCTAATCATCCACACATAAAGAGCTTCATCTGACACATACAGCAATGGAAGTGCCTGTGCTTTTGTGTATGTGTGTGTTGGGTGGGTGGGGATGGGATGGGGGGGGGGATTAAAGCTCTCTTGCCTTCAGCATGTCTGTCTGTGTCAGTAATAAAAGACATTCAGTGGTTCTGGCACAAACCTTATTGTGAATAATGGAAGAATAAGGAAAGTTTGGATGTGATTCTGTGAACTCTTCAACCCCATTCCTCCAGATTCCACGGTTTATCCAGTGCTTCCTATTCCTAAGTCAGTAGATGATGAGTGTTAAACCTGTGCAGTGCCTGTGTGAAACTCCTTACTGCATGTGGTAACACACATCTGGGTTCTTTGAGGAAGCCTGCAGATGGAGTTCAGTTCTGACATGGTGCTAGGTTTGCAGAATATGATCCTACAATATTCATTTGGCATTGGAAGCATCACTTCTTGCAGAGACCAACTAAATATAATGTGAAGGAGAAGAAGAACTGGAAGCTCTAATGGAACTGAGATCTTGCCAGGGTGTGTGATGAATCATACGTTTAAAAAGAAAAATAAATTGCCAGCCTCCATGTTTTCATCAAGACGTTTTCGGAGAAAATCAAGTATGTTCTGTCTTGACAGTCTGCTTGACTTCATCGCACAATGCCCCAGGTTTACTAAAGGTTTGTATGTGTAATATAGACCGACAAAGGATACTAAGGGTTACGTCTTCCTAATGAGCAAAATAGCACCTTGTCAAAGCAAACTGATTGTTTTTGGGGAACAGTAATTGCATGTGCTCAGAACAGTCGGAGCAGACGACAGGTGATAAAAATTGCAGAAACTTGTTTTGGACAAAAAAATAAAAGCATCCCTCGCTCTATTATTATTATCTATACCACTAACCCTATATAGGGTCATAGGACCTGGAACCTATCATAGGGATCTTAACCCTAACCCTAACCCCTAACCCTAACCCTAACCATGTCTTTGACAAACCCCACCAAGCACTGGGAGAACATGCAAATATACTCACCAGCCAGAGAAGAGATTTGGAGGTGCAAGACAACCATGCTAACACCTGTGCCACCATACCACTCCATCCAAACAATGATAACGTTAACCAAAATTGTTCTAAACAGCCTTTAAATCATGTTCTTTAGTTTATGCTTACAAACAGACCATTGTAAAGAACAACAATATACAGTGGAGATCGAAAGTTTGGGCACCCCAAGTAAAAATGTGTATTAATGTGCATAAAGAAGCCAAGGAAAGAT
>JAQQZT010000023.1:14731771-14741809 GCA_030068275.1 Clarias platycephalus
TCTCCACATCATTGCATTCAGTTTTTATTCACAATTTGTTAAGTGTCCCAACTTTTTTGGAATCCGGTTTGTACTATTATCGCACAGTAGTAACTATTAGCCATGCAGTGTTCAGCATATGTAGAAAAAAAGCCACGAAAAAAAAGACGCAACTGCAGAGGCCAGATGTCATCCAGTCTGTTTGTGGATGTGTGACTGTGGTGAAGGCTTGATGCACAAGCATTGTAAGCTCTTGTCTTGGTGAGATCTCAAGGCCTTTAGTGGGTGTGTGAGTAGGATGCAGAAGCCAGAGGAGCTCGAGTGAAGAGGGAATTGCTCTACAGACCTGCAGCTAATTTTGTTCCAGCTTTACTGCTGAAAAAAAATTTCTAGTGTTCAGGCATGACATAATATGCAAAATCTTTGGCTTACATTGGTCTGTGAAGTAATACGTTTTATAATATGCAGGAGACATAAAATCAGTACAAATCCCCTATTAAAAACTGCTGGTTTTTATGATGTGCATTACGATAGTCATTCAACAGAGGGAAAACAACCTTGTGCACACCCTTTATAATGGGGTATGACAGAGAATTAACCAGTGTTATCTCCTTCAAAAGTAATTATTCCTTCTCTCATCAGGAAAGTGATTTAGATTAATTAAAACTCAAGATGCACAGATCCGTGCCGGCAACACAGCATAGGCCAATAATGATTAAAAAGAGTTATTATATGGAAGCCTTGCCGGTGGGTGTTGACTGGGAGGTTTCAGACATCAAACTGTGCATTTGGGTTTTCAGAAATGTCCAGTAGAACAAGGTATCATTTACCTCTACCATAATATGGGAATTCTTAAAATTGGTTTACTATTATTATTATTATTATTTATTAATGTATTTATTTATTGGTCATAGAAACAATTGAAAACAACCTTAAAAACACATGATCATGTGTATCTGTAATATTTCCTTGCTTATGTGACCCTTTTTTTTCTGTCATGTTTGTATAGTTGGTTAAAATAAAATAAAACATTCAGTTCATCATATTGCCTATTTTATGCAAAAAAAAAAAGGTCACTCTATATTGCACAATCCTGAGCCTTATTTATAAGTTTATTAAAAAACAGCAAAACCTCATGTAAAGAATAGTTTTTGCTATTTTTTCTTTAATTCTTGTTTGTTTCTTTTGAATCATAAAGCCGTGGTCTGCAAATGTCTTATTATACATGCACAGAATCATATTGTAAAAACATATCACATATACTTGCTTCCTATAAGACTGACAAAAGGTAAAGTATAAAATAAAAACTAGTCACTCCCTGCATATACAGTAGCAACAATTTCTCATGTTCTCATATCTAGGTTATGGGGGTAGGGTGGTGAGATATAAGCCCTTTTGTATGAAAAAATTATTAAGGTTTGAGGCCAAGAGGGAGAAAATGTTGACATTAATTCTAAAAGATATCTTTTGCAAATGAATTTATAAATAAAACAAAAGCAAATATATTTTGCAGAAAGATTTTTTTGGTAAAAAAAAAAAAAAAAGGGCATCTTATCTTCCAAAGAACCCCATACTCAGAGGTAAGTATGGTTGTGGCAGTATATTGTTAGGACTGCGTCTCTTCAGCTGGGACTGACACTTCAGTTAATTATGGATTGTTCCAGATACCCAGCTATTAAAAACTGCAGGCCTCTGTTACACAGCTGAACAAATGCACAAATGATTCGGAAGTCTTTAAGAGAAGTAGTTTAATGTTTATTTCCGGAATGGGCCAGTCAGAGTCCAAAACTAAATCCTATAAGAGCTGAAAAGACCTATGAAGATCACAGAAGATCCTCCACACTTTAATAAATCTTTTGAAAGGAGATGTGGGACAAAATCGACCAAAATCAAGATTTGCCAAGTTGGTAGAATTTTGCCCCAATATACTGAGTGGACTGAGTATCACAAGCAGGAGGAGCTTTAACCAAGAGTTCGTTGGCTCTAGAAGACTCTGCTGTGTATAAATCTCCATGCTGAAAATAAACATATCCAATCTTCACTATATCAACAATTGTACTTTCCTTTTGTTACACAGCAGTACAGTATGCTTTAAATCCATTCATGTGAGCATCTGCCACATAACCCTGTTCTATAGTAATAATGACGCGTTTGAATGAGTACATCAACATTGACCTTGTATATTCCTTTTTTTCTTTTTTAAAACAAGTTTATATAAAACATGGAGCTCTCCCAAATGTACATGTTAATGTCCCAGATGAAATACAGTTCAGCTCATGCATTCTGGCATGCTGGTTTTGCTTCTGGTTCATTCCTCTTCCAGTGTCTGTATCCTGGATGAACTGCCCCCAAATGCCCCTTTGTGGAAGTTTATTGTCCTTGCCAATCAAAAGGGAGGTACCGGAAATGGGTGATTAACAAAATACCCCCCTTCTTATATCCATATACAATGGATCTGTTGGTCAAAAAAAAAAAAAAAAAAGAAACAGCGCTTGCAAGATTTACAACTGAACGTACGGTGACCAACATCTCTTATATTAAAGCGATGTTCACTGTGCATTGTTCATGCACTAGTGTACTAGTAATCACTGTGTTTGTGCTGTAACTTAACAATCAGATGTGCTAAATTAAACACTGATCCTGTGTCTTTTTTCTCCTCTGTCCAGGAAAGAAAGGAAAAGGAAAAGGAAACTAGAAGACGAGACATCCAGTAATGGAAGTGTGAAGGCCAGCCCTCCAAACCCAGCCGTTCAGCTCTCTGCCTCTTTCTCTCTCTCCTTTTCTTTTTTCTGTTCTGGCGATATGTCATAGACTAGACACCTTTCTTCCTCATGCTGTATTACAGTTTCAGAGCACAGGAATGTGGCTACAGTAATATGATTGACGTATTGTATGATATTGCTGTTCCACAAGGGAGAATGAAATGCTGATGTTCGGAGGAAAACAATCCTTTGGCTCTTTGTAGAAGGCAGAAAGATTACACACTCTGTGTCAAAATATCACAGTTCATGGCTGACACACACACACACACACACACACACACACACGCGCACACACACACACACACACAAACCTGTGTACTTAACGATTTATCATATAAATACTTTTTAAATAAATTTGTGTGATGATGCAGTAGAGAGTTACCTGAATAGTAAATGCCTAGTGTTTTGGAAAGTTTATTGTTTTTGTAGAAACAATATCATTTAAAATAAAAGATATTTTAAAAAGTATTGAAGTATGACTCAACTTATTATGGAATACCATCTGGGGTGAACTCCCCTGGCATGCACCCTGTGTTTTGGAAGATTGTCTTCAAATTGACTGAAACCCTCATCAGGATTAAGCAGTTCTGTTCTGTTGGCTAAAACTTATAATAAGAATTCACATAGACACCAATCTCGCCTGGCACCAGTTTGAACATTATTCACTGTTTAAGGAAAGCACACTTTAGATAGCAATCTGGCGATGAACGCATCTTTAATCATTCTGACCATATGGTGAACAACATGATTTTTGAACAGAGATGGTAAAGTTTTCCATCATCGAGTGTTTAGCAGAATTTTGCCACATGTTCTTCCAGACTGCTATATGAATGTCAGGCTGTTCTCTAAGGGTAAATCATGACACACACACACACACACACACACACACACAAAAACAACAACCCACTAATGCTGCACATTCATTTAAGCCATTCTCTAATAGTAAACATATCATTCATTATCACTGGAGCCGTAATAAATCTAGAATTGTGCCCTATAGGTAAAATATAAAAAGTCCATATGTCCATTAGGAACTTGTATAATGGCACTAAATAATGGTTATTTGCTTTTCATTTTCATGATCTACAGTATTGTCCAGAACACTGTATATCATGATAATTTCCTGTTTTCCTGATGTAGTTTAAAATCCGTATAAGGTTTATGCATGAAAACACACATACTGTACACAAGTACAACCTTAATTATATTGCCAGAAGGTCATTGATATTGATCAATCTAAATCTCCAAGCACGAATATCGTTACTCCTCAAACTAAAGAGTTTTACCTGACTTTTAGTTTTATACGTATTTCACATTTGAAGCATGGTCCATAAAGGGAGACGCATTGTTTTACACCTTTATATAGTAAAATCTTTAAGGGAATGTCTTGTCTACTATTGCACACTACTCTGGTATATCATTCTAGATCATTGTAATGATTTCAATACAAACCATTTGTAGAAGACATGAAAAAGATAAAGCTTTCCCATTTTTATTTATCCAGCATTATAGAGACCACACAGTTCCATTTGCATCTGTTCCTGTTTTCTAGCTAAAGCATTTTAACATTAGTTTTGTTAATAGATGTCCATTCTGTAGCTTTTTACTTACTGTATTTGCTTGTTAGCCTGCAGTGATCAAGCTTCCTGGATAGCAAGTAGCTCATCATTAATCACCCTGACTGGCAATTCCTAAGTGTAAGGTGCCAAACCCAGGTTGTTTCATTGAATGTAGCAATAAAATGATGGATACAATGCTTATATGGATGTGAGGAATTCCCCAAATATCAGTATTCTGTCAGGATGATTCATGAGACGAAGCTTATTCATTTGAGTATCGGCTTCAATAGGGAATGTGACTGGCTTCCAGTTGGTTATAGGCCCAAGTAATGTTTCAAATGACTTCTAAATAAATAGGAAATTAATAAAGATAATATTGCTGGTATGAAACAACTGGAAAAATCTGAGTTTGCTCATTATCAGGCTAGATTACAGTAAGAGAACTCACTAGCTGATATAATTACATCGTGAGCACCAGCAAACTGAAACTGACATAGTTTAAAAAGATTTAAGCAGGTTGACTGGAAACCCAATTATTTCAGAGGCATATATTTGTTTTGTTTTTATAATTGCAAAAGTGTTTAAATGAAATACAGATCAGAATACTATCTTTTATAATACAATTAGCCATTGCACTTCAGCGGCAGAAGAAGATTTTCAGTAGATATTTGCAGCACCCTTCACCTTTCTGCCATACAGTAAATATTCCCCTGAACTCTCCTAACATGATTTTTTTTATATAAGAAACCTCTGATACATTTGGTTACAGACAGCAATACATTTTATACTTTGTGAAATCACATGTAAATCACTAATTAGATACAATTACAAACACCTACAGTACATAAAAATGCATGAATAAAAACTGACTTTGTAGGAGTATATATTAAGCATGTTAAATATTATATACACACACACATACTATTACTGTATTTAGTTAAAAATGTCAGAGATTTGTCTCATACAGAAATCACTATTCATACACTGCCTGACCACAGAACTAGCCACACTCAAATATTTCTTTGGATTGATTTTAGCTTAGATTATGGCATACATTCACTTCCCGTTCCAAAAAAACTATTATTTCCATGCAGATTCGCGTTAGTGTTTTTGTGCTGAGATCATTTTAAAGGCTACACTGTGTAAAGTCTTCTACAGCTCATTCCAAAGACTTTGGTTAAGGCCAAGATTCTTCATGCTCACCAAACCACTCTCTTACATTTTGAGCCTAATGAATATTTTCACTGTTATAGCGGAATATGGAAGCTGAATTCGTTTTATTTGCCACATATTGTTGCTGAGCCGAGACCTGACCAACTCCAGGTGCCCCAGATCATAGCACTCTTTCCAGATGCTTGTGCAGTGGGATATATATATATATATGCATGATGGGTGCATCGTTCCATGTGTCAATCTGGACTCATCAGATCACACAACCTTTTTCTATCGCTCCAAAGTGCTATGTTTATGCTCCCGAATCCTATGAGTTCTTGTCACATAACGCTCTCAAGTTCAGTAATAATCATAGCTGTGATTTCTATTTCAAATTGTCTTCATATGTAACTTCATTTCTTCTATAAACCTAACCAATATTATTCTGTCGTTCTTAATGTGACAGGTCTTAACTCAAATCCAGTAATTTCAACTGTAATTTCCTTAGTTGTTGTCTTTGCTTGATGGTTATTGGCCTGCATCATAACAAAGAAAACAACAAAAATTCTAACCCACAGTAGCATATCTTCCACAACTACAATATACTGCATGTATTCGGACATTGTTGATTAATAAATGAGAAACTACACACGCTGTTTAAAAATTTGTTGCCAGATGAAACATATTAATCACTGAAGTCATTTTTAATTGAAATGTTTCTTTTCCTTACTTAAATCCAAAAGGCACCATTTCAGAAGGTTCAAATTATGGGCCTGCATCATTACAGAACATTACAATGACGGAATTGCCAGGGGTAGCTCAGTGGTTAAGGCATTGGACTACGGTTCGGAAGATCCCAGGTTCAAACCCCACAACCACCAAGTTGCCACTGTTGCACCCTTGAGCAAGGCCCTTAACCCTCAACTGCTCAGATGTGTAATGAGATAAAAAAAAGTAAGTCGCTCCGGATAAGAGCGTCTGCCAAATGCCTAAATGTCAACGTCATAGAAGAAATGTGTTTGAAAAAAATTGCTTAAACTCTTGGTGTGTTGGCATTATAAAAAAATTAAGATGTGACATTACATCTATTTTTATAGTGAAAGTATAGCATTGCATTGTATCTGCATTGTAGCAATGCAGAAGGTCATGTGGGCAGATGAGGGAAATAGATTTCCCCTTTTCCAGGATAAAACAGGGAAGCCCATTATACAAAACATACGTACTTACAGTAGCCACACTGTAGGTGTTCTGATCTGGGGTTGTTTCTGTTGGCCATGTCTACACTCAGCTACATTGTGATGGCAATAAAATAAAGCAGCTGACGACCTGAATGACCAGATTTTCACATCTACAGTTTTTTTTTTCTTCCCCGATGACACGGCCATATTCCAGGACTCAATCATTTTTACCTATGAATTGGCCCCAACATCTCTTGCTCTAGTCAAAACAAATAGCGGTCAGTTTAAATATTAGAATGTGTACCAGGCAGTGCATATGAACAGTTCTTTACCAGAACAGGTTGAGTTCTAATCTGGCAAAAGCTTTTCTCACCGCATTTTATCAATATTCATCAGCATTACATTGTCTTTGTCAAACAAAAACAGTGTCATCTTCTTACTTGTATTTAGCAAGAAAGGACACACTGTAAACACTTTTAATAAAAGTAATATTATTGTTCTATTCATATATTTGCCAAAAATTTGCAAAAAAAAAAACTTATATTTTTAATATGCTTCTTCTGGATTATCTTTCCGCACCAATGAACATTATACAATTTTTTTGTTTGTTTGTTCTGTCACTCAATTAATGCAAATCGTATAATTAGTTTACAGACATGGCAGTGCATATAAGCAGAGCAACATTATATACAAATATATTTACCAGCAGCAGATGAGATCCCCTGATCATATGTTCATACAACCTAGTGTACAGTCTGCAGACTGCACAAATCAGCCTTTCATCTTCCTTTGTTTATTCTTTTTTCCAGATCGAATCTGCACAATGCATTAAGAATCAAAGCCTCATTCAAGATACTACATTATACGTACAATCCAGATTCCTGTGTATCAGAGAAGGTTGGCTAGAATACTGAAGAGAACCCAATTATCCATTGGAATCCACTGGTGTAGATCCAGTTCACCTAGTTCCAATGTTTTTGTACTGGCACATGAGCAGGTTCTTGAAGGTCTTTTTAAAGGTAGCATTGCACAACGCATAACAGGCTGGGTTTATGGTGCTGTTGACATAGCAAAGCCAGTAGCCAATGGCCCACACTGTGTCTGGCACACAGGACTGGCAGAAGGTGCTGATGAGAACCATCACATTATATGGCGTCCATGTAATGATGAAAGCTAAAAGGATGGCAAAGATTGTCTTTGTAACTTTCTTTTCACGAGCTGCCATCTGTCTTTTCCTTTTCACCTGGCTGCGGGCAATACTGGCGAACTTGCGAACCACAGTGCGTGGCCGGTTGATTGGAATGGAGCGGCCCTCTGTACCACTTTCTGGGGGAATTATCTCAATAGCAGTAATGCACTCATCTCCTGCCTGTTTGGTGACGATCTTGATCTTGGACCATTTAGAAGCTGGATTGAGTTTGGAAATAGGGGCAGCACCAGATGTCAGGCCTTTTTGTGATGTGCTCTCGTTGTTTGCACTTTCCTTTGGTTCTTTGGGTGCAATGCTAGCTGTGCTAGAATCATTTGAGCTCTCCTTCTCTTCGTTTTGCATGTTACCATCAGCTTTACTGGTGACCATGGCCTCATCTAGCTGTCCGTTTTTCATAGTTTCAGCTGTGCTGCATGTATCCAGGCTGGGCTTGGAAGGAGACTGATTATTGTTGTTCTGCCGTAGTATGTGGCTCTTCAGCAGTCCAGCAGACCTCAATCCTTTCTTCTCCTTCTTAGCTTCCGGCTTTGGCTTTGACACACGGCTGCGGCTAGCCAAGGAGATGTGGATGTACAGCACTGTCATTATGACCACTGGGAGATAGAATGCAGCAATTGCTGTGCCGAATGTGACCACAGGGTTAGAGAGAAACTGGATGTAGCATGCTCCTGGTTCCACAGTGCGTTCCCCTACAATAAACTGCCAGAAGAGAATAGCAGGAGCCCACAGGATAAAGGAGAGGATCCAGGCCGAGGCGATCATCAGACCAGCCATCTTGGTTGTGCGTCGTGTTGGGTAAGTTAGCGGTTTGGTTACACAAAAATAGCGATCAAAGCTAATGATCAGTAGATTCATGACCGACGCATTGCTGACAACGTAGTCTAAAGCCAACCAAAGATCACACACCACCGGGCCGAGCGGCCAGTAGCCTTTCAGGATATATACAGTGTAGAGATTCATTGAGAACACACCAATTATGAGGTCTGCACATGCCAAGCTGAACAAGAAGTAGTTGTTGACAGTCTGCAGGTGCCGGTTGACTTTGATTGACAGCATTACCAGGATGTTACCCACCACTGTGACAAAGCTAATAGATCCTGTAACCAAGGCAATGAAGACCATCTCCACTGTCTTGTATGGGCTCCCAATGACCTCAACAGCTGTACATGACCCATTGGTGCTGCTTTTATCACAGCTGAGGTCATCATTATTGGACAAGTTACTAAGTAAACCTAAAACACAGACAGAAAAAGAAAGAGAAACAAAAAATATTGTATTATTTAAAATATAGAGGTCTAATTAACTATCACAGCCTTCCTACATTATATACAGTTATATAAGAAAACTTTTTAAAGTAACAAGCATTTGATATATTATTCCTTTAAAATGATCTAACAACAATAGACACTTACAGTAAGATTAAATCACCCCAAGAGCCTGTGTGGATCCATATCCCACGGCAATATTTGTATAAAATCTACTAAGAATCCATTTCTGCATGCTGTAATTGTTTGTTTCCTCCCAAATATCTCTCCCCAAGTCTCCCCAGACTTATATTACCTTGTACAACAACAATAATAATCATAATCATTATAATCCTCGTTGCTCATTGTCTATACCGCTTTATCCTGTATTCAGGGTCGCGGGGGGCCTGGAGCCAATCCCAGGAGACTTAGGGCACGAGGCGGGGTACACCCAATCAATTGCATAATAATAATAATAATAATAATAATAATAATAATAATAATAAAACAGAGCAAATGCCATGTCAGTAAAGTACACAGTAATAAGAATGATGAAACAAGGAGCAGACAGAATGGTCAAGTGGAATTAAGCTACAGTACTTATACATTTATAGGTCTTAAAAACCTCCACAAATGTTAATATTTGATCATTTCTTCTCCCATTACGATGAAGAAGAATCATCACTTCCTCAGTCGAGGTTGACATTCTATAACCTATTCCTTTTGAAACTTCACTGACTCCCGCAACCCTCTTTAATCTTTAATCTTTTTAAATCACAGACACTTTGGTTTTTAAATGATCTTAATCTAAGCAATCTAAAGCAATATTAATTTAAATTTAAATTTATTAAATAATCTCGCGCCACAGTATCTGAGCGAACTGCTAGTGTCCTACGATCCGCCACGCCTACTTCGATCAAAGGATGCAGGCTGCTTGTCAGTACCGCGTATTAT
>JAQQZT010000023.1:14779741-14790894 GCA_030068275.1 Clarias platycephalus
ACACACACACACACACACACACACACACACACACACACACACACACACACACACACACACACACACACACAACAATATCTCTAAGAAAAAGAAAAGCTACAAAGAGCTCCACATTATAGCAACATGTAAAAACTAGTTATGTAACTGCAGCCTAGGCTATTAAAGCATTTAATAGTTACATACTTATAATGAATATATGCATGACTGTGTCATTAACTGCATTAACATTGCCTAAGTTAAGTAAAATCAGTTCTAAATGCCTACAGTATCACATCCATTATGCAATCAAAAAAAGAAAAAAACATTTGCATAACAGGCCACTGCAGTATTACATTGCTCAGCCCTCTCAAAACCCTAAAAATAAATCCACTGGTCATCAGGCTCTTGAGAAATGTTGAGTTTTGAATTATCATGTTTGAATGCCTTGCCAGTCAAATAATTTGGCATAATAAGAAATGCTCAGCAGGTTTCCCTTAATGGAATCCTGCCTGGTCAGTAAAGTAGTTCACAAAAAATGCAAAGTGGTTTGGACAAGAACCATGGGTCTTCTGAATTAGAAAATACAATAAGGACAATCCTTCACGCTAAAAAATTCTGGGTTATTTCGGGTACTTTAAACACATTGTTGGGTTGCTCTATGTTGGGTAAAATGAAATTTAGTGGGTAATTTACAAATGGACACCTGGTTGGGTTATTTTGATCCAACAACTGGTTTATTCTTTATTCTCTGGTTTCTCTAAACGGCAGCCTGCAAAATGTTCGAAATATTAAAATATTTTTTTTTAAGTGGGTAAAACTGACACTCTTGCTGGGTTAAATGTTAAAGTGCTGGGTTATTTTATATAAACCCACCAAGCACGGTAAGAGCATGCAAACTCCATGCACACAGAGATGACAATCGAGCCCTTACCCTGGAGGTGCAAGGCGACAGTGCTAACCACTACACCACTGTGTTACCATCAACAGGGAACAATCTTGGGAAATGATTTTGTTGAGATTGCCAATTTATAAGGCACTGAACCTTGAAAAAGTCTTGTGTACTGAAAGATACCCGTTAAGACTTTAAGTTAAGACTTTAAATTCAGACTTAGAATTTAAAGCCAGACATTGATAAATACTGATGTAGATGGCAATAAAACTATTACAATGTTTCAAAATCATCTTGTGTACTAGATCCTGTCCCTTTATGGTTTTTCATTCAGATAATCAATCAATTAATCAGCTATTTAATATTATACTATTACTATTATCATTATTATATTATACAAAAGTAAATTTTGACTGAGTAATCTGATTGGACAAGTGCCATTCTAGAGTGGTGATAATAGATGTTAACAGCTGCCTGGCAAAACCCCCATTCAAAACCAGTCACCGGAACACTTTCAGCAAGCAAACACATCTGATAATGTTATGCCATCTGAAACAATACATTTTATCTCCTTAATAATTGCTTCTAAGTCACTCCAAATTGCCTCTGTGTTGTTTTATTTACACCTACAGCGAAGTACAACCTAACCCCTAATCAAGGGCACTACATTATGTGTGGGATAAGTGGGTTGTACACTTTACAAAGCCTATTAGAGTACCATTTAACTCTATTTCAGAATCAACCCCAGAACTTGGAATTTAATGTACTGTACGAGATATTCCAAAACGGAATAACTGAAAATATAAAGAGAAACCTAAGAGATTTACAGGACTATCCACCACATCCATGGTTTATTCTACAAAACATTTAGCTGCCTAGTACTACTAAGAGTTTAAAACTACAACCACCCCTTTTATTTACACTGTTAATCTCTAACTGAGGTCACCAACTCAGCCAGCCATGGTTAGCTGGTTCCACTTTTTGAGGAAGGGTACATGTTGGCAGAGCAAATCAACTGGCTAAATAAAAAAACAAATCCTGATCTGTTAATAATAAATGCAATAATACTGTAAATGTTAATAATAAATATTCTGTAGACACAATATCATAACTCATGTGGAATATTGCTTAAATATTATCACTTTTTATACTCCAAAATCTTTGTCATGTGGTTCATACTTCATGGCCCGATCCCTCTCCAGGAATCGCTTACTATTACTTTTCCTTTACTTTAAGGATTTGGCAAAAAAAAAATTCAAAAATGTTGGCCCCATGTTGGTTCAGTAGATAATTACAAGTTTGGTAATGGCATGGTTGGAAATTAGACCCAGATAGCACACTGCTGAAAGGCCAAGCGTCATTTTGTCCATTGGCCCAACACTGGCTCATTGGTGGGTCCAAAGATAGGATGGCACAACGTTGGTTAGATAATGGCAAAGTTGGAAACTGAAAATTAAATTAGACTCTTTTCATTATTGCCAATAATAATAAAACACATTTATATCTTCAGAAATGTATTTATTAATTTTATTTGTAATAAAATGATTACAAACTAAGAAAATACATTGAATCAAACACTTAAATCACACTGTTCAGCTGGGTCTCCTGAATATTTAGAAAAATATATACATTTTTAAGTTATGACGATTTGTTTGGTACCTGCACCAAACACCTTTTTCCCATGCATTCCTAACTAACTATTTTGGTTCAAACTGAAACTGAGAAATATAAGGCCAATCAACTTAAAAATTAACCTCTTTAAAGCTGGCCTTAAATATGCTTCATTGAAAATTAGTGGAGTTCTAAAGGGTAGACACAATGAATTAACAACAACGACTGTAGTTTTTTTGCTGAAAAACTGGCTCTTGCCAATTCTCTCGCAACTTTGCACACACCCCACAAAGAACAGCACAGTGTAAAATATTGAGCCAGCCCTTATTTCTTCATATTTTGGTTTTAAAGAACCACACCTTTTGTATTTTATTTAATGCAGTCTTTTTTGGCTCTTATTTTTGTCTTATTTTTTTTTTTGGTCTAGTCCTTGTATCTGCAGAGGTATGTTTTTTGACTGTTAAGCTCCACAGTGATCTATGAATCATTCAAGCATAAAACAAAATGCATGAACATAAAGGACCAAAGTTTGAATAGGCATCTTTATGCTCTTTGCAGCATGTCACAATTAAATTACATTTTATTTGTATAGTACTTTTAACAATGGTCATTGGCTAAAGCAACCGAGGGGGTCTGGATCACTGGCAGGTCAGGAGCAGCATACAGTATGTAGCTCGACAGCGAGAGACAGGGAGAGAAGAGGAGAGGAGAGAGATAACAGTTAGGTACATAATGTATAAGGTGAATGTATACTGTATATAGTGCAAAGTGGCCTAACTATGACATATGGCATAACTAAAAGGAGGAGCCAGAAGGAAACACAGCCATGAGGGCTCCCTAGGATATAAAGCAACCAGTCACTCCACCCAACAAACCTGAGTGATCAATGAGTGTAGGGAAGACAACATACCAGTTTACCATAATACTCTACATTCAGTGAAATTAATAAATTTTATTTGTATAGTGCTTTTAACAGTTTCCATTGTTGCAAAGCAGTTTTACACAATCAAAAGAAAATTTGGAAATTTGTATGAAACATAAAAAATGTGTATGAATTAAAATGATTAGATACCCAGATAGTATACTGCTGAAGAGACAACACTGGGCCAATGGCAATGCATACATTGGGCCAATGTTGGCATCAATGGTTGGCCCAATGTCATTTTGTCCATTGGCACAACATTGGTTCAGTAGATAATTACAAGGGTGGCTCAATGTGGGCACAATGTTGGTTCAGTAGATAATGGCAAGGTTGGAAGGTGGAAATTAAATGTAACTCTTTTCATCATTTCCAATAATACAATGTAAAGTACATCAATAATTTGAGCATTGTACATTAAAATGTACCTTAAAATATTTTCTTTGAAATATTCCTTTTCAACCAGCAAAATTATGAGAAAAACAAACATTTTCCACATTTGGCTCAACTCAGTTCAACAACAGTTCCAGATACACATTTTTTTTTTTTCAGATGAAACAAAGTAAACAAAAAAAAGCAATTCAAATAGTAAATAACCTTGCAAAATTGTCAAATGATATGTTTCACATGCCAACTACCTTATACATAAATTCACCAACTGCATAAACATACAAAAATGCACTGCCCTAAAGCAAAAAAATGTGTACCGTGGAACCTCGGAATTGCGAGTAACGCGGTTTGCAAGTGTTCCGCAAGACGAGATAAGATTTATAATAAATTTTGACGAAAAAGAACAAGTGTTGGTTTACGAGTACCGAGTATCATGTATCACGCATGTGCTTCTTGTTTTGACGCCGAGCGTCACGTGATCACAGCTGAGCCAACGGTTTTTCTCTCTCTTGTGCTGCGGAATTTTGGGTAATCGTCTCCCCTGCTGGGTCTTAGTCTCACCTGGTAAAATCGACACACACACACACACACACACACAGTAAAAAAGTATTTTTACTTTTTTTTAAAAGGTAAAGTACAGATTAATTTGTTTTATTTTTAGTTAATATTTTGTGTTAACAATTTTTATGTATTTCTTTTTTTGGGTTTCCATTATTTCTTATGAGAAAATAAAATTTGGTTGACGAGTGTTTTGGAATACGAGCCCGCTACTGGAACGAATTACTTGAAATCCAAGGTTCCACTGTACTGTATATTAGCCATTTAACGTTTATGGCAGATCCTATAGCAACAATCCCTATGGTTCTAACCTCGCTATGGCTCCGTATGCTGCTGTATTCTAGTGATGAAAAGTTTGAATTATTTTGGTGACTCAGTTCTTTGAATCTCGTTTATCCAAATTAATAATAAAATAAAATGTTACATTTTCAATAAACAGAAACCCAACTAAATACAAAATTTTGGCTATAGTTCCAGTAATGAAAATATTACAATGCAGCTACGGACATATTATGATAAACAGAATGAGCAGCTCACCTCTCATATCTTCTGGTCCGAGTCATACGTTTTTCGAATCTATTGCATTGCTTACGTACGTCTATGGGAGTCACGGGACAAAAGAGGGAACGACTCGGACCAAAAGACTCAAAGTTAACTATTCATTTCTGTTTCCTGTACATAACCTACGTAGGTTTTGCGATGCCTTGCGCATGCGCCGTAGAAAATGAACGAATCACTCTCTGAGGCTACTCGTTCTTCTGAGTCACGTTTAAGACTCGTTCAAAAGGAATGAATCGTACTACTGTATTCACTGGCAACAGGTCTATTAGTCTAGCAAAATGGTGCATAGCTAAACATTTTCCTCACCACATTACAGCAAAACTGTGTGCTTTTCATGATACCACTTCAAATTGTCAACACTCTTATATCTTACTCAAGGATATTTACATCTCATTTGGAGGAATATTAACCCACCTGTAGTTAGGAGCAAAGAGGCACAAAACTTTAGCTTGTGTTTAGTCAGCACCTGGCCAGCACAAAGTCCAATAAATTTAACATTTATCATTTTAGAAAACATAAGGAAAAATAAAATAAAAGTTAGGGTCCACTGATAAAGAGATATAGTTCTTTCAATGTTATTTATGTACTAGATTGCAACCAATTCTTATATGTAGGAGCTCCTGATGTAATGGCATCACTGAGAGAGCCTGCTGCAGGACTTCATGGTAAAGTGGAACTGTCTCCAGTCACTACATGTATCCCAAGCAGACCACACGGGCATCTCTGCGACGACGTCTCCAACCAGAAGCTGGGCAACAGGATGAGTCAGACATACAGTATGTAGCTCGACAGAAAGATGCAGGGAAAGAGAGATGCAGAGAGAGAGAGCGAGAGATAGAGAGAGAGAAAGAGGAAAAGAGAAGAGAAGGAGAGATAACTATTAGGTATGGTCACAGTCTATAAGGTGAATGGGAATCTCAGGGAGATCTTTTTCCTTGCCACTGTCGTCATCGCCCTTAGCTTGCTCATCAGGGACAATCTTATCATTTTGATTCATACACATTCACATTTTATAGAAACATCTATAATTCTTTTGATTGTGTAAAGCTGCTTTGCAACAATGACAATTGTTAAAAGTTCTCTCTATATAAAATGTAATTGAATTGAGTGTATATTTAGTGCAATGCTCTAGCAGGAACTCCGGCAGGACTAACTATGAGAGCATAAGGGAGAGCCAGAAGGAAACATAGACATGGGGGCACCCTGGGATGTAAAGAAACCATTCACTTCACTGTCAACAAACCTGAGTGATCAATGAAAGTGGGGAAGACAGCATCTAAACATACCAGCCATTTCAATCCAATTAAAATTTTATTCGTCACATATGAAGTGAAATGCTTATACAACTGCTGATGACCTCAAAATTTCGAAAAGAAAGTTTCTGTATGAAATAAGAGAAATAAGAGAATTTACAAGAAATATAGAAAAATATGGAAATAAGCTTTAGTTGTAACAGACTTTTAAATGTACATTATGTACAAGCAATAAAATAGTGAAAATAAAATAGTAGAATAAAAATAGAAATATAAAAATATTTATCATAAAATAATTAAATATAATAAAATGAAATATAGAAGAGTTGAAATGTAATGTAGAACCGTGTCCAGTTATAGGCAAGATAATATGCAGAATGTGCTGAATAGTGTGCAAGGTTTCAGTTTAAAATTCACAGAACTCAAATACACATGTGCAAATGTGCCATATGTAATGTGTGAATGTGTGTAATGTGTGTGTCATAGTTTATAGTTCTCAGTTTTGTGGTTAGCAAAATGTACAAGTGTGCCATATGAGCAATGTGGTGGGTCGTGAGAAAGCATCTGAGAGTGTTAAATCCTATGTGGTGTTGTGATTGGGAAGAAGCTCGTCCTCATTCTCTCTGTGTTGGCCTTCAGGGAGCGGAAGCGCTTTTCTGACTGCAACAGAGAGAACAGTCCTTGACTTCCCCCATTCTAGTGTCCTGTCCATGGGTGAACCGAGAAGAACTCGGCCGGTTAGACCCTGAGGTCATCGAGCTTGTTTTCCAGTGACTGAACGTTGGTGAGCAGAGGTGTGCGGTGTGCACAGGCTCTCAGCCTCTCTGTCATAGAATATGGCAGTGATGAAAAGATATCATGGTGTTTGCCAGGATCATGTGCTGAAGCTTCCAGCTTTTCTCTGTAGTAGGCCATTTTAGCAGAAGTCACTTCACATGAGAATTTGGAGAGAAGAAGCCCTGCCCCTGTCTCAGACCGGCCTCTCGCACACATGATTTATTACCACCGACATTTAAAGAAGCAGGCAATTGCTGGAGTCATAGCCTGGGTACAACAACTTGCTGAGGGGGCAATTGCTGACTTGCAACGGGAGCCATATCTACCTGAGGGGCAAGCCGAGGGGAGCCAGGCATGTGTTGCTCCTTCCTCTCCCAGTGTTCCCCAATCTTTGAGCTACTGTACATGCTACCACCTGCTCCTTGGAACAATTCAAGGAGGCCTATGTCATAACATTCTCACAGAAAGAGCCCAGGAGTAGAGAACCACTCTTGTTCATGTTCATGACCCTTGCTGAGCCAACTTGGAGGAATTCTCAATGGACATGAAGAGGGTTTTCGACCACTTTTTTTCTGCTAGTAGAGAGCCTGGGACCAAACTGCTAAGATGTTTCCGTTTCCATTCCATTCAGTCTAGTTAATCAGGGTTCAGTTTCAGACCCTAGACGTCTAGTTAATCAATGTTTAATTTTGTACACTAGCATTTTTAAGTGGTTGGAACAACTGAGCACTGTGGGACATTAGAAGGATTGTCTGAAGAAGTTAAAAATAAACTGATCCCCCAAGAACACCCCACAATGCTTTATGAACTCATGGACCTGGGGGCCAGGTTGACTTGCTCATCTGTTTAAGAAGGCATACTAGGAAGCCATCCCCCCAATAGAGCATATATGTCTATTAGCAATTAGGAGGAACCCATGCAACTGGACAGTACATGCACCTCTTCAGTGGAGGATGGATCAAGCCTGTTTATACTGCGAGAGATCCAGTAAAAGAAGGCACCCTCAAGCATGGCTGCGTGGACTAGAGGGTAAAACTTCAAAGGGCCTCCCAGACGAACACCACATAATTCTCGATTATGAATGCAGGCCCTCCCCATTCAACCGCTGACAGATTCAGGCTCCAACAGGAATCTGATCCACTCTTCCACTTCCAAAGCATTAGAGATCCCCTTTTTAAGTATTGAACCATCACTTACTCTTCAAACCCTCTATCATCCATCACATGTTGAACTTCTTCACTAACCTTTTTTCTGATTTTCTGGTAATTATTTTGAAGAAATCTCCATGATGAATGGATCAGTCACCAACCGGCTAACGCCGTCCTTATGATGGGATCTCAAGAGGTTACACCTTTTTAGAAGTCCAACTAACCTTTCGGACCTCCTCCAAGACTGGTGTCAGAGGTATTCTGTCTTAAAGGTTGTTGCAGGACAACAAACTGCACCCCTGATGATAGTTATCAAGAACTTCTGGCTATCAAGTTAACCTTGGAGAAATGGAGGCATTGGCTAAAGGGGGCTGAGGTTCCATTCCTGGTATGGACTTACAACAAGAATCTTGAGTATTTTTAACTGAAAAAAAAAAAAAGGCTCAATTCAGAGTGACTTACATTTTAATCGAATGATACATTTGAGTAGTTAAGGGCCTTGCTCAAGGGCCCAACAGGGACAACTTGGTGGTTGTGGGATTTGAACTTGGGTATTATAATGTGTACTAGATCCAAACAAATATGATTACAGTTGACTCTTCACTCAGCAATAAGTACATACCAAAATATTTTAAATTATTAAACCACTAATTAAGAAAACTGACCTTGACCCCCGTCCAATATCAAACCTTTCCTTTATCTCCAAGATTCTAGAAAGGGTTTTAGCACAGCAGCTACCATGCAACTGGAAAAAGTAATCACAGCACTTCCCTTTCCCCATATTTTGTTATGTTACAAATGTATTCCAAAATGGATTAAATTTATTATTTTCCTCTAAATTCTACAAACAATGCCCCATAATAACAACATGAAAGAAGTTTGTTTGAAAAATTATAAAAGAAATTAAAAATCACATGTACATAAGTACAGCCTTTGCCATGACACTCAAAATTGATCCTTGAGATGTTTCTACAGTTCATTTAGAAGTTTAGAACCACCAGGACTCTTCCTAGAGTGGGCCACCTGGCCAAATTGAGCGACCGATGGAGAAGGGATTAAGGATTAATCAAAAGGAAGTTAATTGGTATCCAGTGTCTAATGTCCTTCACATACTCCTCAACTTTATTAAGCTGTTTTTCAGAAGCTGGACTTCTGACTTGCACTGTTAACTGTGGGACCTGAATTCGCCTCTGGTGGACTCCAATCAATTGTAGAAACAACTCAAGGATGATCAGTGGAAACAGAATGCACCTGAGCTCAATTTTGAGTGTCTTGGTAAAAGCAATGAATATTTACATGTGAATTTTTCATCTTTCATTTTTCAATAAATTTGCAAAGATTTCAAACAAACTCCTTTCACATTGTTTCATATCACTGGTTGAAGTGGTATGTGACATACTATTGCCCTCTGATCAGGGTTGTGTCTCTTAGCTTACAGTATGTTACTTGACCTTAGTTCACTATTGTTCATAGTATAGTTCTTTATAGATTAAAGGATGTAGTAGGAATTAACGGAACATCCCTCTCCTGGCTCAGACTTTATTTGACTTATTTTAATTAGTACATTTAAATGCTGACTATTCTGTGTGTACTAAAGTGAAGCTTTGTCTTCCATGGGATTTGGTTTTAGGCCCATTGCTATTTTCTCTTTACATGCTTCCTCAGCAACATAATTGGTAAGCATGGTATTAGCTTACACTGTTCTACTGATGACACACAGCTATATGTCTCAGCTAAATCAGATGAGAAAAAAACAACAGTTTAATAGTTGAGGAATATGTGAAGTACATTAGACATTGGATACCAATTTACTTCCTTCTGCTTAATCCTGACAAGACAGAAGCTCTTGTACCACATAAGTATGCTTTCTGATCACACAGCAACTCTGGATGACTTTTCTGTTACATCATCATTGTCATAACGCTTAATCCTGAATTTAGGGTCGCGGGGGCCCTGGAGCCTATCCCAGGGCACAAGGCAGGGTACACCCTGGATGGGGTGTCAATGCATCGCAGGGCACACACATATACACACACTCACACATCATTCACACACTAAGGACAATTTGGCAATGCCAATTAGCCTAATCTGCATGTCTTTGGGCTGTGGGAGGACGACAGCACCAACCACTAAGCTACTGTACCACCTTAATGAGAGTTTGATTTATTAAAATAAAAAAATATAAAAAAAATCCACAATATTCTATTTTTTGAGAGTCATTGTATACAGTATGCAGAACACTCTTATTTGAGAATGATATTATCTTTAAAATAAACAAAAACTGAACTTTACTTCCTTGTCTTCTGTCATCTGCCTTTTTTCAGACTGTTTTAACAGGCTGTTCTTTCTTTTTTATAAACAGAATTTGTATTCCTGCACATTGAAAAGTTATTGTATGTTCTGAACTTAGATTTTGGTATCTGTGACATACTCTCACTCTCACTCATCTTTTATACCACTTTATTCTGTGTATACGGTCATCGGGGGCCTGGAGCCTATCCCAGGAGACTTAGGATAGAAGGTGGGGTAGACTCTGAATGAGTGTGTCATGACAAATAAATTTAGTCTGTCTCTTTGGTTCAAATGTACGCACGACACTGTGAGTGGTCCATTATAAGGACGTAACTTGTACGCAAGTGTTTTCTGCATCACACAGAATATATCCAACAAAGAAATTAATAAATAAAAAAAATCCACAGGAAAAGTAATTATGGTAGCAATTATTTATTTTCCAAACTTTCAAAATTCATGAATTCTAAGATTTTTTTTTTTTTGCTTGTTTGTTTGTTCTGTTCCACACAACACAATACCATGTTTGGTTTTATTTTCCTACTTGGCAGTTATAAAAGTGAATTAGAAGAAAAAAAGAGAGAATACCATGGAGAACACTAACAACAACATTAAATTCTAGTCCTTCAAAACTTTCTGGTTAACAAAAATCCTGAACTACAACAACTCCTTTCTGAATAACTTAAACTTGCACTAAATTCGTCTCGGGTTACTTTGCTGTAACCCTGTTCCCTGAAAAAGCGGGAACGAGATGCTGCGTGAAAACGCTATGGGAACAT
>JAQQZT010000023.1:14816715-14830637 GCA_030068275.1 Clarias platycephalus
GTCTGGTTCCTCTCAAGGTTTCTTCCTATTACCATCTCAGGGAGTTTTTCCTTGCCACTGTCGCCCTCGGCTTGCTAACCAGGGACAATCTGATAATTCTGATTCATACACATTCACATTTCATACAAACTTAAATAATTCTTTTGATTGTGTAATGCTGCTTTGCGACAATGACAATTGTTAAAAGCGCTATACAAATAAAATTGAGTTGAATTGAATTTTGTTTACACAATCATCCATGGCGAATATTGGGCAGTGCCCTGCCCCTACCTTGGCTACTCTGACCATGTCTCTGTTATGTTAATTCCAGCATATAGACCGCTCGTCAGATACTCAAAACCAGTTCTAAAGCAGGTGAAAACCTGGCCAGCAGGAGCCATCTCTTCTCCTCAGGACTTTTTTGAGAACACTGACTGGAACATGTTCAAGAAGCCTGCTACTTACGGCAACTTCAACAACTTGGAGGAGTACATGTCATCAGTGACATTAGTGCACCATAGTTCGTGCATCAACAAGTGCACCAATGACGTCACTGTCTCCAAGAACATCATCTCACGCCCAACCAGAAACCATGGACTGCGGAGGTGCATGCACAGAGTGGGGGATAGGTGGCCCTAAGAGCAGCAAGGGCCAAACTGTCCAAGGCCATCAGACAGGCACAGCACAAACATGCCTGGAGAATCCACAACCACTTCAGAGACAGCGGTGACACACAGTGCATGTGGAAGGGCATACAAGCCATTACCAACTATAGAACATCATCACCTGTCTGAGACAGTGACGGCTCCCTGACAGATGCACTGAACAACTTCTATGCTCGGTTCGAAAGGTAGATTGACATGACAGCAAAGACCACCCCCCCTACAAGGAACCAAGTGCTGTGTCATACCACATCTGATGTGAGGAAAGCTGTACATATAAAGCTGTGCACGTGAAGCTGCTGGACCAGACAATATCCCAGGCAGAGTGCTGAAAGAACGCAATGGCCTAGGGTCTTACCGACATCTTTCTGAGCCCCATGTGATTTAAGGCCACCAACATTGTCCCCATGCTGAAGAAGTCTAACCATTCCACACATGACACCACCTCCACCATACTTTATCTGGCCCTCACACACCTAGACAACAAGGACACCTACTGCAGTTCATTTCAGCTTAGCATTCAACACCATCATCCCTCAACATCTGATAGGTAAGCTCCTGTCAGATCCTTGACATTCTGACAGGAAGGCCTCAGTCAGTCCGGGTCAGGAACAGAACCTCCAGCACCATGAGCACTGGGGCCCCCAAGGGTTGCTGTTCATACTGCTGATTCACAACTGCATAACCAATCATATGGTCAAGTTTGCTAATGACACGACTGGAGTGGGTCTCATCAGCAACAATGACGATTCAGCATACAGAGAGGAAGTGCAGAGGCTAGCAGACTGGTGTAAAGACAACAACCCGTCCCTGAATGTTGATATAACAAAAGAGATGGTTGTTGACTTCAGGAGGACACAGAGGGACCACTTTTCACCAGGAGGTGCATCAAGAGTGCTTTCAAGAAGACCATAGCAACCTGAGCCCCAGTTCCATTTCACTTGTACTTTCAAGTAGATGGGACTCCAGCATCAAAGCACTCATACAACAACTCGGGGACAGTTTTGTACCACATGCAATATGGCTGCTTATCACTGGCCACTCGCAGTTTAAATAACATTTGAATTACTTAACATTCATGACTACCAGTGTCTAACTACTCTACTGCACTCTGCACTTTGACTGTTGATAACTGCTTTATTTACATGCTGAATTGCATCCACTGTATCACATTTGCCAAAAATAAATATTGTACAATATACAGTAATGTGCTAAAGTCTTGAGGCACCCCACATTTTTTCATATTTTGCTTCTAAAAGAGCAAGACCTTTATGTATTTTTATTGTAGTTTGGAAGAAGGCAGGAGATGAGTGGAAAGCAGTGTTCATCATGCTCTCAGGCCACTATAAGTACAGTACCTTGTCACTATTAAACCCGCCATCGATTTATTAATGAGGCCCGCCAGGAAACACTAAACCGCTTCACATTTGTTTACCTGGAGTCATTCTTAGTAACTCCATGGGGGCATGTCATCCTTGTGCAATGGGTTTTGGAACTTTTTCTCTGGCACAATCTATTTGTAAAACAGAAGAAGTCTCCATTCCAAGCGGAAACCACTTTCTTCTTGGACTTTGTGGTGTCTCATGTCCGGTTGCTACGCGACGGTGTCATGATGGCAATCAGGGGGGAATGTGCGACACTTGGACGCACTTTTATATAGGCCCCCTAGACAAAGCAATAAATGTGTGGACATTAGGTAGTACCAGGCATGAGAGTGAGATGCTCTGGTTAATAATGAAAAAAGAAAAAGAAAAGAAAAAACTAAGAAAAGTGAAAAAACTAAGAAAAGAAAAAATTTTAAGTGAAAAGTCAAAGAAAGAAAAGAGAGAAAACTGTAAAGAAAAGTGAAAAGACCAATGGAAGAAAAGAGAAAAGGATAACCCTGTTTCCAGGAGACAAGCAAGTTTTGGTGTTTTTGTGTTTGAGCTCTCGTTTATTTACAATGCAAAGGGAATCCTATCTTGAGGAGAGAAGGGATCTCTTTGCTGTGTTGTACATTTGCATTTGAGTTTTGTCTGTCTTGGTGTTTAATTAATAAACCCACGTTATCTTAGAACGGGAAAGGCTTTCCCGCAAGAGTACAAAATCAGTCTCGCAGCTCACATTACAAGCCCTACACCAGGGGTCAGCATAAACTTCCTGGCGCACTAACATACTGTAACTGGCCCCCACACCAAAACATATTTCGTCAATTTAATCATCATAATTTAATTTCATTTAATATAAAAAATTTGGGGTGGCTCAAGACTTTTTCACTGTACATAACCTCCGAAAATGTTGGGGCAATTTAAAAAAAAGATGCTATCTTTAATGACCGGTGGAGGTTTTGAGCTGTACACACATGGAGTCTTGTCTAAACAACTCTTAAAACTACACTTTGTGACACAATAACAGTAATATTTCAAACATTATGCAGGCCGTTTGGAGAAACCAGAGAATAAATAATAAACCAATTCTTGGGTCAAAATAACCCAACCAGGTGTTGATTTGTAAATGACTCATCGCATCTCATTTGATCCAGCATGAGCAATGTGTTTAAAGTACCTAAGATAACCCAGAATTCTGATTCAGCATAAACAACCCAACAATGTATTTACAGAAACAACACAGCATTTTTATAGTGTATTTTATTTAGTTATTCTAATGATTCTGAAAATCTATTGTTATTTCTATATTTAAAGCTTGATGTCTTTAAATGTATCTTATTAAATAATAACAATAAATAGATTTTAAAAAAGATAGGTAATATAACAGTTCATTCTTTGTACAAATATTGGCAGCTAGTGACCTTGATCATCTGTCTAAACAACATTTAACCAATGTTTTTTAAAACTCATTATTGTACAGTAAATGTCAATAGCTCTGGTGCTGACTTTTCATGTTTGTTGTATAAAGTACTCTTCTTCTTTGTCTTTCGGCTGTTCCCTTTCAGGGGTCGCCACAGCGAATCATCTGCCTCCATCTAACCCTGTCCTCTGCATCCTCTTCTCTCACACCAACTAACTTCATGTCCTCGCTCACTGCATGTTGTATAAAGTACTTAGATGTGGAAATTACCGTCACTGTAGTATTTCTTCGATACAACATATTATGACTTTATGACTTAAGCTCTATATTTAAAAACCGTGTCGAATGAAAATGTCACTTTGCGCCAACTGACGGTCATTTCACAAATTATTGAAATGCGACTGATTTATTTTGGCCACTGTCATTTTGCCGCGGCGGTAAGCGCCATTCTCGTAGACTACCTACAGAACTGTACAAATCTCATTACAATCATTGAGCCCACAGCATGGAATGGAACTGACTGTGGTCTTCTAGAGTTGCAACCCATCCAGCTCAAGGTTAAATGTTTTTGCATATTGTTTATATTGTTTTTATATTTGCATAATTTTACAAACTTTGCTGTCATCCCATGATTGATTAGAAAACTGCATAAAGATGCACACTATTAAAGTGTGAATATACTGTATTTGATATATTTGAAGTATACTTACTGTGTATACTGCTACAAACCACTTCTGCAAATGCAATTAGTGTACCTTATCCTTAAGGGTATAATAGAACAAGGGACGAATCATGAAGTCCACATTATGATTTTTCTCTCAATTGTTTGTTTTCCACATACTAAGTGGCACACTACGCCCTTTCAGATTACAACAAGAATTACTATTGGATTTGTGCAATAGTACAAATCCAATATAGACACACTCAGGATCTTTTTAAAGAGAAATAGGAGACATGTCCGGCATTTCACAGTCAACTTTGATTCACACCCAAACGTAATAAAACAATACACCCTCTCCATGTTTTATTCCCATTACTCATCCATAAGCTGTACCACTCTATTAATAAATCATTTGGTGTTTGATTGGGATCAACTTTCTAAATCTTTAACATATGGTGATATACTGTTGTTATACACATACGGTCATACAGTTTATGCCCTTTATTCCATGGCTGACCAGACAGAAGCAGTCTTACAACTACCGACATGGTGGTAGGGTGCTGAAGCCCAGGTAGATCTTGCTTGATTCTGACTGCTGCTATATATTCCAGAGTAAACATGTTTAATAACAATGCCCTTCTATACGCTGCACAATACAGCAATAACCGTGGACCTTGTGATGGTCTGGCAGTTTATGGCTCCTATGTGATAAACTAGCATATGGTTTTATAAACCTGCGAGCCTGTAAAGCCATTTGAGATTGAGAACAGTGTTATTGGCTTTAAATAAATATTTAAATACAGCTTGTATTTAAAACACAAGATTAAAATGGTAGTGAATAACAAATAAGAGGAATCCACTCAAGCCAGATGCGGTGTCACATTTTATTATTTAGACTTTTTGAGTCCCGGATGTGCCTGGCAGTGAATCTTCATCAATGTCAGGAGCTTCAGAAGCTGGCACATTCAGAAGCTGATCCATCTGACTGCTGACCATCATGGTGATCATGCTGATCATAGTGGAATGTTTTTGACTTATCATTATTGAATTTTTAGGTTGATATCTTGATAACATTTTATTATAAATAAAAATTAATCACCTTAATCATCATCAGTGCCACCTCTCCAATTATGTCCTGCATTATTTGGTCTATTGGCAAGATCACCACCTCCTTCACTTGAAGATTGCTTGACTTGAACAAATCAATTTGTTTTTAAATAAATGCAAAAATACTGACCTTAAAAAATTGCTGTTTGAAAATATTTTTGATTGTTAATAATATTATGTTCATTAATTTTTAACCTCAAAAATTCAGACAGCCCAATTTTTTCATTTGAAAATTATTTTCCTTTCATAATACGAATACAGTCATATTTGGTGACAGGATCGGATTAATTTCCTCAACAGCAGCAAAAATAAACATGCTGTTGACACTTTACACTTGAATATGTATTGTTTAAAAATAAAGGTAACAGTAACCCATTTGCAATAAAGAAAAACAAGTGGGTATAGTACAGTTGTAAACAAAAGTGAAGTTCAGTGTTTTAATGACATTCTGAATTGTTGTTAAAATAAGCTAAGATTAATCATTTGTCATTTTCTGCAATGCATTTGCTATACAATAATCAATACTTATTATGAAGTCCTTTATTCTTTAAATTCTGATGGATCGGGCTGCGCATAGAGTCAAAAGGATGCCTGGTGACACCTGCTGCTTGATTGCTCCCTAAAGATCATGTACAGAAATTTGACATTTAGTTAAGGAAATGAAGTTGAGCTATCTTCTTACTGAATGTGACTGTATTTGCATTACTGAGCATAGGAAAAAGGAAAACCATTGTTATTGCATTTGAATGAACTTTGAAGATAGTAGATTACGTCGGGGGATCCGAGGCAAGGGGAGCATTTCTTCTGCTCATCTAGTGGTCCAGTGAGAAGAGAAGGGAACACATTTTAAAGGACACTCCAGAACAGACTTCAGCAGCAATCTGCAGTCCATTGCTCTTTCTGTGATATCCTGGATCTGAAAACCTGAATTTTTTTCACCCGAATTTTGTCAAACTGTATGTGAAACTTTAATATTTGTCAACCAGAATATTAATACCCAAATTTTTGCATCCTGAATGTGTAAGGTTCAAAAATAATAAAGAAAGTATTTTAACAGTCAAATACAAGCTGCAATTTATTAAGGTCAGTATTACTGTACTAAATTTGAAATCCATGAAATCCATGACTGCAAAAAGTTTTTATTCAGTTAATTAATTCAACATTTGAAATGAAATGAAATTTTGGCACTGTTATACTTCCATATTTGCCTTTGCTGCATTGCCTATTTAACTGTAACACAAGTGCGGACACTCTGGAAGATCAAATATTTATTTTATAAATATTTTACTTTGATAATCACTTTAACATCAATTTTCTTCTAAATTTCATTCTAAATGGTTGAACCACCTTTAAGCGGATTTAAAAAAATTATATATATAAGTTCTTCTAATTAGTTTGAATCATTGGAAATATTTCATTACTGTATGTCATTAATGTTAAAACAATCCAAACATACCTGTCCAAGCGTAGTTGGCTGGTGGTTCTCAAGATGTCGACCACTCCTTCATGTCTAAGTTGCTCACACAGGATAGCCGTAGCAATAAAGCAGCCAGTGCGGCCAATTCCTGCACTGAGAGGAATTGTGCAGTTACCTTGAATGGTTTACTTGAAGTAATAATAATAATAAAAATAATAAAATATGAAGAGGAATTTTTTTTTTTCTTCATGTTTTTTTTTAAATTATTTTGTCCCCACTCTGCATGTAGTCTTTATTAACGACTTACTGTATAAGAATCAATAAATATACTCAATAGCACCATTGTGTTAAGGTACCTGCAGTGAACAATGACAGGGCCACTTGAAGGTGAATCCTGTTTCCTCACTTCCTCCACTTCTTGGACCAATTGTAAAAGAGGTGGGGCTTTATCTGGAGTTTTCTGATCTGGCCATGATGTGTACCAGTAGTGCCTGAGACTGCGCTCCTCACCTTCATGCTAGAAACACACACCAAAGCCTTTGCCAACATTGTTTAGGAAATTTAGCAATAAAACAGGAGACAATCAAAAAGATTATGTTAACTATAAAAGGGTTTAATCATATATCAAACTCATGCTTTCATTGTGATTTAGTTGAAGGAAAAAACTGGTGAGCTTTGTTCCACATAAAGCCTTTTTAATTACACGGATTGCTCAAGATCTTGAGAAACATTAAAAGCAATACCAAAAGTTCAGTTTACAATGCCTTATCAGTCTCTGTCTCTACAAATGTCACCTCTATAGTTGATGGCATCATACAAGGGCTGTACCAAAAGTAATGCAAAAGTGGGTATAACTTTTATTAATTCTCATAGTATATGCCACTACAAAAACACAATCAAAGCATGAGTTTGATATACACTGCCTGGCCATAAAAAAATCACCAGTTCAGCTATCAAAAACAATTAAGTTTGAAAGATGAAAGTTGAAACTTAAAATTACTAGGTTTACTAGATTTAAACTAACAGTAGAAATCACAGCTATGTTTAATAGTGAAGGTAAGAGCATTTCCACTTGCACAGTTTTACAATAACTCACAGGATTGGGACTAAACAGCTGTGTGGCCATAAGAAAACCAATTGTTAGTGATACTCATCTAGAAGAAAAAAACACTTACATTTGCTAGGGATCATAATGATTGGAGCAATGGAAAAGGTCATGTGGTCTGATGAGTCCAGCTTGACCCTATACCAGAGTAATGGGCATGTCAAGGTAAGAAGGGAAGCAAATGAAGCAATGCATCCATCATGTACAGTGCCCACTGTACAGTACAAGCCTGCGGGGGAAGTGTTATGATCTAAGGTTGCTTTAGTTGGTCAGGTCTAGGCTCAGCAATGTTATTTGGTAATAAGATGAAGCTGACCGAATGACCTGAATGTACTGAATGACAAGGTTATTACACCTATGGATTTTTTTCAACCTTGATGCTACAGACATATTCCATGATTCAAGTTGTAAAATATGTGATTCTGGATGCAAGAAGAATCATTTTCATACATGCATTTCCCTCAACACTATGCTATATAATCAAAGATAAAGGCAGCCAATGAAATTTTGGAGTGCACGTCTTTTTTGGCCGGGCAGTGTATGATTAAAACTCAACCCAGGCATGACCCATATAATGTCCATTTGTGAATCTTATGACTGTTAATGTTTGTGGTCCCATAAAGTTATGATAAAGTTCCAAAATCCCAATGGAGAATGGGATGGCTCAAAAGTAACAGAATGCAGCAAAAAAAGTTTCTTTTTAAGCAAAAGAAAGTGTTACAACACTTATATATATATATTTTTAAGTACACCATATTGCCCAAATACAGCAAAACCAGTGATACTGAAAACTGGATCAAGAGGCAAAAGAGGAGTATTTAAACAAAAGTTTAAGCTACAGTAATTCAAATAATTTAATAACTGTCACCTGTGCCTAGAACTATAATAGAACTGACTGTACCACGGATGTTAAGCGACATATACAGCAGTTCTTGAATGAGGTAACTGGAACAGAGTGTAAACACCCATTTTCTTAGCTACAACATTCGGCCAACATGTAACCATTCCATACTGTGATTTGCCTAACACATGGAAGCTCAAAGCTTCTAAAAGAAGGTTATGCAAAGCTTTTCAAAATATAAACTACAATTACAAGTCCAAGGCAGCCATGCTTCCACCCCACAGACCACATGACTGAGCAATAGGTCTCCTTGTGGGTGACTTTATCACCTTTCTGCACCAGAAAAAAATCGGCAAGGAGAAATACATTCAAGAGTCACTTGCTGCGGGTCTGATTCATCCTTCCTCCCCACATGGGGTAGGATTGAAAACATGGACAAGTTTTTCCACCAATGTATTGATGATCAGGCCCTCAGCGACATTACTGTTAAAAACCACTACCATTATCGCTAACGTTGGTCCAATGTGCCATCTTCTCCAATCTGGATTTACACAAGGCCTAGAGAAATGAGTGGAAGACGGCCTTCAACACACCTGGTGATGCCATTTGGGCTGACCAGTGCTCCCACAGCTTTTCAAAACTTGGTGAATTCATTAGGAATTACAGTTCTGTTGCAGCTCACCGTATCACCTCCACCCTTCAATTCTTTTTTTGGACCTCTGAAGATGAGGCTGCCTTTTACTAGTTGAAAGGGCTCTTTACTTCTGCTCCAGTCCTGATTCTCCATTACCCTCACAAGTAATTTGTTATGGAGGTCGATGCGTCAGACCTTGGAGTAGGGTCTTATCTCAAAATGCAGCCAATGACAATTGTCTGCATCATTGTACCTTCTTCTTTTGGTAGTTGAACCTAGCTTCTTGGTTTGAACAGACCATAAGAACTTGGAATACCTGCGGTCTGCAAAGAGGTTGATTTCAAGATCTTGATGCACTTTTCAGACAGTTCACCGCAGCGGAAAACCAGGAATCAGTGGAGCATATCTTACTCTCCTCTGTTCTGATCTGTGCCTTCTGTCTAGATATAGAAAAAAGAGTTTCTGAAGTCATAAAGGATCTTCCCATTCCTTAGCAGTGCAGACCAAACCATCTATTTGTACCAAACCCTGTGCGTTCTAGTCCTGTCCTGGTGTTATAACTTCAAAGCTGGTATTTCATGCATGATATCCATTGTCTGTCAACGATACTGGTGACTGACGTACAGCATGTGTATGTCTCAGCCTGTTCCATCTGGGCACAAAACAAAGCCTCCACATCAGCCCCTGTGTGGTTTCTTCAGCCACTACTCATAACTTAATGACCCTGGTTATTTACTGACTATTAATATTAATTAATAACTGGTTGACTCCACCTTGGTAGCAATAACCTCAACCAGGTGCTTTCTTTAGCTGAGGATCACACCTGCACATCGTTCAAGAGGAATTTTAGCCCATTCTTTCCGGCATAACTGTCATATTCTTTGGATGTCTCATTTCTGTGACTCTTCAAGTCAATCCATAGCATCTCTATTGGGTTGAAGTCTGGGCTCTGACTTGCCCAGTCAAAAAGGCAGATTTTTTTGAAGCCATTTTGTTGAAGACTTTGGTCTTTTTCAGCTGACCTAGAGACATTCTAACATTATCCTGAAATTTTATTTGATACACCTGGGAAATCATCTTCCCCTCTGGCCAGGCCCTGATGTAGCGCACAGTAGGCCCAAATCATGATGTTTTCTCCACCATACTGTACAGTTGGGATGGTATTTTCATGTTGATATGCAGTGCCCTTTTTACATCAGATGTAGTGCTATGTACATGTTTTTCCAATTATGTCAAAGTTTCATCATTGTGTAAAGTTTCACAGTGGTATTTCACCTATACGACTGTGGAGTGTCAAGGCGCTCTTTTGTAAACTTCAGGCATGCAGCAATGTTCTTTTTAGTAAGCAGCAGCTTCCTCTGCGGTCTTCTGCCATGGACAATGATGCCAATGATGGCAAATCGTTGGCTGTCACTCGCGGTTTTTTCTTTATCTCACTGATGAGTCTTCATTATGCTCTAAGGGTCATTTGGAATGGACACCATCTTTTTGGTAGAAGCCACAGTCCCAAAGTGTCTCCAAATGTAGACTGGTAATTTTCTAAAGTCTTCAAAATCACTTTATAACCCTTTCTAGCTTTATGTAAATGACCAATCCTTAATTATAACTCCTCTGAAATCTATTGCCGAGGCAGGGCGTATTCTTCTTGTACAGAGCAAACTCAAAAGGTTTGAGTAGTTTGTAATCAAAGTAGCTCCAGTCCACAGCTCCAAACTCATATAATACTCCAATGAGCTTTTCATTAACTCAAGCATTCACATACTTTTTCCACTAGCACTATGAGGTTTTCAGAATTTTTCATTTATTATTGTATGAACTGTAATTGTCAACACTCTTAACTTAGGCATTACGGTGGTTAGCACTGTCGTCTTGCACCTCCAGGGTCCAAGTTCGATTCCCACCTCTGTGTGCACAGAGTTTGCAGGTTCTTCCCATTCTTGGTGGGTTTCTAAATTGCTCATAGTGTGTAAATGATTGTGTTAAAGTGTGTGTGCGTGTGCTCTGCGATGGATTGGCACCCTGTTTAGAGTGTACCACGGCTTATGCCCTAAGTTTTTTGGGATAGGCTCCAGGCCCCCAGCGACCCTGTATACAGGATTAACCAGTATAGATGATGAGACGATGACAACTCTTAACTTAAATGACGATAAAAAATGTATAATAAATTAATGCAGAAAACCAATTCCAAAAGGTTTACATACTTTTTCTTGTCACTGTATATATATATGAAATATATGATTTGAGTTTATAAAGTTGTTGTAATTTGTGTTTTAACAATTTTTTGATTGATGAGTAAGGAATCGCCATTAGAGGGTACTGTTTTGTTTTTTGGAGTTTTTGTGTGCAGACTCAGTTTCCCAGAAGGCACCTCGGTCAGGTGATGCGGGTGCTCACCTGAACCGAGGCAGCTCATTAAATTCTCTATAAATACTTGTTTAGTCTGGGAAACTGGGTCGAGCATTGTTTGTTAGTATTTACGGTCATCTATGTGAGCACTTTGTTTTATATTTTGGTTTGTTTTATATTGTATTTCTTGAGTTTGTTGTACCATAACCTAGAAGCATGTCCCAAGGCACCCGAAGGGCTACCAGGGATTTTTAAATTTTGCGAGCCGTCTTTCTGTAGGGGATATATTATGACCCAATCATCTAATCTTGCTTTTCCTTTTTTTTCTACATGTAAAAAACAAAACAAACAAACAAAAAAAGCACTTGGCCAAAACATTATATTAGTGCTAAAAAGTCTCACCTACTGTAGGTCTCACCTAACCCTAGTGAATTTTCAGATAGGAGCTTATAAAAACATTTTTCATAATACTTAATGCTTCTTATATCCTGATCCACTTAGTTTTTTGTAAATATGCATACACTTATTTTTATCAGATAAAAAGAAACACATTTGCTAAATACAATTTCATGCCCTTTTTTTTAATTAGTATTAAATTTATTGATTTTACTTTATTAACAAAGACATAACTACACATTTACTACACACAGTACCTGAAAAGTAACAAAGGGGAAAAAAACAAAAACAAACAAAAAAAAAAACACAAAAACCAACAATTAAATGATTGCGCACAAACACTTAAAAATAAATAAATAAATAAATAAATAAAAAATAAAAAATAAATAACTAACTAAGCTGCTAGTGGATACAGTAAATGTACAACATGCATCAGTAAGTTATAAATTGTTAAATATGAACAGTATTCCTGTCTTTGTCATTATCCAGATGGGCAAGAAACGGACCCCAAATATCTAAAAACTTATCCAAGGATTTGGATCGTGTGTACCTTAATTTTTCCATCCGGATAATAGATGCCATTTCCAAAATCCACCTTTGAAAAGATGGCGGAGAGTGAGATTTCCAGTCTGTTAAAATTAGCCTCTTGGCGGTGTTCATACCAAGTTCATGCCCTTTTATGTCTGTAGTGTCTGCAACTTTTTTAATTTAACTATTTCAATGATCTAAATTGCCATTCAAGATGAATCTTGGCCAATTTAGATTTTATATGAAGACATAAACCTGAATATAAAATGCAAAATTGTTAAATTACGGACACTACAGAATTTTGCACAGACTGCTTTATTTCTGTCCGGAACATCTGGAGGGTGCTTTGTGCCAGTGGATTCTTGTGTATGTGGTCTTTGGCTGGGACTTCTCTCAGGGTGCACCAGTGTCACATGGTTTGTGATGGAGATCACCTGTGGCTTGTTTAGCCACAGATGCATAAATAGACTTTGGGGTTTGTGTGCAGTTTGTCTTGCATCTGCTTTGTCTTGTTTTATAAATCTCCACTGTAATAAATATCACTGTTTTGTTTCTTTGTGTGGTGTTATCGGTTCTAGTTTTTGTTTATTCTAATTTTTATTATACGTCTTGACTACTGTGATTATGCCTCGCCTGCAATCCAACAACTGTGACCAATTTAAGCAATAATTTTTTACAGGTCATATGCTTCTAGAAGCTTATACCAATTTTAGTATCAATACTCATAATGAAATTTGCATTTAAATTATTATTGTTTGAAGCGAGACAGTAGAACGCTGAAAAATGGCCATTTTAGAGGCACAAATAAAATTATCACATAAAATCAACTTAATGTTTAGGGAAGCAAGAAGAGTCACCTTCACAGTGAAGATCCTCAGACTGTAGTCATCAGCCTGGATGAACTGTTTGACAGTGATCTCAATGCTTTCACTTGTCATGTTGTCCTCTGGCCAGTATTCTGTGCATTTCTGTAACACAAACAATTATATGATCACTTTCAATTTCATCTATACAGACGGTTACTATTTTTTCTCTCCTCATATTAAGTATTGGCAAATATATCCCTATTTTTACATTTACATATATTAAGCAAGTAGCCTTACTTGCCTACAATGATGAATACTGAGATATGAATACTGTAGTGTACTATACTGTAGAAGTAATGATTAATACTGACATAAGTAATCTGTTTCTAAATCTCTTTCTTGCAGTGATACCTAATTTGTTGAAGCTTATTTTAATTTGATTCAGGGCTCAACCAACAATAGGATAGCAAAGATGAAAAGATGGAAAATAAGCAGAGACCTACAGGTCTACATATACACACTCACCTAAAGGATTATTAGGAACACCATACTAATACGGTGTTTGACCCACTTTCTCCTTCAGAACTGCCTTAATTCTACGTGACATTGATTCAACAAGGTGCTGAAAGCATTCTTTAGAAATGTTGGCCCAT
>JAQQZT010000023.1:15128069-15139215 GCA_030068275.1 Clarias platycephalus
AAGAATGCTTTCAGCACCTTGTTGAATCAATGCCACGTAGAATTAAGGCAGTTCTGAAGGCGAAAGGAGGTCAAACATCGTATTAGTGTGGTGTTCCTAATAATCCTTTAGGTGAGTGTATATACAGAGCAGAGGTAAATTTTTTAGACCACTTCAAATTTTCCAAATTGGATTCAAATCCTTTTTTCCCTTTGTAATTCTACACACAATACTCTCCAAAGAGAACTGAAGTGCTATTTCTATAGTCTATAGTTTTCTTGTATAAATTAGCAAAACATTTCAAACACATGTTTTAACCTTGTCCATGGGAATTATTGTGTGTAGAATGAGGAGAAAAAAAATATTTTAATGAATGTTAAGATGAGTGTGACAACAAAATTGTCATTGGCACTGTATATCTACATATCTATTACATTGTATTTATGCAAAAGTTAACTTTTACATAAGTATTTCTGAATGTGAAAGCGCCCCACACGTTTGTGTATTCCAAGGCTGAGGTATACCAGTTGCACAAAGACAGCCATATGTCTATACTTAGATATCGAAACACTACTAATACACAGAAGTCTGTCATCCTATGACTGACAAATATTGCAGCCCCTTCAGTTGCATTTATCCTGAGATAAACATTGTTGAAGGCTACAGCTATATATATATATATAAACAAATAAAACAACAACAACAAAAAAAACATTTAAATATAAATAGTGTGATCTTTTACAAACCCTTTTAAAGCTCAACTACATTCATATGCAATGCATGTAACATCTTGACAGCCTGAAGACTATCAAAAGAGGTTTGGACAGTAGATTAAGATAACGGTAACCCTAAAGCATAAAAAAAAAAAAAAACTACGTAAAAACCCCATGCACTGCATGCAAATTTGATGCCTACAAATTTGGTTAATTTTTTACTTTTAATGTTGCGTAATATGTATGGAACACGTAAATGATAGTAAGTAGTAAATAAAAAAATTAATAAAAAGAAAAAAGAAAAAATAATATATACACACATGTATATACTTGTGTATGCATATGTATATGTGTATGTTTGGTGAGCACTGGGACGAGTTTTGATACGTAAATAAAAGGATACTTTTTTCCTCCAAAAAAAGTCTATAAATACAATATTCAATAATTCGAGTTGTCAACCAGTGTAGACTAAAAATGTACATAGGTTTGGGTCAGAGCTGTAGTATTTTGGTTATTAAGACACAAATGTTTCACCCTTTGTCTACTCATACCAGCTACAACCTAACCTGCTGCTGCAACATATACTATAAACACATGCTTCCAAGTGTTATTTACAAAAAGTGCTAATCTTAGAGGTTTCCTGCCAAACGTTTCATTTAAAGGTCTACTTTAAACGCTGCACTAGTTTATATCATTAATGGCTTAGCTAGACCTGACAGACTTCTTACATACAGTCCTATTAACAACAGACAAAATTGTCTCTTTTTCCTTAATTTTATCTAAATTATCATATTTTAATTTTTAATGACAAAAAACATTTTTCATAGCAGTTTAAATTTGTCTCAGGTACCCTGAGATTCTGTGTAAAAGAACGTACGGACATGGTCTTCTTCTTACTATAATTATGGTAATTTAAATTACATTTAAACTTAATCTCTTTATATGCACAACATTATTCCACAACATTACTCCATTAGAAGCAATGCCTAATATCAACAACCCTAATAAGAAAGTATTAGAATGGCAAGGCTAATTCATTTTTTTTTTTTTTTCAGGTTTGAGGTTAAAAATTTAATGAGACATCAGAATATTAGCTTTTATTTTCTGATATAATCTATATCTCAATCTGTTAAACCAACATAAAACAATATCTGCTCTCAAAGTCTTCTATAACAGTGGAACAGTGGACTGTGATATCTTCACCCCAGCCCTGTGGCTGAGGCATTGCTGGTCACCTTTTGTGTTTCATCAGCTGCTTTTTCATTGGCCAATTGGGGTTGTTTCTTTTTCAGAACATTGACAATTAGTTATACAGACTATGGCCAATGCTTGTCCAATGGTTCTGCTAATCCATCCTTTCTCAGTTTCAAAATGGCTTGCTTTTGTTCATTGTTAAAAGCAATACATACCTAAAATTTTATTTAATTGCCTCATATATAACTGCCGAATATGTTTGTTTATACATTTTGACAACAAATAAACAGCAGCAGCAATAAATATATGAAATGAAATTTCATGAATACAATAAATGATAATTTCCTGATTTTAATTGCTTAAACAGTGGGTGCAGTCAAAAGGTGCTGTTGTTCTAAGTTGTGTAAAATATCTAGATTTAAAGATCTGAAGCTGAGTATCTGTCTCATTCAACTTTTGGTCTCTAACCCAAATGTCTTCAATGTATGGCAAAAACAAAACACTGGCCTTGCCATTCAAATACTTTCAGAGGGGACTGTACATACCCGTTTAGAGTAAAAAAAAAAAAGCCAGCATTGGTGTTTAAAATTATGTCCTCCTGAGGCTTTCATTGCAGTACAGTTTTAACAGCACATGTTCACACATGTGCAGTTCAGTGGGTAATGCAAATAACGTTGAGGTAATTAAGTTACCAAAGTAACTTAATTTAATCACCAGTAATAAAGTCCCAGAAAGTCCAGTGTAAACAAAAACAGAAATAAAAAGTAAAAAAAAAAAACTTTCAATACTTAAATCATTCTTCCAAAATGTAAAATTTCCTAAAACAACATGTTTAAAAAAGAAACATGGATAGCTTAGTTTTTATGTAACAGGCCATACATGGTAAATAGACAGTTATATAAACATAAAGACAGAAAGCAGATACCTGATATGTGTCACTGCAGAATTAAAAGTTTAAACCAAAGTATATTACAAACCTGTAGCATAAGAAATGGATGTGTAAGAAAAAAAGAGAAAATATTCATTTTTGAAGGGGCTTGTGTTATTTCTTTGACTTGCTAACTGTGAGCCATGTTACTGCCCCTACTATTATATTAACTGCATGTAACATCGGGGATATCAGATAAATGGGGTAAATAGAGAGTTAAAACTTCATAATACTTATTCTTGTCTTATACAAAATATCTTTTGTCTCCCTTGTGGCTTAAAAAAAACAGCAACCCACAAAAATTCTTGGAGTTGTATTGTAGTTGATGCTTACAGGTGCACTCACCCATATACTGCCAAGCAAATTGGCACAGTTAAAGCCCTGTAATATACTTTATTTTGTTGCAACATGGTGTATTTACTAATATTGTTTTCCAACACATACGATACATCCTCTTACACTGTGCTAGATTTGGCAGCTGGTGCTGATGTAGATTTGGTTTCTGCAGTAATTGCAGAGTCTTGTCCATCTATCGTCATCATCATTTTAAGCTTCTTTTTAGGTGGGTTTTTCAATGTGCCTAACCTCTCTTTCACCTTGTACTCCAGAGTACTATGAGGAATACCATAAATATTCTGTGCCTTTGAAACACTCATTTTCCCACTCATCACCACACCAATAGCCTCTTCAAGGATTTCACTATTATACTGGCGATACCGTCCCCTTTTTTTGCGTGGCTGCTTGGAGACTAATGAATCTGCTTCTGGATCTGAGGCTGGATACTGAGTTCCAGATGTCGATTGATCAGCATCAGTGCCTAAATACTCACTTACTCCACTCCCTTCAAAGAGGCTTCCAAAACCAGCTATATTACTACGTTTAGGCAAAATGGCCCTAAGCCTCCTGCTGAGAGAATTATCAGTCTGCCCACTAGCCATAGTAAGGGAGCTGTAATTATAGATATCACTGGAGTTACAGGAGAGATCCATACCCTTCACCTGTGGAATCTTCAGGTCAACTGGAGTGGAGCTTCTTGCATCTTTTTTTGTTGTAATGGGAAATACATCAAATGACTTGCTATGGCAGACACTGGTGCCTTTGGTGAAGGTTCCATGATTTTCTATGACATGTGGAAGGTTTTTTAGATCACTAAGATGGCTGGTGGCCGGTTTACACTCTAGTGCACCATCTAGTTGTGGTTTCTCCCAAAAGACATCAGAAAGTACAGGATGTGTTTGACTGGAATTTAGAAACCCTACCGTCTCTAAGTTTGCCAAAGAAAGAGGTGTTGGTTGTCTAAGAAAGTGATGCTTCTGATTCAGGAGGTCCTCCTTTATAAAAAGTGATTTGGCAAGTAGAGGCTTAAAAGGGGCAGAGCAATTACGGTTCTCCCAAATGCTTTCTTGTAAGCCATGTTGTATCAAACCATCCTTATCATCAAGTTCTTTGCAGTTTTGTTCAGTAATCACAGGTTGCCTGATAAGACAAAAATATTTTGTTAGAATATATTCTTAGAATATACATACATACATACATACATACATACATACATACTGTACATAGATACAAACATACAGTACACTGTCTGGCCAAAAAAAGGTCATTTCAGAAGGGTCAAATTTTTGTGCTGCATCAATCAAAAAGAAAATTAGGAATTTAAAATACTGGAAATGGGTTAAGAACCCTTCATCACGTTATCAAAGTCTGGAACGGTAGTAGTCGTGCAGATCACTTAAACCCCTGGTGAAGTTAAATAGTTAAATAAAAACAACAACAACACTAAAAACCACAGCTATATTACATAGTGAAAGTAAGAGAATGGTTCACAAGTGTGTCAAGAGTTAATTTTTGACATTTATTGCCTTTTTAATAAGATTTAGACCATTAGTTGTCATGCGCAGAGGGAGGGTGGGTACAGAGTCAACAGACCTTTTAATTCTACTACAACTACTGTACAAATCCATATTATGGCAAGAAACACACGGTTAAGTAAAAAGAACAAATTACTTTAAGACCTGAAGAAAAATCTCAAGAACTTTGAATGTATCTCCAAGCGCAGTTTCCAAAACTATAAAATGTTATGATGAAACTGGCTCTCATAAGGATCATTCCCCAGAGAGGAAGACAAAGAGCTACAGTACCTCTGGTGCAGAAGATAAGTTTATTAGAATGACGATGCTCAAAATCCACCAACGTACAGCACCGTACATTAGAACTCACATAAATTCCTCTGAGTTCAAGCAGCAGACATATTTTAACACATACTGTGTAAATCAGCCGTTCATATTGCAGCAAAAAAACAATTACTTCGGAAGAACAACAAGCAGAAGAGACTAAATTGGGCCAAGAAACACAAGTAATGGATATTAGATCAGTGGAAAACTGTCCTTTGTTTTGATAAGTCCAAATTTAGGATTTTTGGTTCCAACCCACCATGCTTTGCTGGTGATACTCTTTGCGGTTTAGTCAAAATTGAGAGCACACTTAACTAGCATGGCTACCACAACCACATTGAGCAGCGACACACCATCCCATTTGGTTTGCACTTATTGAGTTTTCAACATTTGTTGCAAACATTTTTTCCCCAACACGACAATGACCACAAACACACCTCTAGATTATGTAAGAGCTATTTGTCCAAGAAGAAGAGCTCAAAGCTCACTCAAAGCTCACTCTTCACAAAAGCTAGGTCAGAGCTCATATTAATGTGTTTGACCTAGATTTTGTGAAGAGTGAGCTTTGCGTGTGATTCCACACTACTTTTGGGGTTTATTTATTATTAAGTTTGTGGAAAATTTATTACATTTAGTAGACGCCCCTATCCATTTAATCCCTTATGACTCACATTTTAATCTTATTATACATCTGAGCAGTTCAGGGTTAAGGGCCTTACTCAAGGGCACAACAGGTACAACTTGGTGGACCTTCCAAACCGTCGTCCAATGCCTTAACGACTGAACTACCCCTGACCCCTGACCCCTGACTTGTGGGGTTGTTAAATTACAAGCTGCAGATTTGTATTATGCTTATTGTTTTCGTGGGATGTCGCTGCTTAGGTACATAGAAAGGTGTTATGCACCTTCTTTAACATATTAGGGAGTAATCTGGGTTTATTAATTAACATTTAGTATACTGTATTTTAAATAAACATGTATTTCCATAATTATATTTACCGATGTTAAATTGAAATAAGAATGATAAATAAAAGTAGTAGCTGCTGAGGAAAACACGATTCAGAATTTTTTCATGTCAAAACAAAAAACATTATTATTACCCGAATGTCATCTGAAATAGCAAAAGGAAAATCTGACAGTAAGCAGGGAACATAAATCAAAGGGTGGACAGAAATCAGAAAACACAAATGTGCTTACCTTTTAATTACAGGTATTATAGAGAAGTCATGAGACGGCTTCAGAGAGATTCTGTTTTGTTTTTTTTTGGTTGAAAGATCAAGAACACCATCTGTGAAAATAAAAGAAAACCATGAAACCATGTTTAAATTTAAAATCAGCAAATCATCATGTACAAAGTAACAAAACTTTTTTAACACAAACCTTGCTGGGAATCACTGTGGATATATATATATATTTTATATTTTAGAAAGATTTATTTCAAATTAATACTTTAAATAACTATTTATATTTTAGGCAGACAAATCTTGCACATGGATTTGACAGCATCCCGGGCTCCCCCTATTACTGCTCTACTGCGACCGCTTCCATTTATTGCATTATTGCATACATTAAACAGTACCCCTGCTTCTAGTTGAGGATTGGTTAAGTGAAATCCCTCAACAAAATTTCTGAATTCAGAGCATCCTGCGACATCACTTCTTTTGTGCCTTACCCTGGTAACAAACACATCAGATTCAGTGTTTCCCACAAATTGAGTATACTTGGGCGGTCTGCAGCAGGAAGTCTGCTGGTTCTGATGGAATTCCAGGGAGAGTGCTGAAGCGCTTGTGTGGATCAATCTGCTCCAGTGTTCACCTCCATCCATGTCCCCTGCCCTGTCCACAGTGCCTACACGCTTCAAGAAATCTGCCATAATTCCTGTTCTCAAGAATTCCAACCATGCTGGTCTGAATGATTACCATCCTGTGGCTCTGACATCAGTGATGGTGAAGTACTTCGAGAGAGTACTTAAAAGATCTTATCTGCTTTGTTACCAAAATCCCTTTATCCCCTACAATTTGATGATGCCATCTCCCATGTCCTGATCTGATTTGCGTAATCTACAGGACATTTACATCAGGTGGTGCAGGTCCAGGGGACAGCACATTATTAAAGACACGCATCACCTAAATCATAAACTGTTTCAGTGGCTGCCATCTGGCAAGAGACTCTGGTCACTAACTAAAAGACTAAATAGTAGCTTTTTTCACCAGGCCATACGGCCATTAAATACACAACCATAACAATAACTGATAAAATTGAGCACACAGTCGCACAGTCACTTTACTACACCATGGCAAAAGAGCTTACAGTGTTCCTGGATCTTATATTGCAGTCTGTATATTTGCACAGTATAACTTATATTCTTAAGTTATATGACATGAATTCCGGAAAAGTTGGGACGTTTTTATTTTTAAATTGAATAAAATGAAAAAGACTTTCAAATCACATACGCCAATACTTTATTTACAATAGAACTTAACAAGTGTTATGCACTAAATGAGCTCATTTGAAATTTGATGCCTGCTACATGTCTCAAAAATGTTGAGACAGCGGGCAACAAAGGGCTGAAAAAGCAAGACATTTTTAAAAGATTCAGCTGGGACATACAAACAAGAAGCATGAGCAACAACTTAATTTTTTCCGGCATACCAGAACACCCATCTGACAACCCAGAAACACTAATTTAAAAATTCATGTAAATACAACTCAAACTACCGGACACAGTTAACCAGATCACCTTCCCCCTGTGTTCACCACCAAAAAACATCCCAACCGATCATCATGAAACTGGAATATTAAAAACACAATGTAATGATTAAGAGTAATGGGAAAAGAAGTGAAAGGCACCAAATACGGATTGAACGACCAATTCACACACGGAATAAATGAACGACGAAAGGTTCTCTATCCCATCATGAAACAACACAGACAGAACAATAAAAGTACATTTTGATGGTTGATAAATTATACATTGAAGGACAACCCTAATGTGACTCTAACATCACTCCATGGCTTTTCTGATCTACATGACAATAGACAACTACTGACTGCCACATCATATAATAATAACCAGACGATCAAGTTAACCAGCTGACAATTTTATTTGTACAAAGAATAAACTGTTATATAGCGTATCTCTGTATCTGTTATTGTTATTAAGTTCTGGGTTATTTCGGGGACTTTAATTGCTGGGTTGCTAATGTTGGGTCTGGATATTCTGCTGTGGCGACCCCTAGCCGGGAGCAGCCGAAAGACCAACAACGTCGTCTAAAAATTAGTTTCCCATTAGTTTATATAAAAGCAGATATTTCGCTTTCTATAAGTATATATTTTTTCCCGTCTGTGAGGCGAGTATACAAGGAGTTTCGGTTCATTTTCTGAATCGCTCAAGTTCACCAAAAACAATACAGAACAGCACACCCTGTTTGCTTTCAAACATTTACAAATTCAGCCTCCACCGTTTTTTCGTCATTGTGAGTGCTCTTAAATAAAAGTAGAGTCTTGTAACGGCTATGTAGTCTTATAAAGTTTTATTATATAGTTTTTGCACATTAATCTGGCAAACTTTTTCTGATGCACACTCAGAGTCAGTTTTCTGAAAGGCTAGATATAAAGGTATACATTTACTTTGCTTAAATTCGATGCAAATAAGAAACTCATATTTAATTTAAATTCAAAATTTTTTAAATTCTGTAATTTGAGTACTGTGATTGTAAATTCGTTTAATGTTTCACTTTTTACGCGGTAGTGGTACAGCACAAAAGGAGTGCTACTGGGATGTAAAAATGTCATTTGTTAAAATGTTTTCATTATTTATTAAGGAAAATCATGATGACAGCCTACTCTATTTCATTCTTTTTTTCTTTTTTTTTTTAGAATTTGAGCTTCAGGAAATTCTCAGGCGCTCTACGCATAACACCGGCCCAACGCAGCCTCACCTTGTAAAGAATTTCTGAAAACTACCGCTGGCGGTGATGTCTCTGTAGTGGTTAAAACTGCGGAGGTATTTTATTTTGGGTCTTTCTAACTGGTATTCTTTGGTATAATACGCTTATAGCATAATATATCGCGGCTGTGTGACGCATCCTGTACTCTGCATTCCAGACTCTTTGGTGGAGGCTGTTGATGCTTGCTTTAAAAGTTTTCTTGTCTTTGAACTACACAAACTACAGTGTCTTCCCAACTGGAATTTCTCCAGCATACTGTATATCAGATTGATGGACATGAGTCCTCATCTGAAAAAAGTCTCAAAAAGTTTTATTGTTCTTGTTTTAATGTTATTTTAAAGTAAATGAAACAGTATTAGCTAAAATAGTAAAATAAATAGTTTAATGGTTTAAATAGTTAAAATAAATAGTTTAAATATTAACAAGGGGAATGTTTGATGTCATGTGGGCATTATAAGATTTGTATAAAAAACTTAAAAGTGGCAGCTGGCACGCCTAAAAATAGATGCAGGTTTATTTTTTTATAATCTAAATAAAAATGCTTTTCAAAATGTGGACTATTGTTGTTTACTTCCTCCTCTTTAATTTCCTACGTAGTCTAATCAGCACTCAACCGCACGCATAAAGTTTTCCAGAGTGCGGAGGAATTTTGTTGTACTAAATAATATTTGTGCAGTATAATCAGGGCCTCCTATTCCTATTTATCCTGGGTTGTTGTTCTTTTAGTGTCACTGTGTGTGCTTTACAATGTCAGACATTCAAATGCAAATTATTCATTGTGAATCAGCTGTTACATTCAGAGAAACTGAAATGCACTCCTCCCCACTTGGATCTGAGGCTCTTCTGAAGACCTGCAGTGCTTCAGGCCTCTTTTTAAATTTGTGTAAATTTCATCTTCTGGATTCTAGATTCTAAAATTGACATTGTTACCATTTTTAATCCCTGGAATGGAAGAAATAGAAAATTCTTCCAGATCTTTCACCTACAATATAGAGAACATTTGGCACATCATTAAACAAAAAATACATCAAAGATGACCACAAATTCTTTAGCAGCTGGAAACCTATATCAGGCAAGAATTGAATCAAATTCCACCACCAAAACTCCAGAAACTCATAACCAAAAATTTGTTTTAAAAAAGAAGAGGAGATGGTATGCCATGGTAAACATGCCGCCCGCCCGACTTTTTTTAGACTTATAGCAGGGATCAAATTTGAAATGTCACCATCCGCACTCTTCTACTACTCATTTCAAGTAGCCCTGTCTGCAGCCTACAGATCGAGGCGGGGCTGAATCTGGGGCGGGGCTGCACGTATCACCCCGCCCACATGCCTTCACATTCGAGGCGGGGCTGAATCTGGGGCGGGCGTGCACGTGTCGCTCCGCCTACATGCCTTCTCATTGGTTGTAGGTAAATTAATAATGTCGAGATCTTGTAACTCCCACAATTCATCTCATTGGTGCCAAAGTAATGACGTTGAAACCTTTATTTCTGGTGTTCTTTGCTGCATGGTGAGTGGGTGTACCTGCTACATTTTATGTGTACATTGTTAATTTGAGCCAGAAATCTTGCTTGTTTGTAGGTGATCAAATACTTATTTTACCAATTAATTCATTAAAAATCCTACAATGTGATTTTCTGGATTTTCTTTCTTATTTTGTCTCTCATAGTTGAGGTAGACCTATGATTCAATTCAATTTATTTTTATAGCGCTTTTAACAATTGGTGATGAAAATTACAGGCCTCTTTCATCTTTTTAAGTGGGAGAACTTGCACATTTGGTGACTGACTAAATACTTTTTTGCCCCACTGTACATGAAGCAAGCAGGAACAAATTTAGGAAGCAGTCAAACAGCATGGGTTCAGCGAGTGACACCAGAGTACTGCACACGTCTGTCTGACTCTGTGCCCAGCCGGATCAAGACAAAGAATAAAGACAGACAGACAGACTTTATTGATCCTGGAGGAAATTCCATACAATAACAGTAAGACAGGTTATAGATTGCACACTGTATATCTTACATACAGTCAGTATACACAGGGTAATGTGAGAACTGACCAGAGTTCTACTAGTGTAATGATGGACAAAAACTACAAGATACAGTGGCTTGCAAAAGTATTCGGCCCCCTCGAACTTTTCCACATTTTGTCACATTACAGCCACAAACATGAATCAATTTTATTGGAATTCCACGTGAAAGACCAAT
>JAQQZT010000023.1:15316679-15327580 GCA_030068275.1 Clarias platycephalus
AGGCACTCAAGCACTAAGATAAAGAGCCCTCCCTTTAGTGTAACTTTAGTTAAATATAGTTTTATCTGAACGTTACAACTGACTTATGAAGATCGGTGCTTCCTGCGATTGTGTGTGCACCCTTGTGCTGCCATCTGTTGGCATGTTACAAAACTAGTCTAAAACTTTTTTATACCATCTCGTAAAAAACTTATATATCACATATTTATCAGGACAGATATAAAGGTTATTTCTTTAGTCAGTGCACATGCAGATAAATGCTGTAGAGCAAGAATGTCTCTAAAAAAACCATAAATGAACTGTAATGAGTTAAACAAAGTCAGTATTTAGTGTAACAATGCTTTGAGGATCCTTTCATCTCAGGTACAGTTTGTGCGGTTTTATACTTTTCAAGCCCTCAATAGTATAGCCTAATATTCAAATTAGCTACAAAGTTTTACTGAGCATCCTACAGTTTACATTTCAATATGTAAATGTTTTTGTATTCCAGAATGTATCACATTATACTGTGATGGATTGCCATTTTTTTTACTTTTTCATTTTGTGGTTGATAAAAATCTGAAATGTTTTTGTACTAGCTACAGTAAAACATTACAGGGAAAAGATTAACAATCAGCAAGGCGGGAGCACAATGTGTGCAGCAATAAATAACAGGAAATCAAATCAACTCAATCTTATACCTGAGTGGATGAATTATCTAATCTAATTATCTAGTTATCCACCTTGCTGATTGTTAATCTTTTCCCTGTAATGTTTTACTGGAATTTATAATATCTCCCTTCTGTCGTACTATTGTCAGCAATAGATAATTAGATGAAAAAAACAGTAAGATAGATAGATTTGTTTGTTGGCAATACATTGAAAATATTTTTTGTTTTGGGATCAAGAGACAAATTTGAAACTACATCAAATTTCAGATTTTTACATAGCATATTGTTACACAGAATCAAGCAAATGCATTCTTACAGAATAAGGCAGCCAAAGTAGGATCCTTACTGCAGATTCAAATCGGTATAATATTGTTTAAGCATGGAGCTTTAAAAAAAAAAAAAAGAGTAAGACCTTACAAAACCTGTCTCTAAGCATTTCATTCTTCCTTTTTTTGTGGCAAGTGGAGTGTCCCAGTCAACAGTTGGTGCTAGTAAGATATTGAAGGAGGAGCTTTCCTTGAACTGTGAAAGGGGGCACAGTGCTGAGAAGGGCTAAACAGGTTGTTCTTTGTTGCAAGGTCTCCTCTGCAGGTGCAACAGTTACAAGGAAGGTGACTGTGTCATTCTCTATATTACAGCTCAGGTCAACATGCTTTAAGCCTTTAAATAGTCTGCTAAGGGAAAGGCTTGCATACCAACTGCACATTTGGGGCTATTTTTATGGAGCCACAGATTAGACACAGAAGGCGAGCATAATCTGTGCAACTTTAAGAAGCAGTTAAGTTTAAGTTTGCTCTTGTTTGCACATTTGCACATGCACTTTATGTTGTCTGTAAAACCTGTAGTCTTTACTTAGCTAGTTAGTTTTTGTAAATTTATGTTGTAATTTATGTTAGGTCTATCTGTCTTGTCTCTGCTAGCCAGCTAACTAGGCCTCTTAGTTAGCTAGTTTAGTGTTTCTGTTAATTCATGTTGTAATTTATGTTGCATGTAGCACCTTGGTCCTGGAGGAACATTGTTTCGTTTCACTGTGTACTAACTGTATATGGTTGAATTGACAATAAAGCCTTTGAACTTGAACTTGAGAATTGCTTCTAAGGGAGAGCGCTTCTTTCACAAGCAATTTAATGGATGCTTTGTTTTCAATTCAAAGTGCTAGCTTGTTAATAGTTTGCCCTCTCAGACACGGTACTTTCTAACACTGAGTCTGCAGTGCTCTGGGTGGGACTAAGAGTGGCAACACAGCAGAGAGAAAAGTTAAGATATATAGAAACTATTAAGAAATTGTCAAACCCCCTTTTCAAAGAAAATTGGTTAGGACATGGTGTAACCTGTGATGGATTGCCATGTTTGTGTGATATAAATTTAAAGTTGACGTCTTATGTGTTGTACCCAGATTTTACCAACAACAACAACTCAGTCAAGGTCAAGTCTGTAAGCGTAATGAATTTTGCAGGGGACATTACTCTGCTCTGTTATCTTATAAACTTTTAGAATAAGCCTCTATGTGACACATATGCATTTTAGCACTCTGAAATTTGTCTCTTTGAATATCCCAGCTTGTTAGGAAGTCAAAGTGAGCCATGATACATGGCCTAGCTCAAGGGTCCAATAGTGGCAGTTTGGTGGAGCTGGGGCTTTTACCGGCAACCTTCGTATCAGTGACCCAGAGCCTTAACTAGGTGAGCTACAATTTCTTAAAGGAAATCCTTTAAGGAGTTGTAGCTCACCAAGTTAAGGCTCTGGGATGCTGACTTGGGTAAATTGTAAAATATTTTTAACAGTTTTATCAATAAAATCAGGGCAATTAAAACACTCCTCGAGATGTGACCAGGCACTCTGAAGCACTATGGTAGCATGACACACACGTACAGCTATAATTCTCACAATTTGGTAAACTGGTGTACACACACACACACACACACACACACACATACAAACACAAAATAAAAGATGCTTTACTCACACACACACATGATCACAGTGTTCTAATAAACAGTACACGCGCGCACTAGTGATGCGCGGGTCGTCTGGTAACCCGCGGGTCGGGTTGGGGCGGGTAAAAAAATTGTCGCTTTATTTGCGGGGCGGGTTGGGGCGGGCCCATTGTCATTAAAAACAAAATTAAATAAAAAATCCATGTATGTTGCGTGCAATTCCGCTGCCAGTCACAACAAAAACAAAGAAATAAAAGTGAAGATGGAAGACGAGGTGCGGGAGAAATTGAGGTCGGGAATTTACATCATTTAATGGTCGCGGGTGCGGGGCGGGGCTGGTTGTAAAAATAGATACAGTGGGGCGGGCCAAATAATTTAATAAAAGCGGGACCCACGGGTTGGAAAAATACCCGACCCGCGCATCACTAGCGCGCACGGATGTTGACTATATGAGTGACACACATGCACCATCATGTACATCAGAAATCTCCACAATCTTATCTTCACTTTTTGGATTACGCCTAATACAACTGTTGCCATAATCAATTATAGAGCCATTGTTTGTCTGAACCTAAAATACTGCAACCATCACCAGTTCTGCTGAGCCATGCTTTTACTTTGAATTTGTCTTTGCCAATTTGAAAGGACAAATTTTGTGTCTGTGACACAACAGAAATTGTTCCATCAAAACCTTCTAGCGTTACTGCATTTTTGTTGTGTTGTATGGGGTTTTCCGAGTGGAGAATTGTTAATAAAGCACCAGAATCTACTAACCAATCACTGCATCGGCCTCCAACAGCAATATTTATGATTAGTCTACCATGTTTGTCTCATGACAGGGATACTACTGTACATGTGTTATGGAGGCCTGAGATCCCTATGTTGAAAAAGATTTAACTTGTGAGTTCTGTTTCTCCAGGTGAGAACACATTTCCTTATTCTCCTTACTCAGTCTTTTGACCCTTACGAAAAGAAAATACATTTCTCTATGTATTAACTGTCAATATATTACATTTTATTTAGTGTTCTGATCTACTGGTAAATTGAAAATATTTTATAATGTTAATATTCCTCATTGCTACACTAACTGGTAATAACTAATAAATTAATTAACTGGTAATAATTAACAGAAACAATTCTGTTTAAAAATATATTGGAAAAAGTTATTTACATATATTCACAATATACTGTATTAATATATTAAAATATATGGAAAATACATAAGGAATTGCCACTTCATGTATTGAGAAATATATTCAAATGTATATCTTAATGTATGTAGTTTTATATTGAACAATATACTTTGTAATATATTGAATTTGATTAAATATATCTATTTCTTTATAGTTTTTATAATATACAACTCCAAGCTGTTTAAACTTGAACGCTTATTAGAATTAAGCATATCAGGTGATGTGTATTTGTATAATTAGAGAGGGTGTGGCCTATGGAGATCAACACCCTATATCAAGCTATTAGGCAGCTTCTTTTCGCAAATGAACTCACAAAGATTTAAAAAGAATCAAATGTGAAGCTACCAGGAACCCATTATCCTCCAGTGGTGTCATATTCCAGAACTGCAACCCACCTGGAGTGCCTAGAAGTACAAGGTGCACAAGACACATACTGTAAGTTGAAACGTCAAGACTGGGCCAAGAAATCTCTGAAGACAGATATTTCCAAAGTTCTATGGCATGATGAGATGAGAGTGACTCTTGACAGACCAGATGGATGGGCACGTGGCTGGATCAACAACGGGCACAGAGTCCCACTTCGTCTCAGATGCCAGCAAGGTGGAGGTGGAGTACTCGTATGGTACCCTATTGAAAACTTGTGGGCCCTTCCTAAATTGGCGATTTATAGTGAAGGAAAACAATACAGTACACCTCTCTGATCAGTGTCTGGGAGGCTGTGGTTGCTACTGCACAAAAAGTTGAACAGATCAAGAAACTGACAGACTCCATGAATGGAAGGCTTATGACTGTTATTCAAAAGAAGGGTGTCTACAGTATATGGGTCACTGATTTTTTTATTTTATTTATTATTTATTTCAGAAATATTTATTTGTAAATTTTTGTTTGTTTATTACTCTCACTTTAACAGAGGGAAAAAAACAAGTGAGATGGGAAAATCTTTGTTTTTCTTTTGGTTACATAATAATTCTGCACATTAATAGTTGCCCAATAATTGTGCGCACACAGATATTCTCCTAAGAAAGCCAAAACCTCACTATTACTTTCGTAAATATTTAGGTTTATTATTAAATATTATTATTAAAGTTTATTAACATTTTGGATTGATCAAGAGCACTGTAGTTGTTCAATAATGAAATTAATCATCAATAATGCAACTTGCCTAATAATTGTGCACACAGTGTAATGTCTTGTTTCATCAAACATTTTGTGAATATTAAATGAGGCATACTTGTACTCCATTAATACTGGGGTTACTTCGTGGCAGTAACAGAGTGTAAAAATCCCTTGTACAGGTTTCAACATTCTCCAAAACTCCATCTAGTTCACTCAAGGCAGCTACTGCTTTACCGATTTATTATCTTATTTTTTTACAGATCATACCACCAGAGAAAGCAATGTGATTGACTTAGAAAGTGTTGGCTTTTGAGGAAAAAAAAAAAATGTGGCCACTTTGTCATGTTTTGTCTAAAACTTGGTGGTTTAAAACTTTTTAAATAAGGCTATATAGCATTTATTTTTATTATTAAACATTTGTTGTAGACATCCTTGTGTGAATCCAGAAAATAACAATAATATGCCAAAGTGAGTAAAATTTCGAAACTGCATTTAGCAGTCAAACTGTTCAAACGGTCCCAGTAACCCTGTTTTAGAAAGGGTAGTTAGAAAGGTATGCAATTTTGTTTTACTGTCTTGGCACTGTTGTTGTCTCTAGAGGAAGAGTCTTATAAAGTGTCCTCTCCTCTCCTTTTCTATTTGTTCTTTTCTCATTTGCATAAAGAAGTTGAATACCACTAAAATAAGATTTCAGATAAAGTATAGACATTGCACAATATAAATACTTAATATGTCCATAATAAAATTACCCAATTATATAATCGTTTTACAATTCTGCAAAATGATACAATACGGAGAGGGAATGCGTGGAAGAGACGGGTGAGCTGTGGCTTTTAAATCACTGTAATATATGATATTGAAAAGAATATAAAAAGGACTGGCAGCAGTGCTTATTTGGAATGGGAAAATCACAATAATTTTTCATGCATTTTCATATAAATGATGGCTGTCACACCTGCAAACACAGAAAAAGGTGGGGGAAAGATGGAGTATGGCAGTGATAAGTAATGATGAGGCATGGGAATGAGGACAAGCACTTTTTTGTGCTGGGTTGCAGGTTAAAGCCAGCACATTGCCAAATTAATTGGGTGCAAACGTTTGCACTGTTGCTGTAGTGTTATTTTTGTGTTCATGAATGAGCAGATGTGGCTCAGGCAGCACAAATGGTTATGTGACATTCGAAGCCCAACAGTCCAGTTCTAATTTTAAACTCTTTTTGTACAAAACAAGGCCTTTGTTACAGACTTAGCATGAATGTAATCCTGGTTTTTAAAATAGGCTTAAAAATAAAAATTTATGTTATTGAAAATATATAAAATATATTTTATTTGTCACCCTGCTTTGACAAAAGCTATGTCACCAAACTACGGTTCAAGCCTTACAAATATCAGGACAAATATATTTTTTTTAATTAATCAATAATAATGAAAACAAGTTCAAAGAAAAGTACTCTCAAGGTCAAGGGTAACTCAGTGGTTAAAGCATTGGGCTGCTGATTCGAGGGTCCCTGGTTCAAACCTCACTACCAATATGTTGCCATTATAGGGCCCTTGAGCATGGCCCTTAATCCACCTACTGTAGGTGTATAATGAGAAAAATGTAAGTCACTCTGGATAAGGGTGTCTGCTAAATACTATAAATGTCTCACACATGGCAGAGCCAAATAGTGTCATTCATGTTTAGCTGAACTGGGGCCTGTGGGATAAATGGTGCAATGGTGACATCCAGAGCTGTTCCTGACCACCCAAAAATCTGGTGAGCCCCTCTACCTGACCTGTGAGCCATGTAAAACTTTTGCCATGTACACAGTCACACCTGACACCCCAGTGCTCCCAATACAATTTACCACTTAAGTAAATTATAGATAATAATACTGATATTCATTATATGTACAGTATCAGCTAAATCAAGCCCATTTCAACTGACTCACACATATTTTTCTTTATTCACTTATAAATATAAAATACTATACTGTGTGCTTAATGGTTGTAATTTGTTGAGAGATACAGTATGTGCCCATATTGCTTCACATGTCTATAGTTATAATTTTTTATTTACAGTAATAAATAGTCAGTGGGCTTTCCATCTTGCATTACTCCATAGTTGAAACTAAACTATGACTGAGAGACATGATAATCGCTGTATTGTTTTAAAATTAAGTGCTATCACACCCATATATTATCTGGACTGGTCGCAAAGGAGGTTGCTGCTAGAGTTTCATTCAGTTGCTTTTTTTTTTTCAGATCTGGGGTTTATAAACAGAATGTTATATATGAAATATCATTACAATACAAAGAATTATGCCCAGTATTGTGTAGGTTCTCCTTACTGTATTCTGCCTGGGCAGCTCTGGCCCCTTGGAGGATGACTTCACCTCTGGGGGTTTGTTGTGGTGTCTGGTACCAGGACTTTGGCAGCAAATACTTTAGGGGCTGTGGGTTGTCCGGTGGGGACTCTGTGTATCATCCTTGTTTGTTTAGAACACATTCGATGGGTGCTCAATCGGAATGGGATCTGATGAGTTTGGGGCCAGGTTGGAGATCTTGGCCTGCTGTTCCATGTGCTGCTGTGGTGCTATTCTAGTGACTTTCTTTTGTGACCAGCATTGACTTTTTTTTTGTCAATTTGTGCTGTATTGTGCTTTTGTGAGGGATCAGACTTGACGAGCTGGCCTTTGATTGTTTTGTGATCCGATATGATCAAGCAAATATTGTAGTCATTTGAATTCTCACTTTGCATTGTGTTCTTTTTCCCCTTACAGTATATGTGTACTTCTGGCCCTGTCAGTTATTTTGATGCATTTTTTTGCATTTGCATTTATCACATTCCTTGGAATTGCTATGAAACATTCCTAAGATGTGTCTTATTCTTAATTTACATGGAATTTAATTGTGAACTCAGAAATGTGTTCTTAAAACGTACGAAGACATCTGTAATGAACTAAATTCATTATATTCAAATTCATAATTAGAAAATAGGAGTATTCTGGCCAATTAGCTTGCCTTAAAGAGACAGCATGTTTTATCTGTAAATGTGCCTTGTTGTTTTTATTCAATCGATTTAATACAACCATTAAAGTCAAATTCAAAGCAAATTCACTATCTATAGAATGAAATGGGTGAACAACATTCTCTATTTTTTATTAATGTTAGTTAATTTATTAATGTTAGTACATTAATAAAAAATAGAGAATGTTTGCAACAATTTGCAACATGACAACAGTCATGTTGCAAATAAACTTAGAATTTTAAGTTGATGCAAAGTTTGGTCATTAGAACACCATCTAATGTTCATGCAATGAACAAACAAGCAAGTATGCCAAGTCAAGTAAAAAAGAAAATGCGAAGAAACTATTTAAATGTTCCCTGGACTGTACAACAGTGGATCTTACAGTTCAATCATTAATTTTTTTTTTTTAAGTACATTACATTCTCTTGCATCTCTAAGTAAAGTAATAATAGGCGTCCCACCCTACTGACAAGCATTTCTGATCTAAAAGGTCCATTTTACTACCTTTCTATAAGGGTGTATTTATTGCTGTGTTAAAGTGGAATAGAAGAACATGAACATTAATATACTGAGTGTCTCCAGACTAATACCCCTATCTCACCTATGCGGTTTGACTCGTGTTGGCTCGCGGTGTTAGGTATCGTGAGCCATCGCGAGTCATCGAAGTGTGCGGATGTGCATTGTCATGCAAGATCTTAATGGTTAGGCTTCAGCTCTTCAATACGTGTCTCACTGTAAAGAGTGCTGTTAATTGTTAAATCTTTTTCCTGATAATGTTTCACTACTGGCCCTTGAGAATCCTAGAAAATTGTAAGCATAAATTTTCCAGCTGATGGTTGACTTTTGATTGTTTTCTCGGCCAACGATTGAGGACGTTTCTATTCCATACTGTTCTATTTTCTTTCAGGCTCGTAGTAATGATTCCATGTCTAATCACCAATAATGATTCTTGGACTTTCACCTGTTTGATCCCCTGAAAGCTGCCCTATGAGGACGAAGATTTGTTCGCTTTTGATAAAGAAGTGAAGACAGCGGTGCATTGATGGCATTTTTTTATAAGGGAATATGAAAGCTTTTTGACAGATGGACAAAGTATATTGAAAAGCAAGGAGATTATGCTGAAAAATTATTTGTCTTTTCTAAAAGTTAATTTAAATAAACTCTACAGACATAGTGTGGATATTTTTTTACTTACTCCTGTAATTATGAACAAATGGCAAGAACTTTGCTAAACATAATTTCCCATCAAAATAAATCCTTACAAGGATAATAAAATAATGGAGTCACACCACCTCCCCAAACCCAGGAGGACACAGTGCTATCATTCTCTCTCTTCCCTCTCTACCCTACACTGCTCTTTCCTCTCTCCACACTAAGCCTTAACTACTCAATTAAAATGATGACATTTTCAACATCACAGGTCTAAAATGAAAAATCAATGAACCTGCCTGCAGGATGTTTTTACAACTTTGATTTTGCACATTAAATGGAGTTTGAATTTGTTTGCCATTATTTTTGTAGCACACTTGAAATTATTAGGTGGATTATATACAACATTCACAAATTTTATTCCAAAACATTGTTTCCCAAACCAGATCCTAGAGTGTCCAAAATGTATACACTTAAACATTCATGGTTTGTGTGCTTCTGACACAACTCAATGCCATGCAACCCTCCACAATGCACCTATAAACACCACAATGCACTTATATACTATATAGATAGTATATAAGTGCATTGTGGTGTTTATAGGTGCATTGTGAAGGGTTGCACTGAATTAAGTGTCCTGGTTGCTCAGCCCTTAGTATCAACATAGGGTTGAGAAAGTAAAAACATGAGACGATTTACCCTCGGTCACCTTCTAGTTTCAAACCTATTTGATGTTGATCTTGACTTAGTCTTGGCTATAATTCTCTACTAAGCAGGGACTAAGCAGGCTGTAACAACATCTGAATGGTACTGTATATTCAAGACCAAATGAGGGTTAAAATAAAATGGGACCTAGATCAGTCTACATTAAGGTGAGGACAAACATTAAAATACCTCCAAAAAATGTAGAGAAAAAATAATAATAATAAAAAAAGACTAAACATGTGCATGTTTCTGTATTATTTTCTTTGCCTTAATTGATATGTATTATGGTGATTTTTGACCTTGGCTGTGACACACTGCAGTTCCTTTCATAGTGAAAGTGGGGTAAGATGGGTTTCAGTTGGCTTCTTATTTAACCAACACGAGACTTTAACAGTCAGTCACATTGTCTGTGAAGGTCCTCAGTCATCCAGGTGAGGTCATGTTGAGTCATGAAGTTGAAGTCATGTCAACTGGACTTCTTTCTTTTTAGTTAGATATATTTCACTACTCATACCAGTAGCTTCCTCAGTATGAATTTGGTTAGTTCCTCATGTTTGAATTGAACAACGGAGAAAGTGCAAGTAGAAAGGTCATTAGAGTGTGGGGGGGCTGTTAAGAGAACAGCAATAGAGAGAGATTTGGGAGAGTCGTTAAGGTGTAACGACAAGAGAGAGCAAGGGGAGTCCTTAAGTGCGGTTTTCCTGGTGGACCTTTGAAAGGTCTTGATGTTCCTGGGAATGGATGAAAGGGAAGCATAAAAAACAGGATACAGATTGTGCCTAAGACCTCCACCTCTGTTGAGAGAAGGATTTTTCACATGCATATAGGCTTGTTTTACCTCTCTCTTGCACCATTTATCCTCTCTGTTCAAAATTCTTACAGATCTGGCCTTTAAAAACGCATGTTTTCAGAAAAGGGATCACGCGACTTGCCGCGGCTTCCCGCGGGAAGCTGTGAAAATGCCCTTCATTACCTGTAGGGGGCAGTCGTGTTTCAGTCTGAAGTATTGTGTCTACTGAAGCCGTGTAGGGTGCCCATTGACAGCAAGCGACAGAGCTCATAAATGTGTCAAGCTCAAACTGATATGTATTTATTCTTCATTTTTTTCTCTCCTTCAATGATGGTACTTCTTTGACTGCGCT
>JAQQZT010000023.1:15407774-15420123 GCA_030068275.1 Clarias platycephalus
CTCCTCCCCCCCCTCTCTCTCTCTCTCACTCTCTCTCTCTCGCTCTCTCTCTCTTGCTCTCACCCCTCCTCCCCCTCTCTCTTCTCTTGCTCTCTCTCTAACTGAGAACAGTGATAGAACTTTTCCAAATTTGTCATATCTCTCAGCACTGATGCTCACTTTTTGTCCACTGCTTAGGCCTACATGTGGGTTGTCATCATCATACAAAGTAAAATAAATGGCTACATTGAATGTGATTACAGTACTTCCTTCGTTGCTAACTGAAAATTATGGTAGTAAAGGAATACTCATGATATCTCCTTACTGTAATATTGTTTGTCTTTTATTTCCTGGAGAATGTCGTTTTTCCAATTCTCACTAACATACTACAGTCCTTTACAAAAGTATTGGAACACCAAGGAGAATTATTTTGATTATTATAAGACATTTGCAATTTGATCAGTTATGAACATGACAATAAATCAAGATGTCAGCTTTGATTTCATGATATTTACCTCTAAATGTGTTAAACAACCAAAAAAAAAATCCTCTTATTTAAACTGCTGATTTGGAGTGATACACCGATTGTTCAAGTTTCCTTTTGAGAGCTAGGCATGGTCATGAGCACGTCTTAGTATCCATCTTATAAAACTTTACAACCCAAGTTATTGTATGTCTAAAATGCCTAAACTTATTGACTCCTTCTCTTACTGTAGAAAAAGAGAGAGTGCAGTGTGATTTGAGGTAGAGTTATTGAACACGGGGGATTTCTGAGCTGTTGATTGCTTCTGTTCATGAGAGACCATCTATTAAATTACAAGGTATACAGAGTAAAAGAATAAGGGAAAGGCCAGATATGATTCGTACGGTTGGTGACATGCTGTAATACTTATTGTGGCTATTGTTTTAAACCAGAGAGAGAGAGAGAGAGAGAGAGAGAGAGAGTAATTTCCCCCTGTATTTCTGCCATTTTATTTTCAGTGGTGACTTGCTGCTGTACATGGGGATGATGTCCAAATGAGAGCCTTTAGAGTCATATAATAAGGCTGGCTGGATAGATTCACTTTCAGTGTTGTCATTTTCATCTGTCTGCACAACTCATGCCCTGAGATGTAAAGATTGTTTTAGGCTTGTATGTGTGTAATATAGACAGCGGTGCACTTATGTTAGTGCAAAATCTACCATGATTACATGCTTATGGCCTTTTGTATGTTTGTATATGGTGAATTTACTTTTTATAATTTTTCTATATTTAATTATTATACAATTTATTATTATTATTATTATTACTACTGTTACCATGACCCTCTGCCTTTCTCTCTGATGGCATGATGCAGATTATATAAAACCAGTTCCTCATCCTTTATCTCCTTACCTACAAAAACAAACTCTTTAAAACCATGCCTTAAAGCAACTAATTATCTAAAATGGCCTTTCTTTTAAACAAACCTTGATAACAGTTGATGCTGGAAAAGCATTCGTATGATTTACATAATACTTAATTACAATTACGGACCTCAACCTGCTTTGAGCCTTTCATGGTTTGTTTTATTTCCTGAAAATTCCATAGCACAATTAACTTTGAGATTTAGCACAAGAATTCTTAAAAATCACAAGAAAAAAGGTACAAAGGTACTGTTTTTGGTTACCTAAACACAAAAAAATGCATAAATATGTGTCTACAGTACATTACTGTTATTTAAAATCAGATAGTTAGTTTTGCAAATCCTCAGAAATGAACGTAATGGTCTGGGTAGTTTAATACTGTTCTTTTGGTACAATGTACCGTAATACTGCAGAAAAAGCACCTTTTTCTTGACATGTCATCTACTGGATGTAGCTTTTAATCTACCAGGTGTGCATAATTCAGGCATGTATGTAAACAATGCTGCTTGTGCTGTTACTTCTTTTACACACCCACACAATATAATGCATCAATTGCAAACTGGCCTCAAAACTCAATTCACACGTTGCTTTTTGCTTTGTTGCTGACGCTGAAATCAAAGCTTCATGTAACATATGTATAAATATTCAATGACATTCAATCAAACAGCTAAACTTACCGCGACATGTTTCCTCAGGTTAGAAGTTTTTATACAATATGCTGAAATGTCTTTCTGTTCTACAGACAGAGAAGACATTGCAGTATGAAGCTGTTCTTTTGAACTGTGTGTAAGCGAAACATGCTTTGCCTACTTTGGGGACAGGGGGTGTTCATCCTCTTCTGTTGTAGCACTACAAATGTACTGTATATAGAAAACTAATGATCATCTGTGATTTGCTAGTGAAAATGCTATTGTAAATTTTCTGGATATCTGAAAATAAGCAACACAATATTTATACTAAATAAATAAAATAAAGCAAATAAATAAATACTGGGTGATTCACTCGAAAGAGGCTCCAAATATTCTGTAATAACTTTTGCTATGATGAAGCAACCGGAACCAAAAGAATATGCTACATACCTTGACATATGTGTAAACGGTTGCATTACAGTACATGCAATGCTGCAAGTGATCTCCATTTTCTGCCAGACACATCTTGACGCAGCGCTCCATGTTCCTGGACGTACCAGAACCACTCATATTATCTGACTCTTTTTTTCATATCTGGGTAATGGCTATGGCGCCTACCTCGTTGCTCCTACTTAGGGGCATCCCAGTGTGGTCAAAGCTCCATATACTGAGGAGCACATTGTACATTCAGATTGCTTCGTCCTAGCGAGAGTTATTACAGAATATTCAGGGCCTCTTTCAAGTGAATCACCCAGTATTTGGCCTTAGTGGCCACGTCTGTAGACCATACTGAATATTGTGAGCTGTACTTTGGCACCAGTTTCGGCACAAATATGACAGATGGCTCAGTTCAGCAGTGAAGTGGCAATTCCAACTTGTTTGTGACATTGTTGGCTTTTTGAGGTCAAATGGCATTCATTTTCTGCATCCTCAACTTTGCACATATCCTTAGTAAATAGAAACTTTCAGTTACCAGTTCGGTACTTCTCTTCTTGGTGAGGGCTTGGGTGAGCAGGGGATGGAAACATTTGGTCCAGTGATTAAACAGACTCTGAGCTGGGATGACATAAATTTCTTTCCTGAGGGACACTGTTTAGGGTCTCTTACTGGAGGAGTAGTGAAAAGGTTTTAACCAAGAGCCAGATGATAAACCCCACAAACTGGCAAAATGCATTCTTTAGAGAACACTTTTATTTCTAGAAAGGGAGTGAGCTTTGATGTTACCAGTATTTGACCCTGTGCAATCACAAATGGTGAAGTAAAATCTAGTAGTGTGCCCCTGGGCTTGACGTGACTTTTATTTTTTTCATATTCAAGATTTTTGGCATTTGTTGATAATGAATGGGTGAAGTATCCCCTCAAGCCAGAGCAGCTACTCCTCCAAAAGGCAGTTTTACCGCCAGCAACTCTTTTCTGAGTGTCTAATCTGGAAGCCTGGAAATGTGAAATTATTATGAAGGACAAAATGAACATGGCTCCCTGTGTTGAAGTGAGGGGTTGAAAGTGATGGCTCAGAGAGTGACCCGAGTGGTGTTACAGCACATTGGGCCACGAGATTTTGTAGACTGTCATAGGAAAAACATAGATGTTTTGTCCACAATGCTGATGTTCATTCTTGTTTCTTTTAATGTGTGTGCCTGGCTGCAGGTAATGTTGAGCAGTAGTGCCGACTTGAACTTTAGCCATTTGTGTAATCAGATGTTCAATACATTGTTGCTGCTCACTAATAACTCTTCCCCGAGCTGTCAGCACCTGACGCAAGATTTTTGATGCAAAATCAAAGAAAGAAACCTAGCATGAGTCATGTGATCAAGAAATAGTATGGTAAAAAGACCAGTGTTGGGGGGCGTTACTTTTTAAAGTAACTAATTACATGCAAAATTACTGTCTTTAAAAAGTAACCAGTTACATTACAGCGTTACTTTCTGATAAAAGTAACTAGTACTTTTCCACTGCAGAAAATGAAAACTCCTTTGTTATTCCTCATGCATGTTGTTTTAGTCAAGACCTTTATTATTATTATTCTACCGTCATCACTCAGCGAAGTTTGGCCCATAATCTGTTAACTACTAATACCCCGATCTCACCTACGCGGTTTGGTGCAGTGGCCGTACTGTAAGTACGGTTCATCATGATTCACTGCGAGTTTTGGGGCTGTGATTAGGTTTCCATCTTTTTGCACGTCGGTCCTCACATAGTCAAACCGCTTAGGTGAGATAGGGGTATAACAGCAGGAATAACAGAGGGGGCGGGTTATCGGGGGTGGGGCTTGTAGAACGCCTTTCACACACACACACACACACATACAATACTGGATTGGGAATCACTGCTGTCTGGCTCACGGATTACATAAATTGTCTGGATAACGGATTACATTTTTGAAAAAATAACTAAATAACCGAGTAGGTAAATCAGTGGACCAGCGACAGGGTCATAAGCGATCAAGGCTCACTGGTGCATGTGGGAAGCGAAGGCTAGCCGTGTAGTCTGATTCAATAGAAAAGCTACTGTAGCTCTAATTGTTGACAAGATTAATGCTGGTTCTAATACCAAGTTGTCAGAACATACAGGTCGTTACTGTTATGGTGGAAAAGAGGGGACCTACTTAATATTAAGTGAATGGTCATAATGTTATGGCTGATCCATGTAAACTGTGTGAATTTGACTAAAGTTAACAGCTAGCTTAACTACAATTGGAGACATAAATAATCTTGAATCCTTGAATGGTAGAACAGCACACATGCACATGCACACATGCGCGCGCACGCACACACACACACACACATGCACACACACCTTTCACTCACAGAACTACACAAAGCCCAGTGGAATTTGAGTGCTAATGAGTTGTATGTACTCGTGAGCTTCCTCATGACTTGCATCTGGGGATCTCTAATGAGTATGACGTGTCATATAATTAATTCCAGTTCTTGCCAAATTAGCACTCAATTAGCGTGAAAGCAGTCACAAAGCACACCACAGTGCTAAACTGGAGTCATTTGCAGGGAAATCACACACACACGCTGGCATTAACACCCTGAAAGTTGAGGGAAAGTTCACATTTTTGCTAGATTAAGAGAAAAGTCATCACTGAGGAATATGATTTCAAATTCTGTTTTTTACTTGATATGTAGGGTAGAGGGTAGCTTGAAAGGTTAGTTATTTCGACTACATGCTGCAGGCAAACACATCATCAGACAGTGGAAAATAACAGCATCATTTTTTCAAAAGGTTCATCTCATTATTTATTTGGAATTATTTATTTGTAAAATTATATCATAATTACAAATGAATTAAAATTAGCAACTAAGTGCTCAGACAGCGACAGAGTTCTATAGTTTATATATACAGTACTGTATATTTGTTTTGTAATCAAATCATAAACATGACGTTTTTGATCATTCAGAGCTGAAGTGATTAAAATGTATTAGCCATGTAATAAGTATTAAGAAACATGTAACAGACTGAATGTTATAAACAATCCCTACTAGGGCGGTGTGATATGGCTGATGCAAATCAGAGGTCTGGATTGTGTTGTTATGTCCATACCACTGCAATTTGCGTGATTACAAGTCAGTGTATTGTTGTAAGGTCTGAGAGACATTACATTCTCTACCTACTGTATAGCTCAGGACCTGCCAGAAGCCAGAAGGGGCTTTATGTATCCAGTTCTGTGGAGTTGATTTGTAGTCTTGAAGGTTTATCATTTCAGTGACAAGCAGGACAGCCTTGAAAAGTCCCAATAAAGCAAACCAGCAAAGCACATTTTCCCTCTCAACTGATCGGCTTTCTGAAACTCCCCGCAGGAAAAAGGGCTTTACTGAGGGGAGTAAATCCATTCTTTATTTGACTTACACGTGTATTAACTTACCTTATGGGTTTTAGGTTGAAACGGCAGCTCGTGCGTGTGTGTGTGCGTGTGTGTATGTGTATGTGTACCTACACCTTCCAATTCCATGGTCTTTCCTGATTTTTATTTCTTTCTAAAGGAATCCAAAATATACAATAATCTCCTTTGAACAGTTGATATTGAGATGTGTCTGCTTCTTATGATCTGTAAAGCTTCATAAAGGCTCTAATCTGAGGGGCTGTTACTCGCAATCCGAGGTTCCGCTGTATATTTCAAAAACCCCAAATAAATATTCACATATGTGTAAGTATTTTCAAACGTCATTTTTTCCAGGATATTCATGATGAAACGTTACTATGCTGGACAAAATTGTCCACTTATGTCATTTTATTACATTTTCTGCAGTACCTGGACAAGTTAACCGCTATAGATTGGGTCATGTATAGTATGTGTCATGCTCCTGTCAGTAATAAAAAATGTAAAGGATTTTTACATGTAAAGCAGTTAATGGGTTGTAAGGCTGCCTGGGCAATGGAGCAAACAAGCAGCTAACTCCTCTAGACGTCCTTTTCTAACCACACCATCACGAGTTTGTAATGAAATTGTGCCCAAATACACCAATACCACCAGGAGCATGATACCATTTCAACTATTACAAATAAAGAAATATGCATCTATAAATATACGGTATGCCCATAATTGGTTTGATAAAATATGCTGTGTAAAACAAACTTAGGTAAACTCATATTGTAAAAGGAGTATCAAGTGACTACATGCATATTAGTTTCCATATCACCTTACGTGGGATATGTAGCAGTTTGTAGAGGGACATGTTTTTAGAAAAGTGTACCAAATGTAAAATGTTAGTCAGGTAGCTGCCAGATGTTTTGCCATATTCATTAAAACTACAAAAAAAGAAGAGTGTGTTTCGATGCACACCATGGGTTACAGTAAGTCTAATGTTTTACTTCGAACCATTCTCACCAATGTTGAATGTGTGGTTAGAATAGACACATAAAGTTGGCTTTGTGTCATCATGTAGCAACATGAGCATTGAGGAGGCAATAAACTCTACCCAATTTTACAGATTGGATTTCCTTCTTCACAGCATGTGTAAGATTGACTTCGTCACCTCACTAGAGAGCAAACATATCAATGGAGAATTACATCATAGTTTTGTGTAATTATGTAATTATTCTTTTAAAGTTATCTTCTATAGAAGCACTGTAAATACTTTGGATCATTCTCATTTGCAGTAGAATACTCTATCAGCACATGATCCTTAATTAGGAGCAGCATGATCACTTTGACTACAGTATCAGCTTCACTTTTGAGTGTTATCTTTTATCGTCTTGTGCAGTGTGCTATCAGGATGTGTTGTGAACCATTGTCATGACTTTAATAGATGGTCTCAACTAATAGCAAAGGACACCTAGGTTACCCAGGTTGGTGAGAATGGCCAGAGGATGAGCATGTATACAGTAAGACCTATCTTTGCTATTGATATCCATTGAGAAACTAGGCAACCCATTTGACAGTCATAGAATCATGGTTGCATGTTTTATAGAGGCAGCCTCACAGATAACAAAAGGGTGGTCAAGATGAGTTATTTCACTGATGCCTTCTAAACTCTAAACCATATAATAATATACTGTTCCAATAATTTTATAAAGCATCTGGTGAGTAGGTTTGTTTATTTCCCCTCATACATCTCCAAAGAGAGGAGGAAACCACAGTCTGTGCTGTTGGGAAAGAGGCAAAATCTCAGTGGTTGCTGGTAAATGGAGAAAATACCACCAGACGCACAGTTGTTCTAGTGCCTTATTGTGGCCATAGAGCATGGAGCATGTAATATAGGACAAGTTATAGTGTAGAACATCCTTCTGATTTTAGATTTTTCACACACAGTCCCTGGCTGATACTGCTCATACTGATGGAGCAACCATAACCTCAAATAAGCTAAAATGAAGAAGCTAACCTCTGGCACTGAGCTGTAGGAACAGCACGTCACATGTATATTGAAGGAAGCTCTGATTTATACTCCTGGCTTCTGTACAGATGTTCACTTCCAGCTGAGATGTTTACAGATTGAGGTGAAGCTGTTAGACACTATGGGAGTCCAGTGGTCCATGCTGCTTGCATTTATGTTTTCCTGTTAGGCGATTAACTAAAATAATGTTTAGTGAGGCCTAATGTGCTCATTTGTGGAGCGGGATGTCTGAACTTCACGAACACTCTCAATAATATGCATATACGGAAAAAAAAAGACATGGACACAGATAGGTTATAACAGTATGGGAGTGATGTCCTCCCAGTGAATCAATTATGACTTTATTATGTCTATACTCTGTGAAAACGGGAATGTATTTATTCATTAAATTTTCAGGTAATGCAATAAATCTTTTGTACCTCTATTTTATTTATTGTTTTCTGGAAAAGGTATCATGGAAGGTAGTGACGATTTAAGCATATTCCTTCAAGTTCAATCATGTCTTAAATATTAAATGTAAGATGCAATTACATTACCATGGAACAGATGCAGAGATTCCACCTCAGCCAGGGTCATTCATGGACGTACTGCTTTGTTTAAAATTCTTGCACCATTCAAATACTTTCCTGTGGAGAAAGAGTCTCATCACTGTACTGTGTTTTTGTAAATGTCCATTGCTTTTACACCTTGATCTATGTGAAATTTCATCACAAGTCCAGGTTTGATTTGAATGCCCCTTGTAGATACATTAACTATTACTTAACTTAACTATTTCCGATTAAATAAGATTTTAATTCACAACTCAAATCTAATTAAATTCGAACACTTTATCAAGCATCAGGCTCCACCAATGACTGATTGCAGTCAACACAGATTGTATGCCCTTGTGTCCTGTGCTGGCATGATGGACTGGTAGCTCATGCCTGGCAAGCACTACCATTACACACTGACCTGTTTAAACAGCTGGCCGGTTTGGCAGAGAACGTCTTTGGGGATTAGCAGACAGTGGCTCAGTGAACACAGTCTCTCCCACAGCCAGAGGCCATACACGGGCATGCAGTATGTATGCTGACAGATTGAACATAGCAGTCTGTCAGACCCCTATCTCATCTTTGTGTGTGTGCACATGAGGACTGAAAATGACTCAAATATTATATATTTAAAGCTGTGGACTGGCTGTTTCAATACGTGATTAACATGTAAATAATCATAAACATTAGTGTATCATATCATATGTCATAATGTTTTTTTCTGGTTTATCTTTGTCACCGTTGCCTTGGGATTGGGATTATTAGCCCAAACATTCAAAAGAAAAACAAAACTGTATAAAAATGTACATATACTTAATGTAAAATCATCAGAAAAATATTTAAACATCTGAATGGACTGTTTGACCTTCAATAAGTGTCAAGGTGATAAAGCTCGAACAGACTGAATTTATTAGTTTATTAATTAATATTAATTAACTAATCATTTCATATTTTTGTCACATTTTTTTTCTGTGAAAAATATGAATGATGTTTTATGTGGTGATAATAGATATAGATTCCAAGTTTTACATTTTATTTTTGGCAGATGATTTAGATTCTTTCTAAAAATATTTGCCCATAAAAATAAAAAAAAACAATAAAGTTTTAAAAACTAACTCAAGTACAAATGCTGCATGCATGACTCAGGTGCGTGTGATCCCATGAGCTGCCGCTCCAGACGGGTAGTTCTGACAGAAGACCCCTTTATGACATTGCTCTGGACATGTCTACTGTGGTATTAAGTGGGTGCTTGACAACTGCAAATCCAGAGGGGTAAGCAGTATCCTCCGTGGTGCAGGGGGGCAGAGCAGTGTCCTCAGCCAAGCAGGCATGAAGAGCTTTGTCCTTACATAAGTAACATAAGTAGGGATGGAGATCTGGAGATGTCACAAGTGGGGCAGGGGTCGGAGGGTAATAGGTTTGACAACGTTCTTGCCAGAGTGCAGGGTTGATGCATATAGGGCACAAAACATTTCGTTTGCAGCTTACATGGCCTCTGATATGGACATTGTTTGCTAGAACACCCCATTGGTTCCTGATTTGATTGTCACTTGCAAGGCCACCCCATTGGCATCTGCCTTGATTGTGGATTGCAACACTACTCTGCTTTTTTTTGTTTGTTTGTTTGTTTTGAGCTGGATTGGAGAGGCTGCAACAACAGGCACTGGCTTAGGCTGTGGCATGGACATAGCTATAAAGTTATTGCCCTCATGCCTGGTTATATCCTACAGTTAGCTGCTATGTAGGGAGAGTTTGAAAGCCATTGGCTTTTCTAATCTATATAAGAAAATAAATCTAGTTTTAATATAGCACTTTTCAGGATAGCATTGTTACAGAGCAATTTTACAGAAATCTTGGATGGCACAGTTGTGTAGTGGTGAGCACTGTGGCTGCACACCTCCAGGGTTAATGGTTTAAGTCCTGGCTTCAGCTCTGTGCGAGTGTGCATGTACTCCCCATACTTGGTGGGTTTCCTCCGGGTACTTCAGTTACTTCCCACAGTCCAAAGACATGCAAATGAGGCTAATTGGTGTTTAAATTAGCTCGAAGTTTCTGAGTTAGTAGGTGTATTTGTGTGTTCTAGGCCCCAGGCCTCCCGTGACCCTGTATAGTGGATGTACATTCTGATCCTTAAAAAACAAGCCAGAGGTGACAGTTCCATGACAAAAACCACTAAAAGGACATAAAGAAGAAGGACCTTGAGGGTGAACTGGACTTAAACTGAAGCCTGTCCTCTTCTGGGTGACATTATATAATGCGGATGTACAGTACCAGTTAAAGGTTTGGACATACCTTCTAAATCGAGTGTTTTTGTATAATGATTTGTTTTCTACATTCTGGAACAATACTGGGGATTTCCAAACTATGAAATAACACATACTGTATAGAATTAGGTAATTAAGTAACGACAACCACAGTCAGTTGCTATTTTAAAACATGAAGGTCAGCTGTTCATGCAAGAACAGTATTGTGTCAAGTGCATTTGCAAAACCCATCAATCATAATGATGAAACTGGCTCTCATGAAGACCATCTCAGCAAGAGCAAAGCCTACCTCTGCTGCAGAGGAGAAGTTCATTTAGAGCAGCCATTACTAAATGGCAGACCATGGTACTGATAGAGTGACAATTCTATCTGGATCGTGATGGATTGAGAATAATATAAATAAATGAGAATAATAAATACATCAGTAATATAGTGTATTTTCCCTTGAGGTGGGCGTGGCTATACGCGTCACTCTAAGGAGCCAATCAACACAATAGTTTACCATTTATAAACAGAGTGTGCGGACGAAATAGAAACACAACATGACAGAGTGTGGCTTACTCCAAGGAAAGGAAAGTAGACATAAAAAGCATAATGTGAAACACCATTATGAGACAAAACATTGGTTGTTAGAGCGGGCATACAGTATCTGCAGCAGTCCGAGGTGAGGACGTGTAATATACCCGAACTGAGAGCCCAGTATGTCAGTGTCCTTTCACATTCATAACGTAACATAGTTACTAATAATTGGCAATAAATATTATTAAAATTGTAAAATATTAAATAACTTTATTTTTATAGATTTACAATAACCGCATATAGAGAGATCTGAATCCTAACACAAACGTGAAATTCAGACCTCGGCTCAAAGAAAATTTCATTGACCGGACCATTTTAAATTTAAATTCTGTACCCCTGATGTAGAGTCTCAGAAATCACCAGATTAGAGCCATTATGAAGGCTTTACAGAGCATAATTAGCAGATACATCTCAATATCAACTGTTTAAAGGAGATTATTGCATATTTTGGATGCCTTTAGGATTGTTTAACAACGTAGAAATAAATAAAAATCAGGAAAGTCCATGAAATTAGAAGGTGTGTCCAATCTTTTGACTTTTACTATAAATCATTACAGTATGCAGAAGTAGAATAGTAGCTAAAAAGCACACAAAGTCAGATGATATGTGTCTTGTGCCTAATATAAAGAAAACTAATGTTGAAAAAGTGTAGCAGTGATTATAGATGACAGTACCACACAGTTATGGTGAAACAGCGGAAGCCGCCTCAGCTGTGTATTGCATTTTGTTGGGGTTAGGACATGTTGACCATACAAATCTGCACCAGTACACTTTTGTAATTGATGTCAAAGTCAATCCCTTTGCATGTTTGTTTGCACAAGAGCCACAACCAGGTGTAGAACCGGACCTAGATCTGTCTATCCCTATCATAGCGATGCTTTTCCTGCAGGTATATATGTGTGTGGACATGCAGCACTAATTCAGCATTAAAGAACATGTGACTTCTGTCCACACTGACATGATGAGCACCTGAGTCGCTGGAGGGTCCTGTGAATCTCCTCTGGTCCTTATGTAGTCAGAACTTAATATATCTGGAATGGTCTTCAGGTTTGTATATACAAAAAAAATATACACACACACACACACACACACACACACACACACACACACACACACACACACACACACACACACACACACAC
>JAQQZT010000023.1:15449566-15464359 GCA_030068275.1 Clarias platycephalus
CGAGGTCTTTTACTGTTGCACTTGATGGAACAGAAAGGCCATCTAAAGTTACGGTGTGATCTAAAATTTTACTCCTAAACAGGATTCACCTGTTTTCCTATTTTCGCTCTTTTCTTAGGTAAGAATGGTCATAAGAAATTGTTTTAAAATTGAGAAACATAAAAAATGTGTTGTATATTTAGATTATTACTGTATATGTTTTTAGAGGACTTTGGATCATTTAATTTATATGCTAAAGTGATACTATTGGTAATTGGATCCCAATTAATTAAGACAAAAAAGTGTTCTCTTTATTTATTTCATTAACTGTGTGTCCGGTCTTAGCTGATGCGCTCTTCACAAAATAAAAGATCCTTTGCCATGCTGCGTTTTTGATTTACCTTTAATTCCAATCACTCTGAAAGATCACATGTTTACTTTGTTAAAGTTTATTACAAAGGTTCATTACTGGTTTACAGATTTTAGTGCCCGCTTTGCACACAAAACAACATGCACCTGCCCTTACATGGTGTTCAGGGGTTTTACCTATACTATTTAAGTGCTAATCCTATGCTAATCCAATTTTTGCATCCATTTTAAAGAACATTTGCTGCATCCGGGGTCGCCTTCTCTTATTTTTCCCTTCACAGAAAATGAACATAAATGTTAGGAGGAACTTAAGAGAACGTTGCCGCATGAGGCCCAGTGATTACGGACTTCTATTTGTGTGTCCTGTGTCTCACTCTCAGCACTTAAACTGTCATGAAAAGCTATTAATTAAAGCATGTCTGGATGAAGCTTATAGAACAGAGTCATTTGCTTCACCATGTTAAACACTGATTGGTTTATGAGACTAATAATTAGCTATCTGTCTTCCTGATCAAATCAGGGCGAAACAGTACAGCCAGTGCAGACCTCAGTGTTGGTCTTATACTGTATGTAAGAAATATACGCAGATTGTCTTCTCATATAAATGCCAAAAAGTTATAATATCCATCCATCCATCCATCCATCCAGTATTTAATTGGGGTCTGTTCACTAAGTACTGTACTTCACTCTCAGATACAAAATCTACTGTAAGTGTATTGAGAAATTGTAAAGCACATTTTTGTAATGTACTGTATTGGCACAATATGCAATATAATAGAGGATCTTATGATCTCCCTGGACAACTCTCAGATCACACCTTCAGTCACTGTCTAGGACCTTGGGATAACCTTGGACAATCAACTGTCCGTTTCCTCTCACATCGCTAACCTGACACACTCTTATTGATTTCTTCTTTATATCGTCAAAAGGATTTTTTCATTTCTCTCCACACATACCACTTAGGTGTTTGTTCAGTCCCTTGTTATTTCAAGACTGGACTACTGCAACTCATACCTGGCAGTTCTGTGTCTGTGTGCCATTCCACCTCTGCCGCTGATCCAGAATGCAGATGCATGATGTGATTTCAAGTGTCGTAATTTCTTCCACACCATGCCAGTCCTCTGCTCCCTCCACTGGCTTCCTGTAGCTGCCACATTAGATTCAAAATACTGATGCTTGCCTACAAAGCCAAAAACCATCCCACTTACTTCAAAGCAGTTATCATATCTCACACATACCTCATACCCATGATCCCTCCACTTCTCCAGCACTGCTCACTGGTCCCACCATCTCTCAGGAACCGAGGAACACATGCGACTAGACTGATTTCTGTTCTGGCACCTCGGCGGTGGAACGAATTTGCTCTAGATGTCCGTACAACTGAGTCCTGACAATTTGTAAATGGTGTCTGAAGACCTATTTGTTCCTTAGGTATTGGAGTTTAATCGAACACATGAAAACAAAAAAACCTGAAAAACTAATGGTACCTCTAGTCAGTAACCTAAGGATTATATTCACTGAAAGAGACTTCAAAGCATTTATGTAAGTTGCTCTGGATAGAGCGTCTGCCAAATGCTGTAAATGTAATGTAAATAATATGAATGTCCTAGATAGAAATAAGCTTTATTATAAATATCATATATGAGTCATACCTGAGATTACAGCCCCCCCACCCCCATGACTGGCTAGTCTTGCTGTGATTAACAGGGGGAAAAAGTATGCCATCCCTCATCCCTTAAAGCCATCTTTGACGTCGAGGCACAGATGGCGGTGGCATTGGCAGGATTCATGAGAACTTGTGATCTCGAGATGATAGACCCAAACGATTTTATGTTGCGTCTAGTTGGATCCCAGTTAGGATATTGTTTTCTCGTACATAGATTAGATCTTAAATGTGGATGGTGTCTTTCAGTGGAAATAGATTGAAATAATTTTCAATCTATTTAGATTAATAGAGTAGATATTAACATGTGATTTAATGCATATAAAAGATAATGATTTTCACTCAATAAACTGTTTCCAGAGCAATCAATTAGAATAAAATATTTAAAGTAGAACATTATATTTGCGTGTCCTCAAGGTTCCACAACATTCATATGGACACTCAGACCTGTTTATACAAACAGTGATGAAAACTGGTCATGTAATACTCCTAATTACTGAAGACTTACCTTACCTTTTGCAGCTTTTTTGTTGTTGTTGTTGTTGTTGTTGTATGGACTGTTCATTTTATTGATACTGATAATTTTTTTTGCTATTTTCACTGCCACATTTAATAAGGTCAATTTTTTTTTGTGTACAGTCAGAATTACTATAATAATTGTTATACAACTAACAGAGTAATTAGATTAAACGAGAGGCATTTCGGGAGTGATGATATAGAGCATAACAGCACTAGGATGTTTAACTATACAGTATGTATCACTGTCGGTCGCAGCATGGGTGAACGTATGTTTGTATGGTCCACAGTAGTGAGAAGACAGCAGCTGTCTGCCAAAACCTACAACCAGTCACAGAAGCACTTACAGCAAGAAAATACATCCAATAATGCTATGTCATCTTAAACAACACTTTGCCTCCTTAATAAGTGCTCATAAGTCCTTCTGAATTCAGTCTGAACCATCTGTGTTTATGGATAATGTGAGCTACATGAGGCTGAGTCTCGAATCTCTCTCTAAGCCCTGGTGAAGGGCACTACTTGGTGTGTGGAACAAGGGATTAAACAACCTAAATAGCGCACTACTGTAGCTTTCCATTTAACACTATCTGGGATTTAACCTCGGATCTCCAGAGGTCAGCTGATATACCATAGCTGAATATGTGGAAAAGCAAATCTCAGGTTTTTGGGACTTTCTACCTCCTCCATGGTTTATTCTTCTCGCTATCCGTACCACTATGTAGTACAGTAAGAATTTAAAACTACTTTCACCACTGTTAATTACACTAACTGTCAGCTACCAGTTCCACAGTCTTTGGAAGGATATGTGTTGGTGGAGAAAAATAAGTGGTTTGATAAACAAACAAATCATAATATGTTGATAACTGGCATCTGTAGAACTATTTTTTATAAAAGAAGAACTATTTTTTATAAAAGAAGTACACTCGATGTCATACTCTTGTGATGAATATCCACAATGCTGTGATGTCTACAACTGCATCGCAGCCGTGCTGATATTCAGCACAACACCATGGCCTTGAGTGTGATACTGCTTACTTAGAAAATGGCGTTTTCTCTGGTAATGGGTCTGAATATTCTGACATTGCTGTGTGTTTCACTCACACACTTCGGGCTTAACAGGTTTCTCTGCTCTGGAGCAAGACAACTGTAAATAAGTTACCATCACCAAAGGTAGAATACCCAGAATTCACTGTGCCTTTGGAAGATCTAACCCTTCTTATTTAAAACATTTAAAGAGGAAAGATAAATACACTGCTACTCATTCACTAAATAGTGTACTCTGGAGTGAATGAGATGACTGGATTAATACAGTATTTTCTGTGCTGGTGATCATGTTTGTGCATTATCATGAAATAGTCCTGTATGTATCATATGTTCCGAACCTTTTATGTGTGTTAGTGAGTCAGGTGTCTTTACAGAAACAAAAGCTGCCCTGCACGCTGGTTGGCTTCCGAGACGGGGCTCATGGAATTGAGTGAGCTGATGATATGTCAGGGTGGTGTTAAACCAGTGTAAAGCCCAACATTAGTTTAGGAATCCCATGGGCTAGTCTGCCTTTCCGGTGTCTGATGCAATGTCAGGTGCAATAGTCTATTTAAAATAAATTCCTCTTAGCTTTTTATCTCTTTTTCTTTTTGTATTTTCGCAATGCAGTCTCACTACAGAACATCTTTCATCTGATAAATGTGACTTAGTGAAGCAATTTTGGTACAAAAACACTGGCCAATTAGCCAGCAAGGACCAAGCCAGGGTGGAAGATCTCTCTCCATCTCTCTCTCTCTCTCTCTCTCTCTCTCCATCTCTCTCTCGCTCTTCTTATTTTTTTCCACCCTCATAATTACTCTACTTTTTATTCTATTAATAAACTCTTGCAGTGTGAGGATTTTCTGATAAGACTTTGAAGAAGATAAGCAATTAAACAGTAATGATAAGAAGCCAGGCAAATTCTGTGATTTTGTTAGGAAGTGACGGGTTAATTGGAGTGGGTGGATTATAGAGAGAAAATCTCACAGTCCTCTATTATAAGCAGGGCCACTGCTGTGACCTCTTCCAAGTCCAAGGCCAAAGTCCATTACTGTAACAAGATGCCGTTCTCTCTCTCTCTCTCTCTCTCTCTCTCTCTCTCTGCCCCTCACCTTGGATCCTATTCAATTTTGAATAATGACTTCTTGGTTGAAGTGTTTGGAATGTGTTAAAATAGACTGGGTTGTTTAAAGAGCCTGCCCTTCTGTCAGCGTTCCCCCTAGTGGTAACTTTCTTAAGGCTTTTACATTTAGTTTAAAAGTTTAAAGACAAGTTTTAAATAAAAATAGTTTATTTTGACCCGCACTCCAGTTAGTTTCTCAGCATTTTAAGCTTTGTTATGTTTATTTTCTGGTGTTATTGTGTTCTTGTGACCCTTGTATTTTATTGATTGGTGTCTCTATTGAAGGTCCTAGTTTATTTTTCTTGCTTTGGTACAGTAATTATTATTTTTAGATGCTGGGTCTCCATTTGCTTTTACAGTAGGTTCTTCAGTTTCCTTTGTGTAAATACATTTAGTAAATAAAGACATGCCTGCACATGCTGACCCCATCCTCCTCCTCCTCATCATCATCATCATCAGCTGCAGCAGCAGGTTTTCTGCTCTGGAAAGCACAAATGAAGTTTCACATGGTCGCAATAGTAAATGCACTTCATGAACAGAGCATTTGAATGCTTATTAGATAGCGACAAATGCTCAAACCTAAAGCTGTGATTCCTCTTCCCTTTCTATCCGTGTGATGTGTCCTTTTGTCCTGTCGTGATATAAGTGTGATGAGACACTAAAGAGCTATTGTGGTTGCTGCTGCAATTTCTTTTGTTTTAAGCCCAGCAGCTTTGTTGGCATTTTGGCATTGCCACTATCGTGTTTGTAGTTGTCCCCTGAGTTTTGTGTAATTCTTTTCCATCTTTTTTATTGGTGCATTTTAGGTGAGTGTTGTAACACTGCTCAGATGTTTAGCCAACTTTTCAACAATGCCAGAACCATTCGCGGCCGCGCTACACCAGGCGTGTTCTGAGACCACAGATTTCAACACATGACCAAAGATTATTCTAGGTGATATATGATTATATTAGCAAAAGCAAAATCAGGCCAGATATCATACAGTGCAAACACCCACCTGTTTAACTCCTACCACACCACGATCAACATCACGATGTTATTGATTATTTTCTGATAACAGCGCACCCCCGCCACGTTTTATTCCTTACTCAAATAAAATAACTCAGTTTGTTCATGCAGTCCTGGTGTTTTAGCTAATTAACCATGATGCATGGTTTTTACTGTATCTAGTGAACAGTTGAAATAATAAGCGGGTTTAATGGCATTAGCACGGTGCTGTGTGATGAATTATGAATGTCGTTACAAGCGAGAGGAAAAGCTGGGAGTCACATAGTGTGACCGAGCAAAACAGTGCGCAGCAGAAAGCAAACAAATCAATGTGTAGAATTATTCCAAAGAGTGTATTAGCAGTTTTAGCAGATATTTCACTATGAGGCTGATGGCATTGTGATTAAATTATGTTTATTATTATCAATTGCAATAAATATTTATTTAAAATGTGACAAGATGTTACTTCTGCTGTGTGTAGTGCAGAGCACTGAGCACACCGCTGAACATCAATACATATCAACAAAATGCATGGCAAGACCTCACTGAACGATGGCAGCTTATAAAATGCATATCATATAGAAGTGGTGTTCAACTCAAACTGGGACTTTTGATTGTGCAGAATAACAGAACACAGTAACGAGATTAAAAGTTACCTTAATTCCTCTATATAATCCTCAGCTACACTAATGCACTTATCCCAGTGTTTCACTAGTGCTTGAATACCATCAAGGTAGAAAGTTTTCTCAGTATGATCGGACCGATTGCTTCATATGTAAAATGCTGGCCTTCCAGGAGGAGCTCCTTTAATGGCCCAAACATATGGAAATGGCTTGAAGCGAGATCAGGAATGTACTGGGATGTGGCAATAACTCCCGGCAGAGTTTCTGTAATTTGAAAGTGGTATTGCTGCAGTTTCAACAGACTGCTGCGTCTCTTCTGCACGTCGGCAACAACTCCAAATTTTATCCATCGATTTTCCGGAAATTGCTGAATGTTCACGGTAACGACTGCAGTGGACTTCGAGCCGCCTTGACTGGGATTGTCATTAAAGAACTTCGCCTTCCTTCAAACATTTGCACCATTCAAATGTTTTACTGAGGCTAAGAGTCTGGGCTTGAAATCTTCTGTAAATGTAAATTGGTTTATGCCTTCATTCACCAGAAAATTCATTATACTGTAAGTCCCGATTTGATTTGAACACCCCTGGTAGTGCATAAGATACAACTACAGTAACTTCCCACCCCTCAGCCTCTCTCACCATCTCCAACACGCACATAGACTCTCGTTAATACTTTGATTTGCCGTTTAAGATAAAGACTGCAAAAATAGAGAACTGCAACATTTCTATTGACTATTGTCCTTTATTTTATCTAAATGTCTGAACTTCCATGTTCTCATAGGAGATTTGTCTTCAGAGCACCCTCTATGCAGAATGATGCATCATTGGCTCTCCTCAGTTCTCCACCACTATAAATAATAGTAAAGATTCTCCTGGGCATATATTACAGTGCAATCCTAGTTTGCACTGGACATGTACCGCACAGTGTCTGCCCTTAACCCATGTTGGTTTGGTGGCACATCCTTTGCCTTAATCACTGACACTATGATTCCCTGAAGGTACTGAGGCCTTTAGTTGACTTGAAATGGTTGTCAGGCCATGTATGGAGAAGCCCTTTACTGAGGGAGAGACAGCGAGAGAGACTGAAAGCGAGGGAAAGATGGTAAACAGAGAGAGTGAGGTGCAGAGAAAGAGTTTTATACCATCCCCATGGTGCTTATTTTACCATGTCTGTATTTTCTCTCTTCAGTGGTTTGGGGTTTTGGGCTATTTTACTCTTCATAGCGATTTTACTCTTCTTTATGGCTGAAATTTATTTTTCTGAGTGTTGACAGAAATAATATTGATATTTTTTCTTGTTTTTTTTTTTTTTTTTTTCAGCTCCTTTGACCGACAAACCTCCAAAGATCCTCTTTCCAGCTGAAAACAAGATGAGTATCATGGAGATACAGTTAGGTAAGAACCCTGGGGTTTCTTTAAGCACCTCGTCGCTACCTGACTGAGAATCAGAGAAATCCTTATGTCTCTTAAGATCCAGTAACTCCTCTGCCGCTCACTGTTATGTCATGCATATGCTGCGCATTCATAACGATTGCGTGAAGGTGTTGTGTTTGAACGCTCAGGCAATGGTGACACCTGAATATATTTTTGGGGACATATTCCAAGTTACCTGCATTTCTACGATGTTGCATCGTGTATGCGGTGTTGTGTGTGTCAGGAGGCAGAATATAGATATATTACCTGTATAATGCACAGGATTGCCACTGTTTGTGAGACAATGTCCTGCTGCTCGAAGGGGAAAGGACAACAAATCGAACCCAAAGATAAAGTATACATTATGGATTTCGAGGACCTAACTAAGCTTCGATCACTGCAGACGTATGGGAACGGCGTCTTGTTGAGCAATGACAGGGTAAAAACCTGATTATAATAGATGGAAGGGGGGGGGGGCATCCATTATAACATTCCTCTCTGAAGATGAATTTGTCATGGTCAGTGACATCAAAGAAAACCATTTGGGGAGCAAATATCTGTGAAAGAAATGAATCCTTTTAAAGGTTTAGCTGCAATTCAGAACATTAGTGACATAACATGAGCTGTTGAAACAACTGAGCAATGACACATAGCCTAAAGGCAAACTACGAGAAGCTTTTATGAATGGCAGCTCCCTTCTGCATCCCTGCCCTCTCACCAGTACTCTCTCTGTAAAATAAACTCATAAAATATTATCCTGAGAACGTGAGCACATTGCATTTAATTTCCACCCCGTTAACACGCACATATGGCGACGTTAAAGGGACTGGCACATTCCTTTCACTTTCCAACATGGTATTGATGTGCGGATTGATTAAGATCCTACATTTCCTTTTTTCTTTTACACTTGCGCAGGACACTGTTTGGTGCTCATCCTCCAACAATGTATAGCAATTCAGCTAATTTGGTGTAGCGACCACAGAGAAAGTTTGTGCAGGCATACAGTATGTGTGTGTTTGTATGCGTAAGAGATGGAGAGGAGAAAGGTAGTAAATCAATAGAAAGAGAGAGAAGAACAAGGGATGGGCATGGAGCTAAATTCCGAATGCTGTTATAAGTTGATTAACACCTCTTTCTTCCCATTTTGTACATTATACATTAATTATGGTATCCTTTTTTTTTCTCTTAATTGCAAGCCTGGTTAAGTTCAGGTGAGGAGCACACAGCCGCAGAATAACCAACTAGCACAGGGCTTCAGATCATCATAAATCAAACGTGATGTCCGAGTGTCCGTTTTCAAGGTAGAAAAACTGTGGGATTTGGTGGAAAAACATAAACTGCAGGTGTCTGGACTCTGATGACGTTTTGTGCGTCTGGTTGAGTTTGTGCATGAGAGGTCTGTGAACATTCTGGTAGCTAGAAATAAACAGGAACGGGAAGCTGTTGTCAATAGATCAGCTAAACCCAATGCCTAAGGCTCTGACAAGAACTTTTGCGCACTGCATGATTACTCCGAGTAGATGTATCTCAGAAATCTCTTCACCTGCTGCTAAGCGTGTTGGTGCGCTGCCCAGAATGAAGCGCCACTGTTTGTTGACAGCACTTGCAAATATTCAGCGACAGTGACTTGTTTCAGCGCCTGGTGTCTGCCCCTGAGGCATGCTCAATTTGGGCTGGTCTCAGCTGGACTTGCCAAAATGATGAATGACAACCCTTCAACCAAGTGTCCCTTGCCCCTGAAGGGCAATATATATCCCCAGCGATTGCCTCAAATGGACTTTATGGCAGCAAATCCTGTATCGGTCAGGCTCTGTCGCCCTGCAATAGATCAAGTGGAAAGTACCGGAAAGTTACGCCGACTTCCAGCCTGTCACCTGGCAAGAGTTGATATGTGGGTTGTGTCTGCGGGTTATAGAATAAGCATGTGTTTGGTAGCACTGCACTGTTTAACCCTGCTGTGGGAGTGAAGCTTGATGATCTGAACGCCAAGAAGCTGACTGAAATAGAGCTGATGAGCTAATTTCTCTTTTTTTTTTTTTTTTTTTTTACATACGAATTACCTCATAGTCACCATACTACAGCATACAGGACTGTGAAAAAGTATTTGCCCCTTCATGATTTGTATTTGTTTTGCATATTTGTCTCACCTAAATGATTCAGATCATCCAACAACACATTATGACATTACCCGAATAAATAAGAAACACATTTTTTAAAATAATGATTTCATTTATTAAGGGAAAACAGCTGGGAAAGTAATTTCTCCCTAAACAGTATCGCTGTGGAGGAATTTCTTTCTCTTCTTTGCAGAGTTGTTTTAGCTGAGCTACACTGGAGGGTTTTCATGCATGAACGGCCTGTTTAAGGATCTCAATCAGATTCAAGTCTGGACTTTGACTAGCCCACTCCGAAACCTTAATTTTTGTTGTTTTTTTGGAGCTGTTACTGTTTCACATAGGGCAAGGTAGGTTTGGACGGCTTTTATCCTTTCATAAATTAAATAATCATTTAAAAAGTGCATTCCGTATTTACCTGTTTATCTTTATAAGAATATTTTGATGACCTGAATCATTTAAGTGTGACAAATCTGCAAAATAAAAAACAAATCAAATACTTTTTCATGGCACTGTATCTTGCTTTACATTGAAAGGAGGGGGCAATTGATCATTTGATAGAGAATCACAAGAATAGGTACAACTCCTGCCATTTGTAATGAACCTTAAAGGAGACTTATTATGGAAAAATTCTCTTTCTAGTCTTTTTAAACATTCAGATGGGTCTCCAGTTTGCATGCACAAACCATAAGAATAATAATAATTGTTTATTAGCCAGGGCTTAAACCCTAATGTGATCTCGTATAAGAAGAAATTCTTCCCTGGTTTGATGCTCACCCCTGCTGTTCTCTGGAGGGCGTGGTACACCATAGGTCAACTGCATAGACATTTAAATGGCACATTTAGTGGAAAATAGAAACAGTGAGTTTGAGGTATCCAAAGATGCATTATCTGAGCGGTATTTCAGCTAGAGCATTAACACACACACACACTTTTTGGAGGAGTTCTGAGGCGCACGCTCATCACTGGTGCACGTCGTGCCAATTATCATTTGAGGAATTATGTTTTTACTTGAGGTTAAAATCAGTCACAGACTGCCACACATCCCTCTGTTGGATATAAAGATAAAAGTTTAATGTTCTTAGTAGCTGTTTGATTTTTTTAAGCTGTGATCAAATCATGTCATGGAAGTTAACTGATCTGTTGGTGTTTTTTTTTTTTTTTTGTCTAACTATTTACAATGAACAAACACAAGTCTAAAGTTTGGTAAGCCTATGTTACTGTTAGGATGGACATTCCTACAGTATATAGAGTCAGCGCCCCAGAACCACCTACTGTAGCTCTCACTGTTGGGTCATTGGGTGCGGCGTGTATCATGGCTGTGCCTGCACTCTGATCTCGGCTTCCTAACAAACTGTGATATGCAAATAATTTCATTGCTATTTCATTACTATAATGTGTCTGTCACTAATAAATCATCCAGCAATGACCTAGTTTAATTTGTTTGAACCGACTTGTGCAAAAAGATCATAGAAATTCGCTCCTTGAAATTCAAAGGCATTAGTTCAGAAGCTGTTGCTGCTGGTGTGACTCAATGCCTCTTTGTTTCCCAGAATGTTAAATCACAGTCACTTACTTCGTTGTGCTTAAAGAAAAAGTGAGGAAGAGATTCAGCCACATGTATGTATGCACTTTTTACATTGGAGAGGTAGCCAGTAGAGCAAACCAGACTGAATTCGACTGAGCATTTTTGTCTGTATGTGTGTATGTTGAAGATTGGGGATAAATGTGCATGATCAAGGGCTTTAGTGTTCGGGACATCCAGAAGATGTGGGGGCATTCTAGTGGAAAAAATAGGCAAGCGTTGTTTCAGTAGATAGTGCCAATCTGCACAACTGGAGCATTAATAATCAAGCTCTCTCTCCCTCTCTCTCTCCCTCTCTCTCTCTCTCTCTCCTTCTCTCTCTCTCTCTCTCTCTCCATCTCTCTCTCTCTCTCTCTCTCTCTCTCTCTCCTTCTCTCTCTCTCTCTCTCACAGAATAAGGCCCTGCAGACACTGACTTTGCCAAAAAAATTAAGAAAACTACAAGAGAGAGAGAGTTGGGCGTTGTTAAAAAAATTATACAAATCTGAATTTTATTCAATCATTGTGGCATATTGTCTAAATTTTCCTTACGTCCTTACGTGTTTTTTGATCATTTAAACTCGCCCTGTTTGTTCTTTGGACTTTAAAACAACAAAACCAACGTTTCCATCTCTTTTCTTATGCTCTGTCCTTTACAAATCTCCACTTTCTTTTTCTGCTTTCTTTCTGTGTCCCACTTGCCTTTTCTACCGCTTTCCCTGATCAGATAACCCTCTCTGTCTCTATTCTGTCATTCTTGGCTAATACCCAGAGCACCTGCTCTCTACCCTGTGACACCTGACATTCAGCTCCGGCAATGATTTGTGACAAAGTGCGCCAGATGGGGGTGGGAATGGTTTTTCATGTTAGTGCCATGGGAGATTCATAAAAGCAAGAAAAGAAGAAAGGGTTTTGTACATGCAAGCTCCTCTCACTTGATTCAGAAGAAGATTTAAAAGAAGAAAAAAAGTCACACTCTTTAATATTTCATTCGTTTGCATTTATCTTTGATTACTGTGTGTATTCGCCATGGCATTGCTTCAACATCCATATGCAACATCACACCATTTACTCATTCATGGGGTTAAGGTCAGGACTGATAAATCTTGATATTGTTGTTTTGCAATATGACCCTGCCACAAAACTCCTTAGATGTGATAATCTGGTGATTCAGTACATTCAGGTCGTCAGCTGACTTCATTTTATTGCCACATAACTTTGCTGAGTCTCGACCTGACCAACTAAAGCAACCCCAGATCATAACACTGTCTCCAGAGGCTGGTACAGTGGACACTATGCAGGATGGATGCATCGATTCATGTGTCTCTCTTTTTACCTTGACAAACACATCTCCTCTGAAATAGCCTCAATCTGGACTCAGACCACATGACTATTTTCCACTGCTCCAAGGTCCAATCCCTGTGCTCCCTAGCAAAGTAAACACTGTTTTTTTTCTTTCTGATTAGTCCTACGATCAATAGATTTTCTTATGTACAGTTCAGCTGTTTATTCTCAATCCCAAAAGATTTCCTCACATTGTGCTTGTGGAAAAGCTCTATTTTCACTATTAAATATCACCATGATTTCAGCAAGCACCTTAGTTGTTTTCATTGCTTTTTTCAGGCCAATAATTTGACACTTATGAAAGACAGTAAAGTCTTTTTCACAATCTATTTGGTTGTTTAAGAAATGAAAAATTACTCACTGCTTCCATTAGGGATACAAGCATTATTATCAAGCAGATTAGGCACTGCAGTGATTAATTTAAGACTTAATCATCCAGTGATCTAATTATAATTTTAAGTATTCGCTTGTTGAAATCCAAACTGCAACTTTGTTTTTGCAGGGCAGTGAACGTTTTTTTTTTTTTCACATAAAGTACTGTGCAAAAGTCACCCATTTTCAACAAATGTTGAAAGATGCTATTTAAAAATTGGCTGTGTAACAACCTCAGCATCAACCTCATTTCCTCAGCATCAATAGACTGGTATGCCAGGTATGCTGTTTTTTGTTTTGCACCCATCATGATAAAGAGATAAATCAGGACAATAAATGTCAAAGAGAGAGTGTTAAAATCACAACTAGGTTTCAGAAAGCATTATGACCAGGAAGGCTGTAACCTTTGGTTCCCCTGGTCAAGTTCTAGCCACACACTCTGAATGACATGCTTGTAACACCTGCACGGTCCCATTTACTGTATATCACATACAGTGCTTCAGCAGAGTTCAGTAGGGTTCAGGATTAACTGGAGTTCCTTCCCCTTAACTACAATTAGCTTGTCTCCTCATGTCTTTGTCCTGCTTTTGGAAATGACACAAGTAGTATAAATCTTATATTGTTGTATGGTGAAAGATCGTACACTGTTGCAGTGGGAGGCATTGCAGCATCTCCAGGGTACATGGTTTGTTTCAGAGCTCTGGGTATCGCCTATGTGAAGATCTGCATGTCCTCCTGGCATACACAAGGCTTTCCCTGAGTTCTTTAGTTTACAGACATAGCACGTAGATGGATTGGCTACATTAAAATGCCTAGATATGATTGAGTGCATGAATGTGTGTCTATATTTAGTTGTATGTGATGGACTGGCATCCAATCCAGTGTGTATGCCTTAGCGTTTTATTTTATTATAACTATTATTATTTTTGTGGAGCTGCTTCGAGTAGAACATAGATGTGAATTCCCAATGTTTCATCGGAGTCGAGAGCTGTTGCTTGAGTAAATGTCAAGGCATTGGAATACGTAGAGCTGCAGCCACTGGGAGCTGTAAAAAAGATCAATATTACATCATTTCTCTCAATTAGGGGATGCTTATTGTTTGTTTGAGGCATTGCTGTGCTTATTTAGTCCATCTACTTAGTCTCTAGGCCATAAAGGGAAAGAGAGGGAGAGAGAGAGAGAGGTTGAGGTTTTAAACTCACTGTATTATTACAAATTAGAAAAAGGGGGAACTAGTTTTACAATTTATATACAAAATTACATATATACACATACACACATTACACATCAAGGCCGGTTCTACGGGGGGGGGCAAGAGGTGTTTTTTGGCGTCGTGGTGTGCTGGTTTGTGACTGCTGTCTGTCTTCTGTGCAGATTTTCGGGGCGGAGTCTGCGTTAGGGGCGGGGTCACTGTCTGCGCTGGATACTAGTGTACTCACAGTGTTTACAGTAGTGTTGGTGTTGTTATCCGCTCCCGGCGCGGCGTGTGTCTCTGTGGTGGTGGTGTGTTCAGGGCTGACATGTTCGAGTTGTAGCTGCGGCCCGCTGTGGGCTCCGCCTCCCCGGTGTTCTCCGGCTGACTGTCCTCGCGCCGCTGTATCCCGGGCGTGTCGCTGCGTGAGCTCCCCGGCTGCACGGCTCCGTGTGGACAGCTCAGCCTCTTGTGTCCCACGTCCCCGCACTCGAAGCACCTCAGCGGCTCCG
>JAQQZT010000023.1:15482140-15502416 GCA_030068275.1 Clarias platycephalus
CACCCTGTCCAGGGTGTACCCCGCCTCGTGCCCGAAGTCTCCTGGGATAGGCTCCAGGTCCCCCGCGACCCTGAATACAGGACAAAGCGGTATAGAAAATGAATGAATGAATGAATGAATGAATTACATTTTGTGCATTATTAAAAAAAAGGCATCTGTAATCGTTTACGTTCATATAACAGCACTGCATGTTGTTTCATTCTTTATCTATTTTACATGTAATAAGTCAGAAAAACAAGCGCACTCACTTCTAACAGATTTGCCATAGATGATATTTTAGGAATTATTTCGTGTGATTTTTATAATATTTCAAGGAATCTGGTTGTTTTTAACTTCAGGCATATCCGTCATTGTTTTCTTCTTTCCCAAAGAATGGAACATTTTTCAGGATGATTTACATTTACGAGTACCCTTCCTGCGAGCAGGCTTTACTCCCGCTGTGCTCCACTACTTTTTTTGGTTGCGTAGTCCTCTGTAACTCTAACCTGTTACTGTACACCTCCATTTGTTCTCTTTTACATTAATGTAACTTTGCCTATGTTTGATCTTGGTATCTAGATTGAATTTTCCAATGCAGTCTTTTGGCTCTTAATGAATAGAATGTTTCTTTCCCAGAGGATTTTTACATTATTGATGCCTGCTGTTCTACAAAGAAAGAAAGAACTACATGACAAAGGAAGTAGTGGAGGGCAAAAAAAAAAAAAAAAAAACCTTTCTGCCAGTTATTGAGAATAAATTACAGTTATTTACAGCTGCAGCTGTATGTGCAGAGCCAAACTGTCACAGACTGTTTGTGCTACTGATTTTTAGTGTTCGTTTAGTTCTCAAAGAAGCACTGAGATTTTAGACAGACACACTTTCTTGATTTTAAAATTCTCGATTAAAAAGAATATTTAAAAGGTTTTTTTTGTTGTACTGTATCTGCACATCTTTAGTCCGGGGAAGAAAAATAATCTTCTGCCACCAATATTGCCATTGCCATTTCCACGGAAATAGTACTTTTTCAAAAGCTAAAGAATTCGCTAAGAGCACAGGGATAACGTGCATTAATGTTTGCTTGTCCATGATGAGTGATTAGATTATTTCCAGACAGTATATTTCATACTTGGATTCATTTGGATGAATGTTATCAATACACTTGACTAAAGAGCCAGGGAGATTTCATTGCCTGCACATGCCATAACTCAACCCACAAGTAAACAGCAGCAAAGTGCGCTTTTGTGATATAACAAAGTATTGAAAACGAAAACATTAAACCAGACATCCCACGTCTCCCGGAAGATCCGGGAGCCTCCTGCGTATTGATAGCAGCTCCCCGACGCCCACAAATCATATACAGAATCCCAGAAATCGACCCTGCCCACAACAAGACAAATCGCTATGCGTATACTCTCTCTTGCTCGCTCACTCTCTCTGAAAAAGTAGATTTTCGTGTCTATTATTACCAAATCTATTTTTTCCCCCAAGTCTACTATTACCACATCTATTTATTTTCTCTGAGTGAGCTAGCGGTAGATTGACATGCGTATGCACATACATTTACATTTACACATTGAGATGCTCTCATCCAGAGCGACTCACAAAAGTGCTGTGAAGTTTCCGTCTTGGATAGACCCTTACACTGGATTACTAACTAAGTACCATCAGTCAAACACTGTTGGGAAGGTTTTTTTTTATTTTATTTTGGACGGGGGAGGTGATTAACCCAAATATAAAGCAAATAGGTCTTTAGTCGTGGCTTAAAGATATGATTCATCTTGTGCTAAGTGAACCTATCACTCAGTACTGTAGGTCATTGTGCATGTACAATGCTCTACAATGGCAAATTAATAGTGAACAGCGCTTTTACGTTACTAAACATAGTTTCCAATAAAAATGATACTACTGTACATAAATGTATCTCGCTAAGGTCCAGACAAGCTTATGAATCAACTGCACTTCTGTGCAAATGAATTCCACTAGTGCATATTTTCATCATGACTTGAAGCTCTATCTTGTAGGTACTGATCTGTAGTTTTAGCAGAGAAAGCCTGAATGTACACCGGGTGTGTCAAATGAGCGAATAAACATGTGGTTTCCTTCAATTCATGTGCAGTTTCATGCTGATGTCAGTGCAAATTGATTCATTTCAAGCTTTCAGGCTGATTTAATGAAGCTTGAAGCCACTTTCGGAGCAGCAATTGTATGTGCAAATTAATATGAATAAACAGCTGGTATTAAATTTGGAAAGGCCATTTCCACATTTTAATGGGTAAATGAAAAGTATTAATTTGATTGTATTTTTATTTATCTCAAAATAATAATAATAATAATAATAATAATAATAATAATAATTGCTGCTTGCAGTTGGTGAACCTGTGTCTTATTTTTATTTTAAAAATGTAAGTACACTCCCGTTGCTTTATCTTTTTTTATTATTTCTTTAAATGTAAAAATGTAATATCTAATGTAGATTTTGATGTGTCCCACTGCATTTCATCTGTGTTACATTTGAAGTGTGATTATTATCTAAGATCATTATCTGGTTATTAAGCACTAGTGCAGTCAATCCATAAAAAAAATAATCTAGTCAATCACAGATTAATCACAATTTTAAAATACTCAGATTTACTTGTATTATAAATGTGCAATGTTGGAATAAAGAAATGCATAACAAATCGGTTAAAGGTAAGGAAAGATCATGCAGCTTTATAATATCTCAAACATTAACATTTCACAAATGATACATTTAAATCTCTTGAATGGCGAACTTCTTCTTCTTGCTTCTATAGTGATGACCGTGTCTGTCATCTCCTTTGCATGTTGGCTAGAGCAATTGGCTAGCACATGCTCTTGCAAAATGTCTTTCTTGTCTTTTCAACATGACCAGAGTGTATGGGTGCAGTTGCCATTCGTCAGTAATTAGATGTGCTGTTACACCGAGGTAGTTCTGGATACTTGCTGATGTCCAGTGGTCTCCATTAAGTGCAATAAAAGTAGCTTCTGCCAATTGACTCACGTTCACAGCCTTTTTCAGTGTCTTAGATTTAATGCATTCTTGTAAAAAAAAATAGTCTCCCTTCGAAAGTAGCTCGAGCACACAACTTTGGTTTTATCTGGAATCTTTTTATAATGTAAAAGATTTCATAATTCCTAAGTCATCTTATTCAGCACATTCAGGTAACTGCATTGTGATTATGGGAAGCCATTAGGGTCAAACTTGATCATGTGATTAATTTGCGTTGAAAAAAAAAAAATAGTAACATGTTAAAATTTTTAGATTAATCACATGCATTAACGTGTTAATATAAGAAAATAATAATAAAAATGTATAACATATATAGTTTCATTCTTCTACTTTGTGATTCATAATTCATAATTGTGCAGTTCTGCATTGTTAAGCCCAATGACAGCACACTGAATATGCTAATAAGTCTCTTTCTTTGCGATCTTAATAACTCTAAGCATGAGTGATGCCCTAAACTAAAATCCGTCCTTAGATCATGCAGTCCACCATTTAATTATTGGACAAAGGTAATTCCTAAAATGTTAATAATTAAATGTACTTGCACATGTCCTCCTTCATCATTCTCAAATATCCTGTCACTGAAGCCTTTACCGCCTCTTCCATGTGTCGTTGTGAACTGATGCCAATCAGGCAGATTGCAGCTCTCCTCTATCAATCGATAGTCATTACCCTGGTGGCCTTGCTCTTCAGGGGCTGTCTGTGAGCTCCCTTTTATATACCACAGTGACTTACAGGGAAATCTGATTTAAAGCAGATAGAAAGGGTTGACCCCTATGTCTTTCAGGCAACTATAAAACAATCTATTAAAATAAAAGATTTTATTAAATTATTGCATTAATAAGGAGCTTTATGGCATGGTGTTAAGTGCTCAGGTTATCATCTGTGCAATATACACGCAAGGAGGCTTGGACGGTATATCTTAACCTGCCACTTGATCTGCATGACACCTGCTGTATAGCCGATATACACTTTATAAAGAACACCATAGCAATACTGGGTGGGCTCCATCTTAGCTCTCAGAACAGCCTTTGATACTCCATTGACATTCTGGTCCATGCTGCTATGTCGCATCACATATTGTTGTTGAGTTGTATGAGTGAGATAAGGTAAGAAAGGTTATTCAGGAAAGGATGTCTGCCAAATATATGTGTAGATTTGTCAGTTGCACATCAATGCTGTGAATCTCTTTTCCATCACATCCCTAAGGTGCTCTGTTTAATTCAGATCTGCTGACTGAGGAGGCTATTGAAGTTCACGAAACTCGTTACAGCGTGCATGAATGAATTTGTGATAACTCGTGCCTTGCCACTTGATGTTGTATCATCCTGTATGTACTCAGTTTTGGGGAAGCCCAGTATGTCCTGTAGACCCTGTAGACGCAGCAGTTCTGCAGCGCTGGATCCTGATGCGGTCGTCTGCTTTTTTAGACTATCACCCTTCAGGGTTTAATGTTTTGTGAATTCTTTTTGAGATGTTTTTCTACTCACCACCATGGTAAAAAGTTGTTATTCGAGTTACCATAGCTGTCTCGACAGCTCAAACTAGTCTCATCTGACTTCGCGCATTAACAAGACTTTTTTTTTAAGCATACAGAACCTCTCACCACTGGATGTTTCTTTCTGTGTAAAAGAAATACTAGAAACTCTTGTACATGAAAATCCCAGGACATCAGCAGTTTCCTGAACACTCAAACCATGCTGTCTGGCACCACTGAGATCACATGTTTCCCACATTTGCTGCTTGTGTTACGTGGTGCAGGTTAGAACAAAACACAGCTCCACTCTCTCCTCGGGACCATACCGGGCTCTGAAATGATCACACAAAGTGCGCATGTATCAGGACCCTTAAATAGACACGGCGTCGCCTTGCAACCGCGTGTCAAGATGCCTGTTTAGAAATCTGCGCGGTAGCAGCCTGCGGATCTGCCCGTTCTGAACAGTGCGGAGTGTTTTCATGCAGATCTGCCCCTCGTGAGAATTGCGTCATTACAGTTTGATGTGTAGAATAGCTGAAGTTTTTGACCTTTACCTGCACAATTTAATGCAAGAGCTGCAACACCATGATTGGCTGATTAAATGCATGAATGAGCAGGTGTGTAGGTGTCCCCAGTAAATCAGTCAGTATGTCTATATGCGTCTAAAGCAATTTTAAAGCATATTATTTTAATGACTCAAGGGCAGCAAGAAAAAAGCGTTTCCCTATCACCAAGAGATCATAAGACTGAATCCTGATGATACCACAGCCATCCTTGGACGGGAGCCAAAGGAGCAAATTTGGCTGTGTTCTATGGATGGATGGTTTGGCATACTCTCTTGTCCCTGGCGATCTATACTAGCTAGTAATGGCTGCCTGTGAGCTCATGTGTGTGGAGTAGAGTAGATTGCACTTCCCATGATGTGTGTAATGTGGCCCTGTGATGCAGCATGAAGAGCAGTTTATGCTTCCTCTTGTGAGTTTTGTGTGAACCTTAACTCTCCTTGCTTGGAAGGTTTCATAATGGAAGAGGCGTCTGGTGAGTGGTGGGGGTATTAAGATGATGATGATGATGATGATGAGAAGGAGGAAGATTATTAGGTGCATCACAATCATAGGATGATGATTAGTGATGCACCAATTTATTGAGTGTACACCAGTCATTCAATAAATGACAACCGGTCAGTAAATGTCAGCTCATTGATATAGAACAGCTCCAGTGACCCTACAAGCAAGAAATTTGTTTTCCTACAGTAATTGCTTTTACATTTACATTAAATTGCATTTAGTTTATGTTTAACAAAAAGGTTTTGTTGGGCTGTGTTAGTATTAAAAAATATTCTTAATGAATAAGTATCTGCATAGGAAGCTGAAAGAACTTTTGATGTTTAATAAATTTGAATGGTTAAATTTGTGCACCTTTATAGATAGCGTGATGAAGAGCTTAGAAACTTTAAAACTGTTTTTTTTTTATTTTATTTTTTTTTATATAATTTTGAGTTATTTGCTTCCCCAGCACAAAATGGGTAATAAATAACAACAAAACATGATCTGTATTGTGTATGGACCAAATTTTTATTTTAAACATCAGTATTTATATCAGCCCAGAATTTCAAAATCAGTTCATCCCTTGTGATCATGATGATGTTGATGGTGAGGGTGGCAAATGGATGTTGATGATGATGAGGGAAGATGAGGACAGGGATGTGGTGGTGACAAGGGTGATGATATTGATAATATGATTGCTGGTGGTGGTGGTAGTGATGATGAGGGTGATGGGGATGATGATGAGGAGGAGGCTGATGTTGTGAAGATGACAAGGATGTTGTGGTAATGAGGGTCATGATGAATATTGAGGGTGGTGGTAGTAATGATGTTGAGGATGTGTTGGCATTTGTGGTGATTATGATGATGATGATGAGGCATTGTGTAGGTGGTGATGATGATGAGGGTAGTGGTGATGATAAGGGTGATGATGATGATGATGATAATGATAATGATTGTGATATGGGTGGTGTATATGGTGACGATGAGGGTAGTGGTAATGACGACGATGATGATGATGATGATATGATTGTTCTGGGTGGTGGTCATGATGATGATGATGATGATGATGATGATGATGAAGATGATAAGTAGGGGTAATGATAATGATAAGGGTGGTGTAGATGGTGATGATAAGGGTAGTGGTAATGATGATGATAATGATGGTGGTGGTATGGTGAAGCTAATGACAAGGATGTGGTAGTGATGAGGGTGATGATCATGATGGTATGATTGTTCAGGGTGGTGGTAGTGATGATGGTGAGGATGTGGTGGCAGTGCTGGTGGTAATGATGATGATGATAATCATCATCATCATGAGGGTGGTGTAGATGGTGATAATGATGGGGGTGGTGTAGATGGTAGGATGATGATGATATTGATGATATGATTGTTGAGGGTGGTGGTAGTGATGATTTGGATGATGATGATGTTGGGGATGTGGTTGTAGTGATGATGATGATGGGCTACCATCCATACCACTTTGCAAAAGTGCATATTAGTAGCCATTTAGAACACAGTAAGCGAAAATGGGTTAGGAAGCCAATATCCCCCATTTTTCCTCATGTGAAATGTTTAGTCAAATTAAAGAATTAGAGAAATAATTGTTTAGTGAAATGTTTAATGGAATAAAATAATTCCACTTTTTCTTTATTCCCTGAAAAGATGGCAGTTTGGTGTTCTTTTTAAAATCAATAACAGGACATTGTGTTTTGCTTTTATTGTGTTTTGTAGCTGTGGTATGATCCTATAGTCTGTTGTAGGCAAAAATGGTGACTTCTGTGCCTTGAGCCAGAGGAGCCGTAGCAAATGTTTATTTTTTGTTCATTTATTTTGTGCTTGATGTCATCAAAAGCAGAAAATATGAAAGTAGTGTTTATATACATCTTTAGATACACAATGGAGTATTTTAAAAAATATATATTTTTATGGTGCTCTGATGAGCCAACAATGCAGAAAGAGCAAACCAATCCAACTATGCAGTTTGAAATATGCAGCAAACCTGGAGGGAAGGAGTGCAAAGGTGTCCAGGGTAAGAAGAATGCCCATACTGTGTGCCAACCAAGGGGCAAGAGCACAGAGCTTAAATGTGTCCAGGACGGGGAGGCTGAAGATTTGCAGCCCAGCATTGCCTATACACAATCCAGCAGCATCAAGACAAATTTCATTTTCACTTATTTGGCAGGCACCTTTATCCAGAGTAACTTACTTAGTCAATTACCACCCAAGTGGCCATACTCCAAAGTTGCACTGCTGAAGTGGTCAGTCGGGCTGAGGCTCACTTACTGCTCATCATTTGGCAGAATGTGGCATGACTTGAGGTCCAGCTGGCCCAGCTCTAGGTGGAGGTTGACAGAATGAACTCCCATTCTTTTTATTTATTTATTTTTCTGAATGATGTACTGTTGTTTCAGCTTCTTGCCCAGATATGCCACAGTCATGTCATGCCCTATACTAGTTATGTCCTGCTGACAGATATGTCCTGAAGAGCCAGCCTTATGCCACATGGACCCAAAGTTATTTTGAGCCTCCTGAGCGCAAGTTATATAATGCTGAGCTTGGCAAGCTGTGCCATGTTAAATTGAAGTTAAACCCTATAATCTCTGAGCCCTGCCATGTTAGTCTTGAGTTATGCTCTGCTGACCCAGAGTTCTACCCTGTTGTGCCCAGGTTCATGCGCTTTTCCACCAGAGTCATGGCTGGTTATGTCTGAGCCTTGTTCTGCTCTGCTCCTGTGTACCCAAGCTACTTTGATGTCTTACTTGCTTCAGACTCTAGTGTCACCACCGTTGTGCTTACTCTACACCCTACCTTTGTCTGTTCTGAAGTCAAGCTTCAAGAATGTAATTTTCCCCTTTGCCCAGCTTATTTGCCCTTTGCTTATTTCAGATTTCTCGTGGCCTCTTCTGTCCCTTGGCCCAGTAAAGTCCAGTTTCCTATTCCAAACTTTTTTCACTGCAGAACAGGAAGTGCTGTTTTGCTTGATATCAGCATGGTTGTGATGTACTTACCAGTAATTAAGGAGACTAAACAATGGAGGTGTTGAACAGTCGTGAGAAACGTATGAGATTTACTTTATATTTATGTTTAGTCTGCTTTATAATATAAGCTTCAGGTTCCGGGGTTGAATCCCAACCTAGTGTTAAATGGAAAACTAATGTGAATGGGTGTACAATCCCTTGTTCCACACACCAATTAGTGCCCTTGATCAGTAGTTAGAGAGAAATTTGGGATTCAACCATGTGTTAGAAGCTAGTTAGCTTTGTAATTTGTGTTAACCATAAACAGAACAACATGGGCAGTTCAGTCACAATTCTGTACAACTTAGAAGCAATTATTAAGGAGATGAAGTGTTTAAAATGACTTTGTCAGACATGTTTTCTTGCTGAAAGTGCTTGTATAACCAGTTTTGAATAAGGGTTTTTGCAGGCAGCTGTTCTCTGTTCTTTTCAGCACTGCTGACCATACAGACCTACTTTCAGGTACAGTAACTGACGGTTAGTGAAATTAGCAGTTGTTAGATCACCTGTTACACAGAGTAATGCATATAGTTAAACATCCTAGTGTTGTTATGCTCTATTATCACCACATGTGGAAAGGCTTTCAGCCAATCAGATTACTCCCACTATATATATTATAAAATACTATATATGCATTAAAATGTATTATTATTTTGATTCTGTTTTATATAATAGCATTTCTGCAGGGTGCATTCGTGTTGTTTTGTGGGTTGGCTTTAAAGATTTAGGAATAGCACTGTCCGTGGTGCTGAAAGTTAAACTGAGTTTCATACAGTATAAATGTGGATACAAGTGCTGGAGGGTGTTCACAGATTGACCCTTTTCCAGCCTGTTTATCTGTTGTCTTGTTAAGATGGCTAAATCTTTGATGGCGCTTTGATGGCGCTGTAGGTGGCTGCCGTCGCGACTCTGGTCGCAAAAAGCATTTCACTGCATTGACTGTGTATGTGACAAATAAACTTTTTGGCTGCCGTCGCGACTCTGGTCGCAAAAAGCATTTCACTGCATTGACTGTGTATGTGACAAATAAACTTTGAATTTGAATTTGAAATCAGATATGATTTAATAGATGCAATGTATGAACCCCTATTGCAAACAAAGCCTTTCTCCTTGATTGCCCTGCAGCTGACAAGAATTTCATCATGGATTTTACTTGATGCAACCTGTTTTTGGGCAAAGATGTCTTGCTTATTTTTTTTGCCTATTTTATTTATTTATTGTGCGTTTATGTGTATGTGGTCTAACTAATTAAGCTACACCTGATACTGACAATAAAGTAACTCCAAGCACTGTTGCACTGAGATACTTATGGAGGTTAAGCATGCTTTTAGTCACCTGGTGTAGGCTCCTTGGTTGAGTTTAATTTGTGAGTGGATGTTTATCACATTTGTGTTGTGTGAGAAACTGTAGAAAAAGAGATTTAGCGGTGTGTTAAACATTGCACACAACATTGCACATTGTGGAGAGAAGCATGGCTTTAAGTGGACAGGAGAATAATAGTATAAGAAACTTCATGGATAACCCCTTTAAAACTGTCAGGTCTGTAAGGACTGGTGCTAAACATCAACTCACCAAACTTAACTCTGTCTACAAAGATGAACTCCCAACACAATCTGGCTGTCTTTCCATTCAGCTAGTAGTGGACTGCGAAGTGGCCTGGACAAGGTAGTTGGTCATGTTAAGTAAGATTCCAAAATGTAAGAAGAAACTGTGTGGACAGTGTCGGGGCGAGTGAATGATGGTTCCGCACTTCACCAGAAGTAAACAAGCAGGATCACAGACAAATCAGTCATCAGTCTCGGTGGGATAAAACGTAGTTTATGCCAGGGATTAATCATGTGCACCATTCATTGTTATAAAGGATATTTGTCAATATTAATATTACATAATAATAAACATATATGTTTAATTTATTATAATTACATAGCTTATTACTTATCACACACACACACACACACACACACACACACACACACACACACACACACACACACTTTTATATATAATATACAGTACATTTCAAGAGTATACATAATGGTTCTTGTTCTTGTTCAATATATATTAAATATAATGGTACCTATGCGAAATCCACAGTAGCAGTAACCCAGGGTTTTCCGAGCACCAAAGGTTTTCTGAATGGACAGATTTTTCAAGGGACATTCCCTTTAACAACATTCCCTGAACAGGTAGAAGGGAGCAGGAAGTACCGTTTAAGTACCCTGTGGAATGGAAGACAGCCACTGTCAAGGTCAACTGAATGCTAATGAGGCACACCCCGAACTCTATTACACACTCATTTCAGAATATAAATGGGACTCTGTATCCTGCATTCAGTGCGAAGTATATACTCTGTTATTCTTGTTACCAAGCCCTGTATTCTCTGATTGCGTTTTGTGTAAGATCTTGCCTGTTTTTGATTCCACTTAGCCCCCTTTTGCGTGTTGCACATTGGTTGACCCTTGCCTGTTGTTTTGAATTCCTTGTTTCATAGTTTTTCCTGTTTGATTTGTTTGCTTGCTTTAAGCGATTAAAAACATGCTGTTTTACCGACAAGTGCATTATCAGGTTTGATAATAACACACCTTTTTACAGATTATACTGTATATTTATATATCAGAGTGGGCAGTGATTGCATATTGTCTATTATTTTTTATTTTATTTATAGTGCTCAGAAAATAAATTTTTAAAAAGTGTGGCTGCTGTTCTTTTCTCTCTTTTTCTCTCTCTCTCTCTTCAGCAACCACTATTGACTTTCTTTAAATAGAACCTTACATTGTTATGTAAGAATAAAACTAACGAGGCTATACTGTAATAATAAAGAATCAGTGACAGGCTGGTGTGATGGTTATTGCTGATGGTACAGTTCAGCTAAGTATATTCCAGTCGTGCATGGCAAAGCATGGCATACTTTATTCCTTTCATGCCACAGCAAATTTCCAACACTAACACATTTTGATTGATATGTTTATATGTAGATATTGTGGAATGTCCCTAAAACAAATTAGCCCCTGTTCTTTATGTCATTTCCTCACCAGGCTTTCCCTGAGTCAGCCAGGTTTTCAGAAAAAAAGTACAATATTAATTACATAATATGGTACATATACATTTTTTTTTAATTGAATTATTTGGAGACCCAGATACAATCCCTGTTTACTCACTCACTCATCATCTACACCACAACCGGAGCACCTGGGGGAAACTACCAAACATGGGGAGAACATACAAACTCCAGGCAAATGTGGAGGGGAAAGGCAGTGTACAACCTGATCTAAATCACATATGCAGGTCAGATGATCCTCGATGACGACCCCTAATAGGAGCTGCCCCACTGTACTGTGGAAGTGTGGACTAACAGGCAGTAGCACTACTAGACATGACGTAGACCAGAAGTGCAGGCACACCCGTGTTCAAGTACAGTGCAGGGCAAAGCCCTTGTCCTATCAGTTTTCCTGTGTGATGAGAAAACTACAGATCATAGCCAAAATAGTCATTAAATGATTCCCTACCTTTAGTTAAGAATGCAAACCTTATCTGAAGAAGATATTTACTATAGCTACCTAAAGTTAAAGGTAATTCTACTATACTCCATTTACTCTCTTTTAATGCAGTTACATACAGTATACAGTATATAGATCAGTATGAGATGAACTGAATTAACTACTGCTTTTTAATCTCTCCAGTTTCTGGCCAACTGTCATGACACCACATGGCTTAAGCTCTGACAGGAAAGAACGATCTGCCCATTGTGGAGAAATCAGTGCAGCCGGTGATCACTGACTGGGCTTTCTCAGAGCTAAATTATAGTGAAGATCCCAAAATGGGGTGCAGTAATTGTCGGGTTTGCATGCTTGAATAGGGGTTAAGAGAGCATGTGGGAACCAAACTGCTCTTTAATGAACAGATTCCATCTCATTTAGTGACACCAACTCAGGAAGCTAAGGTTCGTGGTAATTGTTTGTGTTTTCTCTTTTTATTTCCTATCTTTCTTACAGTTGTGCTCTAACCATCTAATCAAAGACACACACACACACACTTCACAAACTTCACTGCTTTGAGGAACGAATTCCTTTCGGTTTGTTAGAAGTAATCAGCACTTGCAGGGGGAAAATATTTTCAGTTAATGGCTTTCACCTGTAGGTTACATAAATGTGATATTTTTAAATGAGCACTTTCCATTTGATAGTCCCTTTTATTGTTTGAGAACACACACTTATTCATGTCCAGTATTTTAGGATACGTTCAAATTAAGTCATTATCTCCTTGATGTACAAATTGTCACACACTCAAGTCAATACTGAAGTCAAGACTGTGTATGAAGAGACAGGACAAACAAAGACATTTTAAATATGTGGAACGGACACATTACTGGTTATACTGATACTGATACTGATACTTGGTGCATGTAGATTTCATTTTTGTTTGTTTGTTTATCTGTTCTTTTGTTTGTTAGTTTTTTGGTATTTCCCTAAGCATTGTATGGTCTGACATGGGGATGAATGCACTGAGACGTCCACTCCTGGAAAGATTGGCAACTGTCTTGAATGCTTTCTACTTGTAAATAATCGTTTTTTTCACTGTAGAACAATAAACTCCAAATTGTTTGGAAATGGTTTTTGCAGCAACACCAAGACCATTGCTTAAGCCTTTCCCTCTTGGCATTGTGTTAACACACACCTGAATGCTTCAGACCAGCAAACTGGCAAAACGACTGCTTTTATAGACGGTCTGCACACCTGCTGATACAGTATTCAATTAATCAAGGGCTGATGATATGCAACACCTGGCTGCAACTTACCCTTTTACAGCCTGTGAAAGCAGTAAGGTGGTACTTAGTGTTGCCTGCATGTTTATTTTTTTTTTCTCTTTGGTTTAATTTTTTGTTAAATAAATAATGGCAACTGCATTGTGTTGTTTGTCTGAAGTTGTACTCGCCTATTTCTGAGACCCGCTTTGATCAGATGATGATTATTGGTTTTACACTAAAAGAGGGGGGGGGGGGTACTAACTTTTGAACATGTCCGTAGGTAAACATCCCTGTGTTGTTATGCTCTACACCACCACTCAAGGCATTGACTTGTCCAATTAGAATACTTGGACAGAAGTAACTGTTGGTTAAAGACCCTAAACCTTAGTACAGTTTAAAGAGTTGTCTATTTTAGGGACCAAGGACAGGTCAGAAATTAGATTTATAGTTTGTCTTAGAAATGGATATCCAAGGCTTTTCTGGTCAAATAAGTGGTGTTTTATCAAATAAGAATATTGTAACAAATGAGTGTGTAATTGTGTGTATGTGTGTGTGCTCTGTGATGGATTTGGCACCCTGGACCCCACTTTGTGCCCTTAGTCTCCTGGGATAGGCTCCTGGCCCCCCGCGACCCTGAATACAGGATAAAGCAGTACAGACGATGCGTGAGTGAGAATATTGTAACAATTTAAAGAATATCATTCAATATAAACCACACATTCTGCTTAAACGATACATTTAGGTGTTTCAGTTAAATCATTTAAATCACAGCTGTCTGCTTCAGTAGAGCTGAGCCAGTGCTGAGCCCCCTCTGTAATACTTGATCAGTAATTAAACATAAAGAGAGGTTTAGTTAATAGAGCTAAGAGGTCCTCGTTATGGAAGTGATGTTTGATGAATTCTGTCATCAGCGAGCTAATGGCTGTGCCTGTAGGTCACACCTGTAATCTGGTTAACCTTGTCTTGTACGATTTTCACGTGATGCCCTGTCATCGTTTGACCCAATTTCCCGGCCGGGCTCATGCTCAGGAGACTCGGTTGAAGAGCTGTGAAAGGCCAGAATTTTATACACACTCCACATCCACACCAGCTAAAACACAGCGAGTTATATATAAAAAATAAAAAATAAAATAAAAAAAGGGAAAGGAAAAAAAAAGTGAGTGATGATGGTGTAGATATTGCAGGTATTTTTCATCTAAAACAGGCACGCCGTCTCTCGGTGCTCATCTCTGTTTGTTAGGGTAACGATGGATGTTATTTGGTATTCCCGAGTCCTCCTAGGACAGGCCTTCATGAATATGTATCAACCCTTCATATCTTCATTATATATTTACAGAATGTGGATTGCTGGGTATAAATATGCAGAGAAATCTGCAGGTCTGGTCCACATTATATAACAACTGTTAGATCTAGAAGGCTTTCATTACACATTTCATTACACACGCATTCTGAAGATTAATGTTTTTAATGCTTTTTATATTTTGTTAAGTAATTGAGCACATTAAGTATATTATCATGCTTCTGTTTGTTTTGTTGTTTTTAAAGGACTAGTTCTCCAAAGGCGGGGAGCAACCTACCGGGAGATTTCCTGAAGATGCCGCATAATATTTTACCTAGGAACATTAAAAATATATATATTTTAAGGACAATTGATTCATTCTTAACCATCATGGTGAGGGTACCCTTACAGTGCATCACATAGAGAGAGAGAGAGAGAGAGAGATTAACACCTTACAGGCGTGTTTGGGAAAAGGTTGGAAGAAACCAAAGAACCCCACAGCAAGCTTACACAGGCAGGACTGAAACATGAAACATATGCATTTTGCTGTGTGTATATGTTTTTGCTTTTGGAAATTAATTCTGTCCCCTTTAACAATCCATGACAGCTGAGTTAATCATTTGATACGAGGAAATAAATTATGCAAATGAGATGACATGGCTTTCACTGTTCCCAGGCCTCATCCACATTGAACACCTGTGGGAGATTTGGGACTGTGACATGTGAAGACTGGAAGGTGGTAGACGTTTTTAATGTACAGTAGAAGTGCGACTTTGCCTAATGGCCTTTGAGCTGTAGCCCTAATGCTGTTAGGGAGTTATGCTGTAAGTAGATTGCTGGTGTTTTGGAATCGACTGCAGTGCTGACCTAGTTTTTTCCCCTCCCTTCTTCTCATACTTTTATCTCCAACCAGACTTCCAAAAGCAGAACACTGCATGCAGCTCATTAAAAAACGGCAGCGTTAGAAGTTCATACTAAAACAATTTTTCCTTTTTATTTTTTTGGAACTGGAAACTTTGGACTGCCAGTCTTAAATAGGCCAGGCAGCACAGGCTACAACAGTTCTAATCCCCCCTGACCTGGGTCTGCAAGGAGGGCACAGGAAACCTGCAGGGCGTGTAATAATCATAGTGTAAAAACATTCAGATTCAGGTTTATCTAATGGATAAAACACTGGCAGGATGCTGTTAACAGTATGCGCCAAAATATATAGTACTGAAGCAAAAAGACAAACAATATTACCGTGGTATCATCTGTGACTTTGTTTCTCCTGAAAGAAACTAATATACACATTATAAGCGTGTTGATTTACCACAGTATGCGTAATGTAAGTGTTGGTAGTGTGTGTGTGTGTGCACCGCCTCGCTGCAGACAGTGCTCATATCGTTCATGCAGGTTCTCAACCCGGATTCCTGGGTCAAAGGTTGCTGCAGATTCCTGCAAAAGGAGACGATTTGCTCGCGTAATGAAGGAAAAGTTCTCGGCCGGTCTTCACAGTTGAACGCATGTTCCTTTAGCAAATAGGCATCTGGTGGTGTAAGATCAGGGGAATGGGACGGTACGGGAAGGAACTGTTCTGCCATCTTTTTTAAACCCTGTCTTTCACGACCGCTTCCGTATTAGTGGAAATAATACTCGACTAGGAATACCTTTTCCTCCGTCAAGAGACCCATGTCCAACAGCAAATGCACAACACAGTTTCCTTTGTGTCTGGCGCTTTGGCCCGTGGTGAGATGTGCGAGTTTCAGTACTGTACCATGAATCAGGTTTACAACCAAGTGTCCATCAGTGAACAGTTTGTGACTTCAACAAAGTGGACTGCTTGTAAACAAAAACACATTTCCTGTTAAACAGCTGCTTTTTTTTTTTTGACCATGTAATAGCTATAGAATGGATTTATTTATGGTCATACTATCCAGTCTTTTGAGTCTGAAGGTCCTTCTGAAGGTTTCTTCCTGATGTCCTCTCTTTCCCTGCCACCATTACCTCAGGCTTGCTCATAAGGAAAAAAAGGCATTTATTATTATCATCATCATCATCATCATCATCATTATATTTAAAGAAGAAAAAAAAATATATATATGCACAATTTTTTTTTTAGTTACTACAAATCATTATAAATGAGATATGATAAGATATAGAAATAAGCATGTTAATTCGTCTTATGACCAGGCCTACTGTCAGAGCTGTGTTAGCAGGAAATTAATCAACACCTTCTGACCAAATAGATGTGAGACTTTAACAGCACTGTGGTATAATTATCTATTAGTTAGTGGAAGGTTGTTTTAATTAGACAGCTCATTAGTGATTATTTAGACAGGCTGTTACTGCAGATTTGAGGAACTATATATTCCGATTATTGCATTTTCATTGCACTTAGTTCACAATGCAGGCATCAGACACAGCTTGTGTGACTTGATTTGTCACCTGCTCGTATAAAAGTTGGATGTTATTATTGGAAAAAAAACTATTTTAACAAGGTCTGATTCAACGTAGGTTTATAATGCAATGGATCCTAAGCTGCATGAGTTCATTTGTAAACCATCTTTTCTATTGGCACCCCGTAGTCACGTTAGAAAGAAATATGAAATGATGCCCAATCATTATATTTTACTCTGGATGTTAATTCCTGTAACTGAACATACGGTCTGATCTTCTGTCTCCTTTTCTTTTCATCATTCCCTCTTTCATTTGTCTGTTTGTTTCTTCCTTTCTTCCATTCTCTTCACACCTTCTGCTTGTCATTTAATCTCCTTTAATTAGTGCAGAGTTAATTGACTTCAGATAATCTGGAACTGAATAAAAGCAAAGCGGCAACCTTCCCTTCTATGCTCTGTGGCAGGGAAACGGCAGAGAAGGCTACTGGCTCATCATCTTCCTGTGGCCCTTTGCTCAACGCCTGTGCTCCCTCATTACACAGACACTGTACAAAAAGAATAAAAAAAAAAAAAAAACGTCTTTACCTGATTGAAGGCTTGCAGCCTGGTGAGCGTTAATTGTGTCATTTCTTAATTTGTTTCTGCTGCGCAGGTTCTAAAACAGCTTGCTGTGTGCTTGGGACGCATTAAACAAGTGACAACAAGCAGAGATGCTGATTGAAAATCTCTGCATGGGTGAAGGCTAATAGAGGTGAAAACATAACAGAGGACACAAGAGGCTGATGGGTAGTAAAGGCTGGAATCGCCTCTGAGGCCTTTTTGTCCAAATAAGTGCAGCAGCTGATAAAGGTGAAGTGCCTGTCTGAATTATAATTAATATAAGAATATTACCACAGTGCTTCTGAAATCTTCGATTGCGTCTGGGCAAAAGGATTTTATTAATTTCCTTTAAGAGCAGCTCTGGCACTAACTCCAGCTGGAAGTTTTATATTAATAAGGTTTGACATAAACAGGGATTTGTATGGCAGATGCATCAAGCATATGTGTGTGAGTTACTGTTGATTCAATGAAGTTTTCTGCGAGCAGACATTAATGTGTTACAGTATATACTGTACTACTGTAGCTGATGTTTCTGTACTTGACAGGAAAAGAGTTTGTAGAAATAGTTAAAAGGTTAAAGCTAAAAATAATCTGCTTTAATGTAATCAGTGATATTATTATTCCCGGTTGAAGTCCACGTACACGTCTATCCGTCTTTCTGTACAGCAGAACTCTCTGTCTAACTTATACAAAGATTAATATTTAAATGTTGTAAGGTTAAGTATCTTATGGCTTATTTACGCCAAGTTGTACTGCTTTTGTCATCAGTCAAATACACTCCCTGCTCGGTAATCGGAGAGTGAATTACAGATAAGACATCGAAAAAGTAGATCAGATAAAGATTAAGGTTTATTTTAAAACAACCCAAGCGCATTTCAGCAGTGAAAATATTTAGTAAAAAAAAAAAAAAAAAAAGTTTAGCTTTTCCAATTAATATCTATTGGTGCAGGTGTTCGTTAACATTGAGCGCATTGATATCTTATTTACAATTTAAAGTAAAAATATTTTTAAAATGATATTAAAATATAATATAAATATAATTATATAAAATAATTTTACAATTATATAAAATTTTTTGAAAATAATTTACATGTTAAAGTAAATTATTAAATCCGGCACACAACTGTTTATAACGTCACTTTTACTTAACTTTTTGATTTCATCTACAATGCAGGTTAAACTTCAGACAGATACATAAGTACTGCAAAAGGTTCATTAAATTCTGTCGAGCCAGTTTTGTATGATGCTGTGACATACAGTAATTTGGCTGGACAGACAGACGGACAGACAGACAGACAATATTTTCTGAGGCAGGTCCAATGTTTGAAATGTAAAGATATCATTGAAAGGTCGAGTTCTGACCAATGTACAGGCAGAACCTTTCTTTTATTTATGAGGATGGAAGGAGTCTCCAGTGTCAGCACTTCATAAGAGACTTGAATGTTTTTTCGTATAGAGACTAATGTTTATAGCTGTTTATTAGTGAGAACAAGAACCAGCTCTTCTCTTCCCAAACTTTCCACAACAGTTAATACAACTATAAACAAATTTAAAAAAGCACAATGTGTCATCATTTAACTAATGAAATGTAATTATACTACAACAAATTACAGTGGTTTAAAAGAAATAATACGTTGGGATGTTTTGTTATAAGTAAAACAATCAACTTTGTGGTGGTAACAACATTAAGATCAATTACACTGATTAATTTCCTGTAACAGCATGCCCTGCCATCTCACAGAGTCCAGCTTTACTTCACAAAAGTAGATGAGAAAAATTCCCGATGTAGTAAAGCTTTAGCCTTGTAGTTGCAAAGTGCGGTAATACTTTCACACGTGATGAAACAACTGATTACAGATTACACATGCTTCATCTCCGCCAACAAAATTGTAGGACTTTCAACTGTAAGAAGGGCAGCACTGCTCTGTCGCCACTAGAGATACAGTATGAGATGTGAACGAAACACACAGCAAACGTTCAGCACGGACACATCAGTTAGTTAAACAGATTGGCAAACAGTTTTCTGACATTTGGTGAGGATTCTACATTTGTTTGCGTGTGAACATTTTTGGATACAGAAGCACACGTGTGCGCACGCACACACACACACGCACGCACGCACGCACGCACGCACGCACGCACACACACACACACACACACACACACACACACACACACACACACACACACACACACACACACACACAAGATTTTCCGCTGCTTCATCCAGATTGGTTGCTCATACAGCATAGCTCACCACCTAAAAAGTCTTGCTTCCTTTTTTGCTTTTATTGTCCCTCATCAGTCAGTCAGTTAGGACATCTTGACTGAGAGTGGACAAAGTGGGGCACAGAGCACTCACTCACTGACTCAGTCACCATCTATACCGCTTTATCCTGTATACAGGGTCGCAGAGACTATACCAGGAGACTTGGGGCACGTGGCGTGGTGCCAGGTCATTGCAGGGCACACACACATATACACACTTACACACTATGGGCAATTTGGGATTGTCAATTAGCCTAATCTGCAGGTCTTTGGACTGTTGGAGGAAACTGGAGTACCTGGAGGAAACCCACAAAGCACAGGGAGAACTATTTTTTACTGTAAATACACCAGTTAGGTCTAGGGTTGGGTATCGTTTGGGTTTTTTGCGATACCGGTGCCAAATCGATACTTTTAAAACGGTACCGGTGCCAAAACGGTGCCTGAACCGATACTTTACAAAAGC
>JAQQZT010000023.1:15502516-15516797 GCA_030068275.1 Clarias platycephalus
TTAACTTTATTCCGGGTATTTATTCCGCTTTTAACTTTATTCCGGGTATTTATTCCGCTTTTAACTTCATTCCGTGTGTTTATTCCGCTTTTAACTTTATTCCGGGTATTTATTCCGCTTTTAACTTTATTCCGGGTATTTATTCCGCTTTTAACTTTATTCCGTGCATTTATTCTGCTTTTAACTTTATTCCGTGTGTTTATTCTGCTTTTAACTTTATTCTGTGTGTTTATTCTGCTTTTAACTTTATTCTGTGTAAACTATTAATCTACAAAAATATATGAATCTAAAGAACAAATATTTCAAACGACAGTTCAGGCATTTAAGTGGCACCGAAATGAGGCACCGAAATTCACATTCTGTTTCGGTCCGGTACATACCGGTTATATAGGCAAAATCATTTATTAACTACTGATTGGACAAGGCAGGGGCATTCCTTGAGTCCTTGATATCCTGGCACAATCCCATTCTGACTCACTTCATGTTGAATAAGCGTTCAAGCTGTCTATAACAAAACTTGCATGTTTTTTGACAAAACCTGACACTGACGTATTGCATTCCAAAATAAAACATGACATAATAAATAATGATAAAAATAAAAAAAAAACTTATTCCTGTTACATGGTCATTGAAGTGAGTTTAGCAGCTGAGCAAAACAATAGCTGCTACTCTTGAACTAAGTGCATTTGATGGACTTTGGGAGAATGTTTCAGCCAAGAAAATGCCTAGACTTCTATGATAAGATGCTGCCATCAATTACCGATGTGGTATCAATGTAAAACTTAGACACAAACTGTCTCCCATTTTTCATCATCCCCTTTCACCACAGGAGGATTTAGAAGCCTTTATACGTCCGACAGGGAGACCAAACCCAATGTTTCTATTTTGGGGTCACAAAGGAGACCTTCCAGACTGTAAATCTGCCATGCTCTTTCTGATCTGCACTGAGCTTCTTGAACTTTACCATTTTACTGGGTCAATCCAATAAGTGTTGTAGAACAAACCTTTTTTTTGTTGGCACAAGCTGTAGCTTGCCCTGATCACTAACAGGATATACGATTTTTAATTTTCATGATATATCATCTGACCTTCATATCATTAGGTTTGATTGGCCAGATACACACAGTATTGTAAAAAGGAAGATGAGAAACACTTGACCGTAAAGATGAGCTGGTAGCTGCTATTAAACCAACCTGGTTTTTATGACCTGCCAAGTTATTTGTGCTAAAGGAGCCAACATCCTTTAGTTATTTATTTATTAATGTACAGTTTTTGTATTGTAAATCCAGCTGTAAGCCATAATAATAGACAAAAAAAATAGCTTCTCTTTTTCTCTTTTACTTTACACGCAATGAATCTATAATATGAATGACATATTTTCAAATGGAATTCCGAAATAAAATTTTCAGATATTTATGCAAACCAGTATGTTAATCTGAAGTGGTCACGTCTGTTTAAAATGCTCCTCTAATTTGTGCATTTGGTTTTCCTACAAAATCACTCAGGAACTTTTAGAAGTGCTTCCTATGTAATCCCAGTCATTAACGTTCACGTCCATATCATCAGTCTGATAGGATGACACTAATGGCTACTTTCAAACTTTTTCCCTGCTTTTGTCTTCAGTGCCCTGCACCCTCCTCCATAACAATCTCTGTCCATAGCAACTGAAGGAAAATTGCTTTTAGTAACAATCATAGTCGCTTTGAATAGTTCACCTTGTTCGCAACATGCAATTAAAACCAACAACAGCAGCAAGTTCCTTGCAGCCCTGTTTACCAATTATGCCTAGGATTTTCTTATATTTCTTGCTAATTGAATGACTATAGAATCAGGGTGGTGATTAAATCTCTTTCAAAATTACAGAGTATGCATCACATGCTTCTTTGGAAACTTTTATGCACTTTTTAAGGGACTTTAATATAAACACAATATTGAATATTGTTCAGGCGTTCAGCACATGAATACAGAGCGCCATTCATGATTCAAGTTCATGATTTCATTTGGAGTTAAGTTCAAGGCGCTCCCTTTAAGTCTTCTTCGTCCCTATCCTGCTTCCTTTTCTCCTATCAGCCTTAGAGCCATCTATTATGCTTAAGCTCCTGAGAGGGAGAGACTTGCAGCTCTCTGCAATAGACAGAAACCTCCAGACAGTCGGGCATAAAGCTGGATAAAAGAAAAGCATGCACGGTTTAAAACAGGACAGTTTTCAGCTATAGGGATAACTATATGTGTGACAATCAGGGACAAACCTTCAGATGTTCCTGCGGCAAAGAAAGCCAAGAAAACTTAAATCTTATGGCAAATAACATGGATTTTTTTTAGGTGTCTTTCTAATCTTGCCTTGGCTGTCTGCATAAAATTCCGCTAGTTTTTAAAAAAAAAAAAGAAATGTTTTAAACTCTCTAAATTCCTATTGGAATCATTGAGGTTATCTTATCTCAGGGGCGGCACGGTGATTAGTGGTTAGCACTGTCACCTTGCACCTCCAGGGTCTGGGTTTGATTACCGCCTCGTGGTCTGTGTTTGCATGTCCTCCCCGTGCTTGCTGGGTTTCCTCCAGATACTCTGGTTTCCTCAGACAGACCAAAATTCATGCAGTTTAGGCTGATCAGTGTTCGGAAATTACCCGTAGTGTGTGAATGACAATCGGGCATCGAGCTGGCAGCTCAACCCTTAAGTAACTGCTACAGGAATGACGGACATGTCTCCAGGGTGGGGAGTATCCGTCGCCCGATGTGCCAGATGGCATGTGGATGTACCAAAATAACAAAAGATCTTCTCTCTGGTCATGTAACAGAGACTAATGCTGACGCTAGATGATATAGATGATGCTGATCGTTAAAGTGACGAAGCATTTCCTGTTGTAAACTTAGAATAAACTTTAAATTCTTCTCCCTCCAAAAAATATCAGTATTATTGTTGATCCAGTACTTAGTACTAAAACTAAAAAATCCAGACGTAAGCAGGATGATTTCATTTTTGGGGGCAACCAGGGTTTAGAATGTTATAATATTTCATGTGCATTCTTGTCTTCTCTGTTTACTTACTCACACTGCATTAATTATTCCCACTGCCGCAGTGCACTTCTAGCTCATCCCTGCCTTTGGTGACTCTACTGAAAGAGTTCATTAATCAACCCTTGTACCTCATTTATATTATTGGCTGTTATCAGCCCGGCCTTATCCTCTAATAATAATAATAATAATAATAAGGATATATTTCAATCGGGGCACAGGGGGATGATGTTTTTCTTTCTGGGAGCCACCTGCATGGTTTGGGATCAGTTAGCTTCTCTGTAGAAGCTGATTCGAGTGAACTTCATTAGTGCTGTTTGGCTGGTGAAAAATGATTCGAGCAAGACCTCGATTCTGCTTGCTAATTACATGTGGTGTTGTCTGTGATTCAACGAGACAGATGTAGTCCTGTCCTTTCCAAAAGCAAATCATCTTTCTTGTATTGTGTGATCATTCTTTTATATCTCCACCAATATGCAGCTCCCCTAATGAGCGTGCTAATTACCAGTGCACCAGTCCCGCGTCTAATTAGAATAAAGAGAATCACTATGATGTCCTGCAACACACAAGCCAAAATGTCGTGATTTTTTTTTTTTTTTCCGTCCCATATTCACAGGTAACAGTGTGTTCTTTCTTTATAAGGTGATATTTAACGTGTGCTTAATATAAGGAGAGTGTGAACAGGAAGAGCGCCAGCAACCGGTAATAAGGAAGTCTTAATCTAATACATATAAATAAGCCAATTTCTCTCTGTCTCTCTGTAACACACACACACACACACACACACACACACACACACACACACACGGATCTGCAGGACTGTTGCTTGTGAATTAGTTATCTCTCTGTATGTCATTTATTTGTCAGTGGGTTTTGTTCGAGGTGTTTGGCCAATTTTTAGACTTTTTTTTCCCATCTGCTAAATTATTTTCCTCAGACATGTCTGTCTGTATTTCTGTCCGACTAAACTTATTTATACAAAGAAATACAATTTTGTAAGGTTGAGTATCTTACATCTTGTTTACACTAAGTTGTATTTCATTCCTCATTAGCCAAATACACTCCGTGTGCTGTAATCAGGGTGTGAATCACAGAAGAGAAATTTACAAAGTATATAGTATAAAGATTGCGTTTTGTTTTAAAAACGACTCCAGCACGTTAAAATCCAAGTATACCACTTCAGAGCTGTTATTTCAGCGGTAAAAATATTAACTGATGCCAAAGTTTCATTAAAACTGTGGCCGCTTCTTAAGTTGACAGCTGGACAGAAAGTTAAGATGCGCCCACAGTTTGACGTACACATACAGTAACTGCTCATACTGTAACTTCCCTTCTACTTTCCTTCTACTTGGTGCAAGGTTCAGTGTTCATAGTGTATGTGTCATATGTTTTGCAGTAAGCCACGTCATGTCTGTGTATTGGGGATTGTGCCAGCTTGGAGGTCCTTTCTGTGTCTTCTGCATATTCTATGTATTTACACATATATAAACTATCGCATTGACTCGAGGCAAAAGCGCTGAATTGATTGGCTTTGTTGATTGACGTGTATGACGACACCCACCTTAAGGCAAAAAAGGGCTGAACGAGTAAAGACAACCGCTAGATGCTGCAACATAATCTGGTTGGACAGATGGACAGACAGACAGACTTCAGGTCCTCGAATGTATAAAACTCAAAGATATCAGTAAAAGAGCGAGTTCTGACCAATGTACAGACAAAACCTTACTTTTTTATGTAGATTCATTCTTGCACTTTTTTTTTGGTCAATGTTTATAGCAAAGCACAACATTTATTACCGACACGATCAGTAACATGAGCACAGCGTACAAGCTGAACAGCTAAATGTGTTTGATGGAGTTTTGTAAAATGCTGAAGCCAAGAAACCGCACTATCCCCAGCAGTGGACTTGTATGATAATGAACTGTCATCACCTACGTACTGTAACTGGTAGACGAGGAAGCTGATGATCCATTGCGAACTTAACTTTTTACATTGTTTTGAATTATCTATCGAAAAGTTATTGTGTGCAATAACACTTTATCTTCTTATTCCAATTTACTTGTAATATATGACTTGTTGCAAAAACACAATCACACACTAGATTTTTAATTAAAAGTCTATCAACATTTTATTGATATTAAATTACATATTTACACTGCGACAAAACAATTACAGGCTGATTTTTTTCAATTTGGACAAACTCTGAAAACTGGATTTACAGCAGTTGGGAAAATAATACAATCACACAGATTTCACCAAACCAATTTTTACACAATAGTTTGACATTTGTGCTTTTAAACCCCCTTATGTCTCTGTATAAGGACATGACATTTTCTCCCAACTACATTGTCTGTATACAGTATCCCTGTATGATCCTCATATAAGGACCATTTGGTATTATTCTTTTGCCAAACTTCATCCTTTTTAAAGATCTTGATTAAATCTATAGTTATCAGGTGCTCATAAACACTGTGTGGATGAATTACAATGTACACAACAGTAGTTCTATGTCTCAGAAGGTTGATGCATGCACAAAAACAAATTGCTATTTGTTTTACTTTATACTCTTTGTAATAGCTTTTGCTTCAATTTTCTTTTCTTTCTTTCTTTCTTTCTTTCTTTCTTTCTTTCTTTCTTTTTGTAAAACTGCTTGAATGGATTTATCTCATTTTGCAGTGAAGCCCCTTAAATGGTTTTTACTTTGTGAATCTACGTATTTTATGGGTTTTTGCTCATGGGGTTAAAATGTTACAGCAATATAGCATATGATTTTTTCTCTGTGGTCGTTTTTTAGATTGAAAGTCGTCCTGTGGTTAAGGATATTGCATTTTATCACTCACCGACGAAAGTCAGACAAATGACACTTTTATGACTGTTTTACCACTAGTCTGTTAATGTTCCTATGATCACAGGGCCATGAGAGCCATTTAACCCGAATAACTCTTAAAATTTTGATGTTCAGCAGTTTTGGTATTTTTCAATATTTAATCTTTGTTATTTTATATGGTTTTTGATAACATACTTTATTTTGTATTTAAATAAATAATATTTTAAAATCTATTTATTTATTTTATTTGTTTATTTTTGTTTATTTGTGTGTTTGTTTTATTTAACAAATATATACAAATTATATATATATATATATATATATATATATATATATATATATATTCTCTTGGCATTAATCATTTACTTTTTATTTGTTATTTGAGTGACATTGTTAATAAAATTACAAAAGAAGAAGAAGAAACTATACAGCTACATTTTCTGAAGAAGATGTGAGTGGTGCTTGCCGTGGCAAAATTTCACAATAATATGTCAATAGGGCAAATTTGGGCACCTCTGGCACAGCCTGCAAGCCTCTTAAATGTCGTACATCTACAAAATTTTGCTCTGCGTTAGAATGTGGCAAAGTTGGTCTTAATGTTAAATCTATGGAATTTTTTTGGGGGGGCGGGGCCAATTTACCACCCACCCCTTAGAAGTCATAGCACCCCATTCCCGAATGAGCAGCACGATTGGACACCTCTTTCATGGGTCTAAGATAAATGGTGTGGGACTCATTCAGTGAAGTGGTAGTGTGGTAAGAAGAATTTAAAAAAATTAAAAAATTTAAGTCTGCAGGATAATACAAGTGATGCCCTTGCTTTACAAGCACAACTAACAAGAAATAATGAATGAGTGATCTTTTCTTCTTCCCATGATCTTCAATGTTGAACATGGTTTCATGGAATATTGCAAATACTTCCTAGGGATGAATATGTTCAGTTAACAGGATGGCGTGAGTGTTGCGGGACAAAATTAAAAATGCATTATTCATCACCTATTATAGAAGGCTGGTGAAAACATTATGTTTAAATTATGAGATGTTAAATGGATTCACACATTAATTAAAATAAAGAATAATTCATAATAATTGATAATTGAGGAATTTTATGGTTATATTTAAAAGTCAGTGCCCCATCTGAAAATTACTGTAGATTCAAAGCAAAACAGTTTCCAGATTTGTTTGTGAAAAAAAGATGAAAAGGTTAATAATTATACTAAAGGAATGGAGGCAAACTCCTGCTCCTTTCTCATATGAGCAGATAATTGACTACTGATAATACGGTGTGTGTCTGTGCTCAGCCATGTTTGATGAAGCACGTTTTTGTCTCTGAGATTTGCATTTCACACACAAATAGAAATGTTATCCTCCATAGTATTTTCACAATGAAAAGAACGCTTGTGTTACATTCGTTGTTTAAAATCCTGTTCCAGGCCACTGCATGCCTGTGCTGATGAGGGTGGCGAGATTCTCCAGGGGTAAATAGCAAGTATGTTTGTTTCTAAATTTATGGGAGGGTCTACTGCAGTAATGAATGATCTATCCCGTGGCTTGGAGGTAATATATTTCCCTTTACTGCCTCGGTTATCTCTCCCAAAAGAGTCATGTGCAGCTGCCGCATACAGGAGAGCCAAATTTACCTGCTAAGGACTGCTGCATTATATATTCACTTTAGGATAGTGAACGTGGTTTAATGGTTTAAATGTGTGATGGTTTATATAGAGAGACGGTTCTGTGTGGGCGTAGACTTTAATTAAGAAGACTCATTAAAAGCTGATGAATATTTGATTATAGAATATCACGTTTTTAAAAAGATATTATCTAAAAGGGAAAAAAAAAAACCATTAGTAATGCACCATAGCATTTCCTCGTGAAACATTCTCTCGGATATAACGGCTCTGCTTGATCATATTATGCGTTTGTTTTTCTCTCCGTATCTTACACTCTTAGAGGTGAGCTCTGAATTTATCTGACGGTAGTGAAAAAATGGAAATATTTCCCTGGATAAAATTAGTTTATATGCCAGCAACATAATTCAGGAAGTCATGCCCGCTCTTGAGTAAATCAATACGGTTCGCTGGCAAGCATTTTTAAAGATGTCTCGGTCTACTATTCTGGTGTACACACACGTCCCCTTGCAGCGTCACTTTCAATATTTCCCTGTCAGCTGGATTAACCAGTACAGTATGATATAGCAAAGCGTTTCCCACATCCTGTATCACATTAGATTTTTATTTATTTGTATTTTTTTTTTTTTTTTTTTTTTTGCGGGGAAGAAATTCATAACCAGTGAGAGACCTGAGGAGAATGTGCGCATGTGTAGTCGATGAGATTATGTTTACAGGCCGGATTTCAATTCATTCGCGGAATAAAGCAGTTCTCCTCTCGCTGTGGCGACAAATATTGCCCCAGTAGATCTTATCTAAAAAAAAAAAAAAAGAAAAAGCAAGAAAGAAAAAGGAAAAAAAATGCATGGCCCAAGAGGAAGGCACTTTATTTGAATGTGGCAGGTATTGGATTTGCTGAAGAGAGTATATTTAAATATGCTTGAACCTGGCACATATAAATGGTCTCTTGCACTACAACACCCGAGCCCCCCGCCTTCACGTCGCTCCTCCAGCTTTCTGCTTGTGGAGCAGATCTGCAGTTAAATGAGCTTTCCTCTCCACCTGCACATTCTCTTCTTCAAGGCCACTTCTCCCGAAGAGAAGCCACTTTTCTTGCCTCAAACTTGCCACTTTTCTGAAGCATGGGGCTTTTTTGTGCTGATGAGAGCAGCCTGACTAAAGCAAACGGGAGTTTTTTTGTAGACTTGGTGTCACCCTGGGGTAGAAATAGGCATATAAAAGCCAAATTACACACTGCTGGGGTGGGGGGATTTTAGATGGAAGTCGAGCAGTGTTTTAGACCCGTCCTGTCCCCCATAGGCTCATTACAGAACTGTCTGCTGTCGATGCTCTATCGTTTTGTTGCACAGGGATTCACCTTCAACACAATAGACATAATCATTTATTGCTGTTGTTTCCTCTGAGAGGTAAATAGTTCAAACTTATAAACTGCTCTTTTTAATTTTTCATTCAGCCGCTCATTCCCAATCAGCCTGAACTGAGCATCCTTTTAACATACTTAGTACTGTTAATCTTTAATCTTTTACTCCTTTATACTGTGATGATTCTTTATAATCTCACTATCCAGTGTAACACAGTAAGGTGTGTTTCTTTTTGAATATTGTTACACTTTACATGTCTTTGTCATCTTAGAGGGATTCCACCCCCCCCCCCCCCCCCCCCCCCCCACTGTCACTTCTGGTGTCCTCATTAGGCATATACATCTGGATTTTTATTAGTGCTGTCAGTCGATTTAAAAACTTTAATTCAGTTAATCACAGTCATAGACTGATTAATCACAATTAATCACAATTTTAAAATGCTCAGCTTTATTTGTATTACAAAAATTGCAATGTTGAAATAAAGAAATGCACGACAAACTGGTTAGAGGAAACAGATTATCAGGTTTTTATAAAAATCTCAAACATTAACATTTAATGTTAAATTTAAATCCAGATGCTGCGACGAGGATGGTGATGAGGTGTGGCGACCCACCGATGGCAGAGATTAACCCCCGATCCTCAGATACGAAAGCCAACAACCTTAGTCAGTTTAATCACCACTTCCACAACATATAATGTAACATTTGATGTAGCTCGAGCACACAACTTTGGTTTCATCCAAACTTCAGTCTAGAAGCTTTTTTATAATGAAACTTGTCGTGCAGCATACCTGGTGATGTTTCCTCAGTCATCTTATTATCTGCACTAAATCTGCTATTATCACATATCCGGATAACTCAGCTATGGACAGCCATTAGGGTCAAACTTAGTCATTTTACTAATAACTTTAAAAAAAAAAACGTAAAAAATTCTAGATTAATCACATGCGTTAATGAGTTAATATTGACAGCCCTACTTTTTATACAGCAGCTTTTTCACATGAGCACCATGCAGAATTGATACAGTAGCATCCTTTCCCCAAAACGCAGCCTTGTTGTAATAGCTCAGGTCTTATTTCTATAAAGCTCTAGAATTGTCTTTCTATTGTCTCACCGGACCTACACCAAACATCATTACACTTGAATTATCAAATGGTTAATTACCAGATCCTGTGCATGAACTGGCTGTAGCTGGCGCATGTGTGGGTCTGAGGGCTCATCACAGGATCCCAGAGTGCTCCCCCTGCTGGAAAATGATCTGCACGGTTTTACAAATGCCATGGGAGGCTATCAGACCCTGTTAGTGCGTATACAACACATTGATTCCCCTGCTCGGGTGTGCATTCTAGCAGGCAGTACTGTTAAGCTTAATTAATCTGTTTACCTTTGATTTGATGTATCTGCATTTGTGTCCCCATGTGTCCCAGCCGAAAGAGATTTGAATTAATTTCTCGCTTTTTCTGACGGTAGCGTACGCTCGCGTAAACAAACATGCACATAGAAAACGCAGAAAATAGAATCTCGCACGATTCTCACCTAAACACCTAAAAGGGCTATTTTTCATCTTCATCTTCAGCCATTCCAATCGGTGTCCAATAGCTAGTAGGACTTTTCTCATTGGCCAATTAGCATCATGGACTCTCCTTTCAGGGATCGATAAGGCCATTGCTCTTTTATCGGAGCCTTCTTAGAGGCTGAACTCTAATCAGAGTGTGTGCATTAGTACACGGATTGGGCTTGTATCATAGTGCCACCTGTACATCCTCAACACCTTCAACAGCAGAGGCGTTTCCACTGCAGGGCCAGGCATGGCCTGTCAGAGATAACAGGAAGAGTGTTACTCAAGAAAAGGCAAGGAAGTGTCAAAGTGAAATTGTGTTTGTGTGTGTGTGTGTGTGTGTGTGTGTGTGTTGGGGGTGGGGTGTTCTAAAATGTTCATTAAACCATGGAAGTCATTTAAAGTTCTTGTAGGTGCTCTTATGGAAGTGAGAGTCTGTTGAGGGGGGCCGGGGGGGTGGGGGGGGGGTGTTGACCTTATAAGGCAGATAAATCTCTAAAGGGCAGAAGGTCTCAAATTGTGGCAGTGCAATGAGTTCTGGAGAGAGGAGAAACGAAAGGTGAAGGCTTGAGTGGGAAGCAGGTGGATAAAAGGCAAAAGCGAGTTAAAAAAGGCGTTACTTTGTACTTTCATGACTTCTGGTGGTGCTTAATTAAGCCTTATAATCAGGAATTATCAGGCTCATTGCCGCAAGGCTGTTGGAGGGAGCAAGATGAAGGCATAGGCAAACATTTATTTAAGTGCATCATAAGATCAAAATAAGAAGAAAACACAGGACTAGGCTGTTAAGTGGAAATTAACAATTAGAGTAGCATTAGCTCAGTGATACATATGCGTTTGCATTTGGGGCAACAGCGCCGAGAACTTATTCTGGGAACAAACCCAGCAGTACAACAGAAATGCAAGACAAACAACAAGGGAACAAGTGCTCTTTATATAATGCAGCTAATGAAGAACTTAACAAAGACACATTAATCAGATAAGGAAGTTAAAACAGGAGAAATGGACAGAACTGAAGCAGGAATTTAAGTCCGTCTTAAAATAAGAGTCACACACAAAAGTCAATGAATGCAGCTAGTTTTGCATACAACTACAAATAAACCATGACAAGGCATTGACCCTGATATGCCTACAGGTGACCCAAGACAGCCACACCATTATCTCCAGTCAGCTCTTCCCATGCCAAGGCAGTGACTAGACATAGAAGAAGGGACCCCAAGGCTGTTGACTCAACCACTGCATCAGCAATAACTGAAACCTGGCATGGAAGCTGGGCCAAAGCTTGGCATGTGTACTAGAGTTAAGCTTCTCCTATGATTTGTGTCAGAAGCTGGCATGGTGGAACTGGTGCTTGGCATGCTGAAACTTGGAATGGGTACAAGGCCAGATATGGGCACTGGTCCATACTTGACAGAGGTTGGGACTTGAGAGGCCACTTTGTGCTTTTTGGGAAGAGCTTGGCACCACAATGACATCTGCAATGCATGGGGTGACACCAACACATTTTTGGAGTTCAGAGCAAGCATGAGGTCATCAAAGATAGAGACAGAGCAAGCGTGACATCATCAAATCTAGAGTGTGAAGCAAGCACATTGTTCTCGACACTAGAGAGTGGAGCTAGTACAGTATAAGATCCTTGAGGCCTAGCAGGGGTACCAGCCAAAATTTCTTGAAGCTAGCCAGGTAACCAGCGCCAAATCCTTGAAGCCAGGGTGTGGTGCTGGCATGATGCCGTGAAAGCAAGCGTCTGGTGCCAACATGAAAGTTGGGAGGTATGTTGGCCCAACATTCTGGAAGCAGGACTGTAGCATTCGTACAAAATCCTCAACATTGAGCACTGGTTCTGACACAACATCTTGCCTGGTGATTATGCGAGCACAATGTCCTTGAAGTTGGAAAGTGGCACCAACTTAACAACCTAGAACCCAGGAAGTAGCACTGGCACAATGGCCTTGAAGCCAGCAAGTGATACAAACAGTGTATTTTTTATTTATTTATTTATTTTTGCTAGATGGTGGCACAAAGCATGGTTTGAACAGAGCAGTGCTTGAATTTATCAGAACATCGTATCTCTCAGTATCTCTAGAAAAGCGGAGATTGCCAAGTTGATCTTTGAAGGCAGCAGGACTCTGGGCATTGTTGTGTGGGCGAAGATTTATTAAAGTGCATCATAAAATCTAAATATAATTTAGAAATTATTAGCTAACTATCATACATGTTTGCAAGTTGTCTCTATTCTGTTTAAAATAGAGAATGCATGTTTGATCTTTTAATATGCTTTTCCATAAAGCCATAGTGCTGGAATATCCTAGTTTAAAATGAAATGACATTGGTCGAGATAAATTTAAAGCGGATTTGTAAAGCTAGATTGCATTCAATTCCACAATAAAAAAAAAGTGTTAGCTATCAAGCTGATTCCAGTGAAGTCCTGTTTTTCATTTTCTCCAGTTCTTAAGCATTTTGTGCCACCTTGTTTCAGTCCCAGCGAACACTCCATATCTTCCTGTTGTTACAAACAGAGTGATTATGGTCCATTGCCTCTTTAACATGCCATGTCTTTTCCTCTGCTTGTAAGTGTGCTGAGCTGTTTACGCTCCCTGCCTGTTTATTAGTGCTGGGTTTAAGAGCTTTATATCTGAATTAGGAGGGAGGTTGGGGTGGGAATATGTACGGGTTGGAGTAAGTGGAGCTGGTAATAAGTCTAAGTGAGGATTAGATGCACGGTGGGTTCGAAACATTCTGCCTAGTCATACCGAAGCTGTGTTTAGAGACAGGTTTGCACTGAGTTTTGCACTGGATGCTCAAATCTCAGATTCCGACAGTAGCTGGAGTTGATTTTTTATTTTTTTTTGTAAGCATCCTACACATTAGTGTGCGGTAGTCAAGTGCTGGCCCTCTTCTCCGGAGATCGCTGGTTCGATTCCCTGATGATGCTGTAGTCTCTTGCAGCCGAGGGCCTGGAGAGAGCTGATTTAAACCAGAGAGAATTAGCCAGTGTACTGACAATGTTTGTTCCGACACCAGTGGCGCTTTATTTCACGTGATCAAACACACAAAAGAGCTTCAACTCCATTAGCATATGTCTGTGCATACGTTACTGCAGCGTTATGATATGTAAGTCTAAGAGATTGATTTATGAGACTGGATCGGCAGCAAGGCATCATGGCAGCTTCCTTCTGTTTCAGACACAAGCTTTACACAATGCTGTGAATGAATGATTAAATAAACAAGCACAAAATCTAGTTTATTGTCTACTTAATATTCAAGAATTAATTTATGACTCTGAACACTCTTTATGAGTTTAATGTATTCAGAGAGGAATAAATCAATCTAGAATCTAAATTAACTTTTTTTTATTATTATTATTTTTTTTAATGCTGTGGAACGTCCACTAAATACATGAGTCCAGTGTGGCAAAGCATTTGCACTGGAGACTCCTTCCATAAATGCACCACAAACATTAAACCCTACAGAAACGTCTCTGTCAGTGATGTTAAACAGCAGCACTTTTTAGAAAAATCATAAATATGTTTATTATTCTCCAGTTGATGTGAAGCATCTGTTGTACAAACTCCTGAGAATTAGCTGTTACTATGGAAACAAGAGCATTAATATAAACATGTGATCTGCTTTGCTGCTGTTAGAGCTGCTGTTACAGAAAATTAATTACTTAAACAGGAATCGGTAGTAAAGTGATTAAAGAATAAATAATTAAGAATAGAATGCAATATATTTTTTGGCACTGATAATAACAAAATCATTAGAAGGCTAATTAATGATTCTTGACAGTAAAACATGTATAGTGATTGGACAGGTTTGCTGTTTTGTGTGTGTGTGTGTGTGTGTGTGTGTGTGTGTGTGTGTGTGTGTGTGTGTGTGTGTGTGTGTGTGTGT
>JAQQZT010000023.1:15554993-15575137 GCA_030068275.1 Clarias platycephalus
AAATAAAACGACAAGGGCTTTCATATCCAGTTCCCGACACTGCCCCCACAGGTTAACACACAAACTACAATTTGGGCAGCAGGCTGGCGTTAGACAGAGACAATCGAACGCCGGTGTAGAAGTCAATCGAGCGCCGCTACAAAACGCAACATAGACGTCTAGGACGTTCAGAGCGCGTTCGTTTATCCAAAAATTTTACGCCCGTGTGAACAAGGCCTTAATGTGATTTTAATACAGTACTAATTTTACAGTATGGATGTTTGTACAAGAAAGGCTGGTTTGAGTAAGTTCTGGTTTGGGAATTTCCTACACAAATGCCTGTACAGAATGGTAAGAAAACCCGAAAAAAAAAAGAAAAAAAAAACATTGAGTGAGTGACAGTTGAAATGTCTTGGTGATGAGAGATCTCAGAGGAAAATTACCAGATTGGTTCAAGTCACCAGGAAGGATATAGTAATGATAGGATAAATAACTACTCCTTACAGTCATGGTGAAAAGAAAAGCATGTGCAGAACATCAAACAAAGCAGTTGATGGATGACACCAGCAGAAAACACCATCAGGTTCCAACAGCTCTTTTTGTCAGAATTTAAAAGATTCACAGTTTAATGTATCTATTCCTTTATGTCCTTATGACTGTCATGACTGACATAGAAAGGAAAGCCAACATTGTTTGCAAATGAGATGTCCATGAGCCTGCATATGAAGGGAACATCATTGCAGACCAAGAACACGCCCTTATGGGACACCATGTTGTATATTGGTGACCAGTGTTAATCTCTTTCCAACATAACCAGTGGAAAGAGATTAAACTGGAGTATACAGTAATAGGGAATCAACAACAGCAAATATTTTCCTATTAAATATGCGCCAACTTCAGGATTACTGAGGATCAACAACATTATACCACTTTAAAAAATAGTTTTACATAAATGATTAACAATTATGGAGTCAGTGTGGCGATACATGAATCCTGATAACGGCATCGCTCCCCCCCCCCCCCCCTATCTCTTGTAGTAGTAGAAGCATATTAATAGTAAAAATGCAACTTTGTGCTTGGGGCGGTTTTTCCATTTTTCATTCATTACGCTCATTTTTGCTCCATTTTCTCTCGTACTCACATGAAGTCTTGGCTTTGTTCATTCATCAAGACACTCATTTATGATAAAATGTCCTGTGGCTGCAGTAGAGGAAATGATTATTGTTTCATTATGCTTGGCCACAGTGAGAAATGAGATAGGAAAGATCTTACAATGAAAAGTCTTTGTTCTTCATGACAATTTTTTCCAGCATTGTGACTTGCAGTAAACATACTGCATTTTTTAAACAAATTAAAAAGACAGAATGTATCAGTTTACCATATGCGTTTCTACTGCATTTATGCTGTATAGTCCATGCACATATCTTTACACACATACACAGTCACAGTGTTACTTCGGCATTCGAATTTAATCCACCTCAAATTCTTAAGGTGGAATTTCGTATTGCGAAAATTTCCGTATAGGAAATAATGTAAATGCATAGAAATATTACCAATATTATCATTGTTGAATACTATAATCATATTTGGACATATAAAACCTATAAAAACATTTTAAAAGACATGTAAATAAGGTAAAATTTGAAATAAATAGACATAATTAAACCTCACTTAACCTTGGGCGCTTTAAAAACCAAACTGAGAGTGGTTCCCTTCTCTTCTTGATACCGTTCTTAGGACCCATGGTTCTACAGTATGTCTTCACTGAATCTTGCAAATGCAAAAAACACCTCACAAGAAACGTATACTGTACATTCCAAAGACGCAATCAAGTTTTGAGCAGTTCCTGGATGTACGTGCACCTTAGCCGGCATTCGGTTTGACTCGGTTTCCTCACTCGTATGCCAGATGCTGAAGCACATTTCTTGCAAAATGTCAGTTCCTATGGCAAAGATTCTTAGGGTGGCACATCTTTTGTCGAGATACCACTGTACTGGGCAAAGTTTTGAACCATCCTTCATTTCTTCAATTAATTAAATTGTTTTAAATAATGAAAAAAATAAATTAAATAAATTGTTGTAAATTAAATGAAAGAAATGTTTGACTGTAACAAGCTGCGCAAACATACAATTGATTGTTTACGTGACGGCTTCAGCAGTAACCTCATTTCCCCTCTCATCTGTCCTGATCATCTGTCATCATCTGCATCTGTTTCTCACTGGTTCATGCCCAAAGTTCGATTTTTATGCTTGAATGATTCATAGGTCGCTGTGTGGCTTAAACAACAACAACAACAACAACAACAACAACATTTCTCTGAACATATTTAGGTACAGGGATTCGATTGAAGATAAGAACCTTGCCAAAAATGAGATCCCAAAAAGTCCTTTAAAAAGCCTGAAGAACTATTCCTCAAAACTAGATTAAAATGCACGAAAGACTGGAAAAAAAACGGAGGAATTGAAACGTCAGGGTAAGACTTTTGCACAGTACTGTATGTGCACATATGCTGCGTCCAGCCAGTGTGCACATTATGCCCCTATGCTCAGCAAATGGAAACTAATACAAAGGTTAACACCGACACCTGGTCAGACAAGCAGTGAAAAGAATGATAAAATGAGACGGTCAATCGAGTGACATTTACGAAACATATTTTGTTAGACCAGCAAAGGGCGGGAGTGCCAACACCACCCTCTACCCTAGGGGAAAATTCTACCAATTAGGAGCTGTGGAGGTGACTGCTGGGGGGAAATGGAGAGAGGAGAAAGAGGAAATAATAATATGGTATGGAGTGAAATGATAGGAGAGAAAACTGACAGAATGGAGTGCATATATACAGTATGTTGACTGACAGGTTGACAGATTCAGGAAAAAGCCAGGGTGATGTATGTGTATGTGTATATATACTGTATGTGTGTGTGTGTGTGTGTGTGTGTGTGTGTGTTTGTGTTTGTTGCCTTGTAGATCAAGCTATACTTATATTTTTCCTGTCTCCTGCTGTACAATTAAAAAGTTTCATGACAACATTTGAGATTTATCAGCATCCCAACAGCCATGAGAGCCATAACCCTGAAGCTCGGGATGTTTTAGCCTGTGGGTTTGTACCATAGGGATCAGATAGTGTATTTGTACTGCCACTGTGCCCTGGAGACATGTCAGTCATGCATTGCCTCGATGCTCCTATCTCACGTTGCTTCAGAGCCATCAAAGCCGAAAACTACATTCTCACGAAGCTGCTTATCAGAGAACCACCGGAGTCTTGGTTATTACTTGCTTATTTGGTGGTTGATTACATTTTTATTTATAATGTGTGCATGTATGTGTGTGTTTATGTGTGTGTGTGTGTGTTGCATTTTTCATATGCCAGTATAAACTGAAAAGATATGATGCATGTTGCTGAGGGTTAGATATTAAATATTTTGATTTATAACCAAAGGCTCCTTCTGCTTGTATGAATTTGAATGGTTTCTTTGTATATGATTTTCTTTTTTCACATTCATATCGACTACAGTCAGGGGCTTGAGCTGTCTCAAAGAACACACACATACAGATGCTAGTCTGTCAGAGCGCAGATGAATAAACACCCTGACCACCCCGGTATTTCCCAACTGCCTTCTTCTTTTTTTTTTTTTTCAGATGACACTTTACAGCTAAAGCATTACACATGGTCAAGTGCACATTTAAAAGTCATCAGCTTCTCACCAATTCTGCTGTCAAAGTAACAGGGGAGGCGAGAGAGAGAGAAAGAGAAAAAGAGGTGCTGCTATTTTGCTCTGCCTTTTTATCAAAGCAATGCATCTACAACTATTTGTTGGTGTAATGATGCCAAAAGGGATGCGCTAAGAAATCGCTCAATTACTCTTCACAGGCTTTTTCAACATCTGAGAGATAAAGGAAGTGCCATATTTTCATAAACCTGTCATTTTGTTTTTACCCGCACGTTACGTGCAGACAGTTTACCTCCTCGCTTACAATACAGTAAGAGCTTTATATGGAATGTTTAACCGAACATAACTTTTGCACTTGCAATAAGGATGGTGTGTCAGCAAATCTCTGCAGTGTGCTGGTGGAAGTTTGTTAAAATGGATCCTTAGGCGGATTTGTCATTTTGGCCGTTGGCAATCAGGGTGTGCAGGAGCTATTAGACTAGCTGCAGAGGCAGGTTCACAAAGGATAACACAACACAACTCACTGTAACACATAAGAAGAAAGCACAACGATATACTGGTTTAGAAAAACTACTGTTAGTACAGTACATATTGTTGATGGGTCTTTGGAAATAGTTAAAAGGTTAAAGCTAAAAACAATCTGATGAGCTTTAATGTAATCAGTAATATAATTATTGCAGGTTGAAGCCCAAGTACAGGCTCTTTCATGTCTGTCTGTCTATCTGTCTGTCTGTTTTTCTGTACGGCAGAACTCTCTGCCTAACTTATTAATACAAAGAAATCAAATGCTTTAAGGTTTATGCTTTAATATCTTACAGTACACCCTGTTTAAGCTAATCGTCAGCCAAATACACTCCCTGTTTAAAGTAAACGACCCATGGTTTATCTCATAGTGGCATTTCACATTACTTTTTTAATTAGCACCATGGTTTCGGAGCAGGAAGAATAATCATCTAATGATATGTCCATACATTTTTGATTATTAGATTCAGTTTTCTAAAGTTACTTACCGTTTTTTGGAGTAAGCCTTGCTGTGTCGCTCGTTTGTTTGTGTTTCACAAGGATTTGGGCGCTTTTGTACTGTATAACGGGCGTTTGCATAATGCTGTGACAAAATCGGCTGGACAGACATACGGATATACAGACATCCAGACAGAATTTACAAAGTATAACGCAACATTACTCACTGTAATGAGGTGCAAAAAAGTATTTAGTCAGCCACAAATTGTGAAAGTTCTCCCACTTAAAAAGAGGCCTGTAATTTTCATCATAGGTATACCTCAACTATGAGAGACAAAATAAGAAAAAATCACATTGTAGGATTTTTAATGAATTAATTGGTAAATTCCTCTGTAAAATAAGTATTTGGTCACCTACAAACAAGCAAGATTTCTGGCTCTCACAGACCGGTAACGTCTTCTTTAAGAGGCTCCTCTGTCCTCCACTGTATTAATGGCATCTGTTTATATCAGTATAAAAGACACCCGTCCACAACCTCAAACAGTCACACTCCAAACTCCACTATGGCCAAGAAGGTGGCTGACTAAATAATATTTTTGCCCCACTGTATACTTTATTGCCACTACATAAATATAAGAATAGTATATTGCCAAAAGTATTCGCTCGCCTGCCTTCACATGTATATGAACTTGAGTAACATCCAGTTCTTAATTCATAGAGTTTACTATGATGTTGACCCACCCTGATGTTGGACGAGAAGGCCTGGCTTGCAGTCTCCGATCTAATTCATCTCAAAGGTGATCTTTGGGCTTGAGGTCAGGAATCTGTGCAGGACTCTTAAGTTCTTCCACACCAAACACACTCATCCATATCTTCTTGGACCTTGCTTTGTGCACTGGTGCGCAGTCATGTTTTATGGAAATTGACTCCAAATCAAAGCCAGACGAGTGAATACTTTTGGCAATATAGTGTATCATTGAAAGAGTGAGTTCTGACCATTGTACAGACAAAACATTTCCTTTTTTATATAGATAATCAAGCCTGATGCAAGGTGGATTTTAAATTTGGCAGTGGTAGCTCAGTTGTTAAAGCACTGGACTGTTGATAAAAATTATATAAGATTAAAGTGTTTTATTTCATTTATACTGCATTAATGCTAGATCTCTTGCAGTTATTAGGACAATAAAAAAAAATCCAGCTTGGCGAGTTGCTGTGAATCCACACAGCGCCCCCTCCCTGAAGTGCGAATCACTGATACTACAGGCTCTTTCCAAAATACGAATGTTAAATTGAATTAAAGTTCACAGAAAACTCTACCATATGAGAAATTTATTACAATTGTGACTGGAAGTCATAATGCCAATGCCACTGCCAAATATAATAGTTGGGTAAAATATTACCTAAGTAAAAGTAGAAGGCATTCATTTATAATTGTACTCGAGTAAAAATACAAAATTACTTCATTTTTACTCAAGATTCAAAAGTACTGAACTTTTTTTTTTTTATGTTGACTCATAATAGCCTTTAAGTTATAGTAAAAGTCTCTATCCCTCTCTCTCTCTTTTCTTCCCTTCTTTCTGATCATGATGTTCATGATGTTCTCTTCAGCCGTCTCCACTTCTGATTTCAAACACCTGCTACATGATTAAAAAGAGGGAAGGCAAATCACACGATTATGCAAAATAGTCAGCAGTTACTACTGTCAGCGATACTACTGCTCCAGATACTACACCCTACTCTGGTTATCTAACACAAAGCCATGCAGAAATGTAGTGAAATAGAAAGTACAGATGTTTGCTGTAGTGGAGCAGAAGTAAAATGTATCTACTAATAAAACTACTCGAGTAAAGTAGACATACATGAAATACAGTATGTATTTAATAATACGGTAAGTACAATAATGAAGTAAATGTAATTAGTTACCTTCCACCTCTGATCTCTACACACAACATAACAGATACAGTAGATGCACGCAGCATCCTGGCACTGTTTTATATGATGATGATGATGATGATGATGATGATGATGATTCTCCGATTTGTTGAGTGGCATCTCATTATTTTTAGTTCTCAGTGTGTTAAGTCTCAGCATGTTTCTGAGCTAGTGCATAAACGTGTGTATGTGTGAGATACGAACGCGAGACACACTCCAAGACAATAGCAGCCCTCCCTCCTGAAATCACAGAGAAGAAGGGCTGCTTTGATCTAGTCAGGTCCGTCCAGTTTCTGCTTCTCCACTGTTATAGAATGCCGTTTGTATTAGTTGGAGTCAGCAGGAAAAAAAAGTCAGCCCTGAATAGAACCTGTGAGTGACAGGAACACTGGACACATTTCAGCCATTATTAGCCCTTCTGCCACAGCCCATGTGCTGTAATTTGTCTGATTTACTCTCGGTGCAAGTGTTGCCAGAGCTGTGGTGATTAATTGTTATTAAATGAACTGGAGTGTCCTCTGGGGAGGACAGGGTACAATACACTGGTGCTCTGGCACTCGTCTGTCGCGTGTTATTAGTCCAGGGTGATCCGAAAAGCGCCACAAAGACAGCAGAAATAGATCATGATGTGAAACAGGGCGATCCAAAAGTGATGAGAAGCTTCATTTCTTTCACGGAATATTGTTTCTCTCTCTCTCTCTCTCTCTCTCTCTCTCTCTCTCTCTCTCTCTCTTCCCCTAACCAGGCTTAGTTTCCATGGTAGCTGCTAAGAAAAGCAGCCTTGTTTTTCCTTCTCTAAACCACATTATTGAGTAGTCTTTCCTACCGTGCAAGCATAATCTCTGTATTTATACTGTATAGCCCGTGGTCTATTCTTCTGACAGTCTCTTACTGAAATTCTCATTAATACACTGCTTTTTTCCCCATAATTCAGTGTGTTATTGGTGTTGCTTGGGATCATTGCTGCTGTTTATATTAAACAGGGTGTATTGATTTTTGTGTCATTACCGTGCGGTGTTATGATGACAAAATCACTAGCTAAGGCTACAGCTCCCCACGAAGACATCATTAATATCTTATTATGAAAACTTACATTAGCAAACCAAACCAGCATTACTGCAATACTGGATGAAGTAATGGCACCCCATGTTTTTTTTCTTATTTTGTAGGACTCTGCGGGAGCACCTGGGAGAACAGGAAGTGTCCATTTCTCTAACCATAGATGCCTTAGAAGAAAATGACCTGGGCAACTACACCTGCTTTGTGGAGAATGGGAACGGCAGACGACAAGCAAACGTCTTGCTCACAAAGCGCGGTAACAAACCATACACATAATCTCTCTCTCTCTCTCTCTCTCTCTCTCTCTCTCTCTCACACACACACACACATACACATGGATAAATTATAATGGACACACAGAGCAAGCACCGGAACTGCTGGATGATTTTATGCCTGTTTTAAATGCTTCTTTATGGGTGCTTAACATAACATGCATCCGGAGCCGATGTAGATAATTGTGACCATATTTTACCTCCCCAGATTAATTTAACAAACGTGTTGGCTAGTTTGTTGAACCACGTTTATATAGTAAGAAATATTGCCACTGCCAAGCACATCTTCATTGTAGCGTGTGACCATGCTCAAAGCCTTATTTTTGAGTCCTATGTAGGCTGTCTAAGTCAAACAGCAAAGTTATCAGTGTTGCTAAGTGACTTTCTGTGTGCATTTATGAGTGACTTTCTCAGATTCCTGCTCTCTCTTGCCTTGTAATGGTACTCGATACCCCGAAATCGCTGCACTCGTTCTTTGTCAAGAGGTTTGAATTCATGTCTGAAAGGATTGTTAAGGGGCAACAAAGGAAGCAACAAATCCATGGCCACTTTCATCTCTGTTTCGTGTTTCGAGGAGAGAAAGCGAGAGCACGAGTGGGTAAATTGCGTTTAATCTGTTTTGGAGCCGTCTATTTTTCACAGCATATTTAGCTCGGTGCCGGCCTGTCCTCTGCGCCGGTGTACGCTGCTCGGCAGGTCCAGAGCCTCAGGGTCTTCTGGTAATGGAATCTCCTGCACTGTGTGTTCAATGTCAGCGTGGGATGGATAGAGGCCACTTGTGATGCAGCTGTACAGGCACAAAGACTGTGTGCCCAGTTTGATACCTGCAGGAACTATTAATTATGCATTAACAAATGCAGATGCTTTTATTTGAAGTCAACAGATTTGGTACAGTGCGGCTGTTTGTGCTTCTTAGATTGCTAATGAACTTGCATAATAAATCCGGTCAGATGGTATAGGGGAAAGGTGAACAAATGGTGAACAAATCTACATATAAGTCCTTATTTAGAACTTTAGAATCTTTTGAGTGACCGTTATACACATACAAACTTTCTACAGAGCGAGAGAAGTATTATTGCACCTCGTTGTCAAACAGATAAACATGTGAAAGGTGTAGGGATCATGCTGCCCTCTTCAAGGCGTATGATTGGTTAGCATGGCTGTTATTGCTTTGTCCACATGAAAATGCTTTAAAACTATGCCAAACCAGCAGGTGGGGATATAACCCATACAGCCATGCTAACCAATCATTAAGCCTGGAAGAACGTTCTCACCGACTATTTGTGGTCACACTAACACATCAAACACAGGAGACACGGCGCATACAGGAGCACCATCCATCCATCCATCTAGAAACCTCTGTAGTCCAACTAGGCCGATGGTGACCATTGTATGTATTCCCATTATTACGGCTGTGGTAGGACCTCCATTCAACATTCACCAAGAGACCCACCATGTACAGGGAGAACGTGCAGACTCCACACACACTGACCCTGAGGCAGGAATCGAACCCGGACCCTGGAGGTGCAAGACGACAGTGCTCACCACTACACAACCATGCCACCATACTGGAGCACACACTCTTCCAAACCAAAACACTGCTCTTCCTAACCAGGCTTAGTTTCCATGGTAGCTGTCCACTCATCATCATCACTGAAAAACAATTTTCTAAATACCTTCACCATAGAAGGATTTACCTAAAAGCTACATATAAAGTAGAGTTTACGGAGTTACCCATGTACCCTCTCAGAACAGCTTCACTATAAGCTTGATAGCCCTGTAGGAGCATTACAGGATGAATTAACTGTTACTCTAAAGCTTCAGTAGATAGTAGTCTCCTGACTTCCTGCCGCATCAAAAGCTCTGTTCATGAGCTGTTACCCCCCCCACCCCACCCCACCTCAACCCACCTCCACATATACTGTAGACACAGAACAGGGCCAGCTACCCAACCGTGGATGTCTTTGGCTCAGCTTTGGTCAGATTGCTGTACAATAGGCCAACTGCCAGACCACACAGGAGAATTAGGTTAAGTGGGCATTTAACATGTATTTTTTGTTGTTGTTGTTGAATTGTGTGATATGAGGCCATACCAGACACAAAAGGTTATAAACTCTGTATTTTTAGCCAGGCAAAAACTGGGTGGTCTGGTGCAGTGAATATTACTGCATCCATATCTGTCTGTTTAAATATTAAAGCCATTCAAAACCAGAGAATCAGCCATGACTGACAGCGCCTCGTCTATGAACAAAGACCTGCTTATTCAACTTCAATATTGTTGTGTGTGTGTGTGTGTGTGTGTGTGTGTGTGTGTGTGTGTGTGTGTGTGTGTGTGTGTGTGTGTTGGGGTAGTGATACACAGAGTTCTGAAGTCAATATTCATCCTAATAGTTAGAACAAGGTTGACTGGTGATTGTTCACGACTTCGAAATCTTTCTGAATAAGTCAAAAGTGCTGCTCTATGCTGGCTGAACCTGACAAGCTGCAGGCACTGTGTCTTGTCAATTTTTATGCAAAAGTAGTTACTTTATTTCTTTTATCCTTTTTCACAGTCAAGTCTCTTTCTCTCCCTCCCGCTCTCTCTTTCTCTTTGTTCTCATCTCAAAACTGCAGTCACTTCATATTTCACATTTGACCCTTTTTTCCCTTGTTATGAGCTATTATGTTTGCTTTGGTCATGTTGATTTCCTTCATCTTCAGCCAGAGGGTTTAGTAAGAAGTAGGTTTAATTAATATGCTTTAAACCAAAGTTCTGAACATACAGTATTATAGCACCACTGCAATTCACACGTGACAAAATAAATAAAGAAAATTATGCTCTGTTATGGATGGATGGATGGATGGATGGATGGATGGATGGATGGATGGATGGATGGATGGATTTGAGAATGACTTTTACAAAGTCATTTTGATTCATACACATTCACATTCCTTACAAATTTAAATAATCCTTTTGATTGTGTAAAACTGCTTTGCGACAATGACAACTGTTAAAAGAGCTACACAAATAAAATTGAATTGAATTGAATTGTTTAGTCTAGTCAAGTGTTTTTAGATTTTTTTTTAGTGTTTTTAGATCTCACTTACGATTTTGCCTAAGAACTCAGCCATTAATAAAGAATGGTACAAAAACATTCTCTACTTGACTTGTCTTGACTCTGAGAGCAATTTTTCCCAACCATCCAAGAACAGTCTGGTGATGAACAACGACTTTTCACCACACTCTTCCGGTCTTTCCTTTTAGACTCGGTGGAGCTGCCATACCAGACTGTGTTAAAGTTATGCTGAGAAAGGCACATATTTACTAAGCTTTATGCGTAACTGTGAACCAGTTCGAAGTTCTTCTGATCTGATCAGCGTTATCTTATAAAGAAACATTTCTGTTCTGATACCTATCGTGCTTTCGCACCACACCAGGGCTTAACGAACAGTTCGATTAGGATAAAATTAAGGGAAATTATGTACTCTGATGTTTCAGCCAGCAGATCTCATTAGAATCTCGCATACAGTATAGGGTAGATTTGGGAGTGACATGTTAGACATCAGTAGAACACCAACCGAGTGAATATCTTTAGAAAGATCAGTTGCTGTGCCAAAGTGCATCAAAGCTGTTTAGGCGCTTCATGGTGGCCTGCACGTGACTAAGGCGCTTCTCCCCCTGTAATTTGTCACCCATCTGTCTGTAAACAGACACAATATGACACTCCTCTCAGTCATCCGAACAGAAGCATGTAGATGTGTCATGATAGAAATGATTAAACAATTATGGTTATTTTCTTGAACTACAATAAAAACCTGACTAATAGTTGACTATGAAACCACACAAATGTTTGAGGCTGCTGTAGATTCAAGTATCCTGTGGTGGGTTTGTTTAAGCTTTCCCTCAGTAATGGCATAGCAAATCAAGTTTATTTAGCCTTTCAAGACATTATGGTGAGGCTCAGATCAATATAATTAAAATTGTATGATGGTAGGTACAGTAAATACAATATAAATGTACAATATAATTATTTGGGGAAACAATATGAGTAGTTTGAACGAGACTGTGTAAAGGAAGGTATAAAGTACAGAGGAATGATTAAGCCTACAGGCCACGGAGCTATTTAGGAACTTGCTAACCTGCAGGTAAAGCCGTCCTTCATCCGGCTTGTCCGTGACTGGATGCTTCAAAAACGGTTGCCAGATGGCACTCTGCAAAACAGACTGTGTGCTGAGTGACTGAGGTCTGAGGTGATTTTGTGAGTCTTCCTCAGGCATCGTGTCCGTGATGAGTTCTGCTGTCCTCGCCACTCTTAGAAGAGTTTTGCGGTTGTGGGAGGAGAAATTGTAGGACCATGCTGTGATGCAACCAGTCAAGATGCTCTCTGTGGAACAGCAGTAGAAGTTGTAAGGATGTTAGGGGTCAGAGCAAAACTTCATGGACTTGCACAGGAAACGCAGTCCGACGTGGAGTTATTGACTTTTAAGCAATCAATTTAAAACTTTATCTACAGAATGTAATGGAATGAAGAGCAGAGAAACAGAGTGTAAATATTCTACATCACCTGAGGCACAATACCACGTATGGATGATTGAATTCAAAGCTGCCTTTCATGGGAATGGTTTTCTAAATCAGAGTTCTGTTAAAGGTTCTAGCATCTTTGGCCAGGAATATGTTGGTTAAAAACACAAGTGTGGCCCAAACGAATAGGCTAATAAAGATGACTAAATCTGACGTCATGTACAGTAGGTTCTGAATTATGATTAATTAAATGCTGGAAAGTCATGTTTGGAGATTTTAAAATGTAAAAATTAATTATCACTACATGTATTCCAGTCATTTCATTCCAGTGAATTTGCATTGGTTACTACTAGCTGACTACAGTAGGTGACCAACTGTATCCGATCATCACTCTCCTCTTGCAATGTGACCAGCTGGATGGCAAAAACAGTGCTAGTGGTACCTCAAAGGTCATAGAAATTTTACAAATAACCATCGACCGTACCAAAAGAGTTGGAAAGAAAAGTTTTGAGGAAGGAAAAGACGGATTCATTCCTGGCAGTACTGGCTCAGGGGTACAGCAAACATCAGGTTGCTTCCATCCTTACAATTTCAAAGACGCCAGTTCACAAGAAAAGGTCAAGCAGTAGACACTGGGGACAACAAAGCTACAGACTGGAAGAGGGCAAAAAAGACAATCTCTACTGACCGGGATAACCGCAAACTCAGTCAAATGTCACTCAACAACTGTAGGATGACATTAAGTGACCTTCAAACACAGTGGCAAACTGAAGTGCATGTTGAGGATGGTTCGAAACAGGCTCGTAGAGGGTGGGGCTGAAGTCATGCAAAAACAGGAAAAAAACCTTTCATGACTGAGAAATAAAGAAGAGACAGGGTGAGGTTTGCAAGAGACCACAGGAATTGTACCATAGAGAACTGGAGTAAGGTCATCTTCTCTGATGAGTCAAATTTTCAGCTTTGGCCAGCACCTGTTCTTCTTCTGGTCAGACAGAGGACTCGAGAGACCCACCAACCAACAGTGTGTCACACCAACTCTGAATTGTGGAGGAGGATCAGTGATGACCTTGGGTGCTTCAGCAAGGCTGAATCAGGAAGATTTGTCTTTGTGTAGGCTGCATGAATCAAGCCATGTACAAGGTCATGCTGGAAGATGCGCTGTATGCTTCCTTCTGTTCATACTATGTCCCCCAACTCTGAGGGTTGTTTTTTTTTTTTTTTTTCCCAACAGGACAATGCCCACATAGCCAGTTCAATCCAGGTGTGGGTGGAGGACCACCAGATCAAGACCCTGTCATGGCCAGCCCAATCTCCAGGTCTGAACTCGACTGAAAACCTCTGAAATTTGATCAAGAGGAAGATAGATTGTCACATCAAACAAAGCTGAGCTGCTTGAATCTCTTGCACAAAAATGGCATAAAGTTACCATACAGCAATGTGATAGACTGCTGAAGAGCATGTCAAGACACATGAAAGCTGTGATTGCAAATCGGGGTTATTCAACTGAATAATCATTTTTAAATATACCTACTGTAAGTTTAAACGTATTGTTTAAAAATTAACATGAACTTGCATTCTTGGAAAAATGCACTGCATTTTTTTGTTGTTGTTGTTGTTTTGCAATTTTCTTTAAATAAATGCTTAAAATAAGAATATTGTTTATATGGAATTTGGGAGAAATTTCATCAGTAGTTTATGAAATAAAACAAAAAAACAAATTTTTCCAAAATATTACAGGTATGTTTTGGTACAGTGAACACTTCGTCTATACCGCTTTATCCTGTATACAAGGTCGTGGGGGAGCCTGGAGTCTATCCCAGGAGACTTAAGGCATCCTGGATTACACCCTGGTTGGGGTGCCAATCCATCGCATGGCACAAAGACATACAGTACACACTCACATGCTCATTCACACACTAATTTGGGAACAACAATTGGCCTAATCTGCATGTCCTTGGACTGTGGGGGGAAACCGGAGGACCTGTTGGAAACCCACCAAGTCTGGGGTGAACATGCAAACTCCATGCACACAGACAAAAAAAACAAAAGCAAGATCCAAAAAAATCAATAAATAAAGAGAGAGCAGAGCCACAAAGTATGTCTTGTGAATGGAATGTTGTCTCCTGAATGTGACTGACTGGAGGAAATTGAACTTGGACCCTGTCGGTGCAAGGCGACAGTGCTAACCACTAAGCCACCGTACCAAGCCGGTTTAAAAGAGAAAAATAGATTTGAAGAATATATTTGTTATGACAACAAATAAATGATCAGATCAGGTGTTTACAGTACATGGCTAATATTTACCTATTGAATGAACAGATTATCAAGGTTTACCTCCCCCTCTCACTATGATTAAAAAATTAATTCCGATCAGGCCAGATTGTTTCGATTAAAGTGTTTACATGATGCATTTTAATCCAATTAGTGAAATGTAGGGGTCCATGTAAACACATCTAGTAGCAGACAAGAGTAAGTGTTTATTTCTTTCTTGCTGGAAAGAACATAGGGAATGGTAGACAGACGATTTTACCACGACACTCAGACAGAGGTGGGTAGTAACTAGTTACATTTACTTAAGTAACTTTTTGAAAATAATGTACTTCTATGAGTAGTTTTACTGCACCATCCTTTTTACTTTTACTCTACCCACCTCAGCACTCACATATCTTCGACACTGCACACTCCCATGCAGTACCGTTTTTCCACCAAAGAGGGAGCTGGAACTAGAGATACGTACTGTAAATCTTTTTTTCTGTGCACATTTCAATATTTCAGACCATTTTTCCAGACACTGTGAGCACAAATCATTAGGCCTCAAAGCCAGATCAGCAGAACAGTGGAACAAGATGTTGCGCTCTGAATATTATCACCCAGTGAAGCTGTGGTGGTTAACACAGATCGCATGCATAATTCGAACTGCAGAGTGGCTTCTTCCCATCAGGAGCTTTCATTTGATGCAGCATATGGAAAAGATTTACTCCAAAACTCACAGAAACATCTCTGGAGCTTTTGGCTCTTGGTTCTTAATCTTCGGCGCTGAAGACACCCAGTGATCAGATGTTTATTTCATGAGTGTAATACTGCAGTATTAATGTGTTTCAGATCTATTGCAGTACTGTCATGTTGCTTACAGTATGTAGAAATCTCTACGTGTATTTCATAGTCTCTAAGAAGAGGGCAAGTTCCAGAAGAATTGTTAGAATCGTTGCGAGTGTGTGTGTACAGTATACTAGTATAGTATGTTCTACTACGTTCATGCACAGTCTCTCTATCTCTCTCTTTCTCTTTCTTTCTTTCTTTCTTTCTTTCTTTTTTTCTTTCTTTCTCAAAGCTTGTACCTTTAAGAGCCCTTAAGCCCCAGAGAGTCTGGAAATAGGCCACCTAATTAGAGGATGTGTTCAAATTAGAGAACAAAGCTGCTTTGAAGATGCATTTCTACCTGTTACATATTGCTTTCTCTTTTAAACTTAATTAAGCACCGCACTCATGCATGCTGTAATTTGTGCCATTTGAAAGAATGACCCCATTCCCTTTTTCCTGTTTAATGGCCACTAGGAGTAATGAACTTTTCCTTTCAGCTCATTCTATACCTTAATGCTACACTATTGACTTTTAGATCAGCTTCACTCCATTTTTTGGGCATTTGTTTGTTTTTCTCCTAAAGTTTCCCCGAATTAAAAATAAAAACATCATTAATCTTATACACAGGTGTCATGGGGGGAAGGGTGTACCCCACTTCTGTGCCCCCCACCGACCCTGTATAAAGAATAAAGTGGCGTAGATGACTAGCGTAAGAACTTGTCATTCATGCGTAGAGAGTTTGTAGAAATAGTTAAAAGTTTCAAGCTAAAAATACGCTGATCAGCATCTGGCACATAACTGCTCATAACTTACCTTCTACTCAACCTTCTGATTGCATTCATGGGGCCAGGTTCAGTTTTCATAGTGTACGGTGTCATGTCTGTGTATTAAGGATTGTGCCAGCTTGCAGGTGCATTATGGTCGTTTCTGTGTCTAATGGATACTCTAATGTGATACTCTATGTATCACATTGATTGGCTCTGTTGAGTGTTGCATATAGCCTCGCCCACCTCTGCTGTGACAAAATCTGGCTGGACCAACATACGGACATACTAGCATACAGAAAGAATTTTTTTTCGGAGACTGTACGAAATGTACAGATATAATTGAAAGAGCAAGTTCTGACCAATGTTCAGACAAAACTTTTCTTTTCTTAATATAGATGAGTGAGTCATGGGGGTGGTACAGCGGGTAATGCTGCTGCTTCAGGGCCTCAGATTTGATCATGATCTTACGTTATTGGAGCTTCGCACATTGTCCATTTTTGTTTCTGTGTCGGTTTCCTTCAAGAACTCCAGTTTCCTTAAAATTCGCTGAAACATCCTACTCGAAATTATCTGTGTGTGTGTTTGTATGCTGTTATGTAATGGTTGAGTGTCCTATCGAGTGTGTATTCTCAGGCTTAAGCATAATATCCACTGTGACACTGACCAGGATGAAGTGCTCATGAATAAATAATGCTCCTGTCCTAAAAGAGATTATACTGCGAGTTTGAATGATTTTGAACTGACCATCTTTCCTCCTGCCCCTGCCAGATGATGCATTCCTCCCGACCGGGTGTCCTGGCCCGGTGTGAATCTTTCAGTCTTTTTCTCAGTGCTTGTGTTGGCATTATGTAAATGCTTGACGTGCTGCCACCGCTGCCTGCGTTCTTTTGATAATTGTTGTTTTCTTTACATCATTTGGCACTGACAGCAGCTGTAATAAGTTATTAATGGTGCCAGGGGTGTCTACTCTGACATCTTGTGCTTGGTTTTCCAGCACATTAGGCAGCCCCTTCATTTCGGAGCGCAAAGGAAAGATGGCTGAATTGCTATCGTGGATGAGATGTGACAGTTAGAGTGGAGGACGAGGTACAAGGTTCTCGGGGATCGAGAAAGACATGCATCATGGAATGAATGTCCTCTAGATGTCCGTACAGCTGAGTCACTGGCAATCTTCAAGCAACAACTAAAGACCTATCTGTTTCTTAGATATTTAAAACATGAAAAACCTCCCAACAGTGTTTGACTGATAGTACGTAGTTAGTAACACAGTAACCAGTGTAAAGATCCATCTATCCATCCATCCATCCATCCATTCATCTATGAACTTCTGTAGTCCAACTAGGGACCATGGAGGCCAATGGCAATCACTATTTATTCCCATTGGTTTGACCATGGTAGGACCTCCGGTCAACACACATGCACATTCACACACTACGGGCAATTTGTGAACGCCAGTTAGTCTGATCTGCATATCTTTGGATTGTAGGAGGAAACCCACCAAGCACGGGGGGATAACAGGCAAACCTCATGCACACAGACCCAACACAGGAAATGAACCTAGACCCTGGAGGTGCAAGGCGACAGTGCTAACCACTCGCCACCGTGATCCGTTCAATGATAGAAGCCTCAAAGCACTTTTGTAAGCGTCAAAACTGTCAATATAAAGAGTGTGGACACCTAATGTATGGGTTTGCAACAACCACAACTAGAAATGTATGTAAGTTTATTAGCTTCATCCTGCGGTAAAGACGAACATCATGTGTGTGGTCTTGAATGTGGACAAGCCCGTATGAGATGACAAAACACATTAGAAGAGAAAATCGTGATCAAATTTACAGTCTTCAGTAGAGCACTTGGCTCTCAGCATGTGACAAGTTTCCTCACTGCAAGCTGCGTGTTTGCAAGCATTAAACAAAGCATTATCTTCTTCTTCTTCTTCTTCTTTTTTCCCAGCCGCACAAAAACACACAAGATGCATTCTGTGTCAGGAAGGCGAGTCAACTAGCTCCTTTTCCATTTGCATGACAGTAAGCCTCCAAACAATGAACCTCATCCATCTTCCCGCTCTCATTCTCCTGCGCTCTCTCTCTCTCTCCGTTCAGCTTCTTTCCTGAGTCATCCCTGCTTTCTCCTTTCCTAGAACAGAGCAAATATCAGTGACTGATTCCTCAGCAGCTGCCGTCCAAATATCAGCTCTGACAGATCGAGATGGCAGCCGCTCCATCTGAGAGAGAGAGAGAGAGAGAGAGAGAGGAATGATGAATCACACAACACCAAGTGGCTTTGTAAAATCTATTGGCACATAAGTGAAGCATAGACCTGCCAGTTCACAGATAATTTGTCTTAATCTACGCGGCGGTCAGGAAGACAGAGGAAGAACGATCGGAGGAAAAAGAGAGAGCAGCACTGATGGACGTGTCAGTGATGGACATGGCAGATATGGTTAGGACACAACAGATCTTCAGGATGGATGGAAGAAAAAAGAGAGTGAGTGAAGAAAAAGTGGGGAACAGGGACAGAAGCTAGATGAAGTTAGTGATGTAGTGGGGCCCTTAGGACCATTTATGGCTTTTATGCCTGTGTGAGCATGTACACACATTTTCTATGTGTGTGTGTGTGTGTGTGTGTGTGTGTCCATCCTTATTGTGTTCTCAGATTGCCCTGTATGGACGTCCGTGATAGATTAACCTTCTACAGGTTTATGTGATGGATTGAGACAAATGCAGTCCATAGTAGAACTAGCAAACGTTAGTCAGTTGATGGGCCAGGCCTGAATCTGGACACACACACACACACACACACACACACACACACACACACACACACACACACTGACTAGTTCAGCTCCTTTTTAGCCCATATGTTCTATCTGCATGCCCGACGTATTCTAGCAGTAGCCGTATTGGAAACTGGCAATTGAAGCCGTGATGAGTTGGACCTAAATCGATTTTCCTTAAGTGCTTTGGAGGATTTGGAGCGTTGCAATTCATTCTTTGCAACAAAGCCACACAACTGCGGTTCTTTCACAGGGGAAAATGTGCCTTAACTATGTCTAATTGGTAGAATGGCTCACATCCTTCTCCGCATCACTTCCTCAGGTCGGGTGTCGCCGCCCTCTACATTACACTCCATACACTTTCAGGCGCCAGAATATATTCCCTTGCTCAGCTTGTTGTTGTTGTTGTTGTGGCCACCGGACTGATGGATAACAAGGCATCGAGTTACGTTCGATCTTCTATGAAACCGACTGCTTGAACACTAATCATTTGATCCTGCTGGTTCTTTGTGACCCACAAGAAGCTGTTCACAAGCAGAGTTTTCATTTACTACAAAGTGTGTGTGTGTGTGTGTGTGTGTTGGGGTGTGTGTGTGTGTTGGGGTGTTTGGGGAGTAGTGTCTAACCAACGAGCCCTCCACTCGAGCAGATACTGTACCTTAATAAATGCTGTGGAGTCATTTCTTTTCTTGGTCAAATGTTAATTGAATAGAGACGGTGTTGTGGTGTTTGTGAATAAATCTTTCTTCTCGTCCTGTCCCACTCTCTCTCTCTCTCTCTGTCTCTCTCTGTCTCTCAGCAGAGCTCATGTACACAGTGGAGCTGGCCGGTGGACTGGGTGCCATTCTTCTCTTGCTCGTCTTCCTGGTCACCCTGTATAAGTGCTACAGAATTGAGCTCATGCTCTTTTATAGGAACCACTTTGGCAGCGAGGACGTGGACGGCGGTAAGACAGCGATGACTCTTTAACAGAGAACACTTTCACAATAGGAGCGATCAATCGTTTATAGAAAGATTTCCTCGCTACAGTATGTTACCCTTATTAAATGTTGTGTGAATTTACTGTAATTGTGATATACAGTACACAAACCTTCCATAGGAGCAAGATGCACTATATATATATATATATATATATATATATATATATAT
>JAQQZT010000023.1:15575890-15591434 GCA_030068275.1 Clarias platycephalus
CTGTGATGGATTGGCACCCTGTCCAGGGTGTACCCTGCTTCATGCCCTAAGTCTCCTGGGATAGGCTCCCGGCCCCCCACGATCCTGAATACAGGATAAAGCGGTATAGAATAAGTGAGTGAAACAGAGGGAGTTTAAGGTATAATCATGGGTGAAGGTGGTGTCGGTTAGTAAAGGACCAGTCATGAAAGCACTTTCAGTAAGAAAACACATCTGATAATGTTACGTCACCTTAAACAACACTTTGTCTACTTACTATAGTAATTGCTTTTAAAAATCGTCCTGAATTTCATCATGTTGTGATGTCCAGTTCCATGACTAACCTCACTGCTTTGCTCACAGCTAACGTGAGCTACAAAACTAATTAGCTTCTAACACAAGACTGAATCCAAAATCCTAACTAACCCCTGAACAAGTGCACTACTTGGTGTCTGGAACAAGAGATTTTACACCCTACATGCGCTGGGACACGCTGCAACTGAACCTATTTAATTATTGTACAGTGTACATGTTGGTTCAATCGTTTATAGAGGCAAAGGAGACTCCTCAATTCATGAATGTCTTTGTTTACTCCAGCACATTCAAACCTGATTTAGGGCCAGGGGGACCCTTCCTCAATTTCCACCCTGGCCCAACCTGTAAAATGTTTCAGTGTGCCGGAGTAAGCAAAGCCTTCCTAGAAGGTATGAACCTGATTTAATTTGCAACATGTTAAGGTTAAGGAAGACTTTGACATTTTACTCTCATTAGGTTGGTATGTAAGTTCCTGTTGGAGCAGCATCATGTCCAGTAGATAACATAATTGGCTAGGTGGAAAGTTAAATTATAAATGATAGTTAATGGTAAATAATGAAAACTAATAGAGGTTAAATTAAGTTGAGTTTTTATGCTAAATGGCTGCATTTCTTTTTTTTTTTTTTAAGTTTCTTTTCTGGTACTTTTACTTGATGACATTTTCTGGCTGGATACTGCCACCTTTAGGTGAATGAGATTTAGACATTTTATTGATCCTTTTACTTAAGTGTACTTTTTCTACCCTTGGTTTAAAAATGACCCTAATAAGATAAACATCTGTGCATTGAAATGTCTATAAGTTAATACTGTAGGACATAAGAAAGTTTACATCTGGTTTTATTTCATACTTTTCCGTCACATACTGTATATATATGACACACAATGATCATATTATTATATCATGAATTCATTAAACAACGCTACAATCACACCAGTAAGGTGAGCTTTACACTACTGTACATGTAGTTGTCCTCATAATGGTCAAATTAATCAGCATGTATGATCATGACCTTGACTCATAAAGGCTTGTCACTGCACACGTGAGGTAACCATGTAACTCTCCAAATCACTGATTCAACATTACGCCTGTGAAGTCTACCCTGAGAAAATCAGCCTCGGTTTGCTTGTTTTTACATTGTAATGTATAGGCCAACTTCTGCATCCAAATTCTGCACAGCATGCAGGCTGAATTAAACTCATGTCCGTGAACTTGGAAAATTGCCCCGTTTGTAACAGTGATGTGTCCAGTTTAGCTAAATGTGGCACAACCTTTTAACATAAAACTTTCTACAAAAGCTGTCATTCAAGTCATTATTTAAAATGATGCTGAGTCTCACTTGCAGTGAACTGCGCTCATCTGCCACTTTATTAGGAACACCTCCATGCAGCTACAGTATGTAGTTAGCCAATGATGTGACAGCATAAAACCATGCAGATCCAGATCATGAGCTTCAGGGAATCTTCACATTGAAGAATTTATTTGTCAGGTGTTGTTAATCTGATTTTGCTCTTCAGGATTCTTGGGGAAACAGCGATCGCGTTGACCAGTTTTGTAAGAAAAAAATATGCATATTTGTTTCAATGTCAATTCAATTCAATTTTATTTGTATATTATTATGGAAATTATGGAAGTTTGTATGAAATATGAATGTGTGTGAATCAAAATGACAAGAATTTGATGAATTTGTTTTATTCTTGCATTAGTGTAGCAGACCGTGGTAGCTCCATATTCATATTACATTATATTATTCACATGATCGATTGCCCATTTCAACTGGAATATCCGAAATCCTGAGCAAAAGCTAATGCTATTTAGTATAAAATTTTAATCATATTAAGGCTCCAAAAGTGATTTGTCCCCCCCAAAGTTAAAAGAGAGCCAGCAATATAAGACCTAGAAATGAGTCTTGGAAATAAAACACTCGATGTATACTGTCTCAGTGCCATTTCTTTTTTTTTTGAGAGACAGAGCATGAGGCCATGACTCACCTTATTCATTCATTTAATACATTTAGTCCACGTCTATTTGGTAATTAGGGATTAAATATCCAAATACATACAGTAATATGTGACCCTGTCTGTGAAAACCCAGCGTTCTGTGATCTTTCTGTGATCTTAATTGTCATTGGCCATTTTAGATTTCACATGAAAAGACATAAACCTGACAAGTGCAAACTTGTTACGATATTGCAATATGAATTTGACATGGTTACAGACACTACAGATTTTGTGCATTTTACCAAAAAACAATTTAAGCAGGGTCAGATGCTTCAAGAAACTCACACCAATTGTAGTATAAATACTCATGAAGAAATATGAATAATGTTTATTTTAAATGATTATTGTTTGAAGAGAGACAGTAAAATGCTGAACAATTGCCATTTTGGGACACATATAAAATCATCTCTCCAAAACAGCTAAAGTTAGTAACTTGAAATTTTTAGTGAAGCAAGATTGGTCACTTCCATGTTGCACAAAGTTCAGAAGTAGCTTCTTTGGCCACCCACATTTCCTGTAGTATATGTATAACATAAACAATAAAATAAAATCAGCACCAATACTGTGTTTTGGCCGTTTGATAACATTCACGATTTCCTTCATATCCATTCATTTGTAGGATTCACCAATATTTTCTTCTTTTTTGTCTTCTCTTCTCTTTTTTTGTCTCTTATTACGAGTGGTCGAGAGTACTGTTACCAAGATAAGAAAAACCCCTCCCATTTTCACAGTCTGCAAATTGTTTACCCGAATTTTATAACTGTTAACATGACAGTAATAAAATTAAGAAATATTTTGTGTCATATAATCAAATTTAGATGACTGTGTTTTTGTATGAATTACACTGATTGGATTATTTACTTGATGTGCTAAAGAGATAATACTGGTCAATTGATCCAATTAAGACTATAAAGTACCCTTGGATACTTGTGTGTGTACTGCTTACAGATGCTGTTATGTGCTTTGGCCATGCAGGGCTTACTCAGGGAGCGCACTTTCAGAGATCACACAGATTTGATGAGACGAATAAATGGATGCTGAACCATTTCGGATTGCCACGAGCACTCTAAAACACATCATTATGGAAATAGCTATCCACTTTAACTGTTATAAAAATAAAAATTAATTAATTAATAAAAAAAAAGAATATATATATTTTTTTTCTTTTTTTCTTTTTTTTTTTTATAACAGTTAAAGTGGATAGCTGTTTCCAGCTATATATATATATATATATATATATATATATATAAACACTCCATACGCTTTCTTTACCAGTGTGTCCCTCAACATTTCCAGCATTACAGAACTTTTACCATATACAGTGATCACACTCTAGATCTTAAACTTAAACTGTACTTTTTATGTTATCTTAAAGTACTGCTGTACTGTAGTTCTTCTTCTTTCTTTAGTGCTGCCTCTAATTCTTGCACACGGATTGCACACGGCACAATATGCATCTGTCCTTATATGGTGTTTAGGTGCATGACCTATGCTAATCATTCATGCATCATTCAGCTCACCTGTGTAAGATCAGATTGAGATGGTTAAGGAAGTTTGGTGCGTCTGGCATTGACTTCTCTTTAACATTAAGACAAAAAAATGTAAGAGAATGTTGCTGCATGAGGCCCGTTGTCATTGGTAATTGATCACAGATAATATTCAAGGAACATTGTCTCTGTTAGTGTCTCTGTGTCTGTTAGTGCAAACTAACAATATAATCTACATGATTCCTATCTAATCAATGTCATTCAAGCACAAACAAATCCAGCAGTGGTTACTATATTATATAGGGAAACCTACTGAAGTGTGATCATCAGCCAGCCGTGCAGCAGCTGCAGTAATTTACACCACCTCTCTGGTTATTAATGTTTCATCATTTAAAAATCTTTAGAACTCTGACCTGCTTCTGTTTTATTGTGGGCTCTAATGAACATATACATTTCAACCCCATGCTCTGTTTATTTCCTTCAGTCGCAACGGAGAAATTACAAGCAGTTTATTTGATAAATTGTGTTCAGCGGTGTGACTCGCTCTGCCTGACATTCCATTAAACAAATTGACTGGGCCTTGAACTTTAAAACAGGACAACACTGGCTCAATATTTCAACAGATTTAACGTTGTGTGTCTGGAGTTTTTAAATTGTCTGACTTTTTGTGGGATTCATAATTTCTTTGAAAATAATGGTAATAATAATAATAATTAGGTGATGCTATCGACTTCTCTAATTGGCGGTTCTAAATTGGGTGAATGTTGACCGGAGGTCCTACCACGATTGTGAAAATGGGAATAAATACCATAGTCACCATTGGCCTCCACAGTCCCAAGTTGGACTACAGATGTTCTTAGATAGATGGATAGATGGATGGGAATACTTCACTGTCCACTGTTAGTTTGCTCATTTTAAACATTTATTTTCAGTTAGTTTTCTGCCAATTGAATAAGAAAACGTGCAGCATGAAATTTTTCAGGTTTGAAAATCTTTGATTTTGTTGACAATGTTCTATTACAGGAATACGACATGAATTTAGGTGTATATTCTATGTACTGCTTACTTGACAAGAAGTATCCTTTTAATTGCAGCGCAGACATGTTTCAAACGGAAGTAAAACTTTTCTGAAGTGGTTGTCACTGTGAGGTTATTCATAACGTCCTCTAACAGGCATTGGCAGGCATCTGTGCTGAAATGGAGAGCGAGAGAGAGAGAGAGAGAGAGAGAGAGAAGAAGGTGGGAGAGAGATGAAAAAAATATTGCCGAGAGCCAAGGGACCTGGCATATAGAATGTCACTAAGTCAGACAGAATCTTACAAAGCTGTTTTGTTTTTTTTCTGAAGCCATGCTTTTTTTTTTTCTTTTTAGCCACCTCGATACTTGACATTCTGGACATTTCTTGCTATTAGTGCGGCGAGAGTTGCAAGGCTGTCCCTCTCCAGAGCCTGAGCGTAATAGATGGCTCTAAGTCAGATAGGAGAAGAACGAGCAGGATAGGGATGAATGGGACTTAACATGAGTGCCTTGAACTTAATTCCAAACAGCAATTGTCTCCTTTAATTGTAGCACTCCAGTGAGCTCGGGGGAGAGGGAAACAGATTTTCAATTTGCTCTCAGTTTAAGGGGATCAGTTTCAATAAGCCAGTAGGCCATGCCCACAGCTCCCTGAAGAGATGCACATGTCCCAGATACACAGAGGTGATTATACCTTTTCCAAGCTCTCTTTCTCACACATATGCCCCGCCCCCGTTCAACGACCTCATTAGCTGAGGAACCTGTCCGTCAGAGATCTTCACTTTTACATAATCATTTTGTAAGTGGGAAGAGGTTGGGTCAATGGCTTCTCCAGCTAAATGAAGTTCCTAATCTTGACATGACACTCGGGGCATCTTCGAATTATTGGAATCACCCGAATTACAACCAGCGGAATGGGGAAAAGAGTTCGAGTGCCACTTTGTGCTGTAATTACTAGTAAGAACCTTAGGCTGAAATTGTTCCATAATAGCTGTCTCTTGTCCCAATTTTTTTTTTTTCTTACAAATGTCAAGTGCATGTTTAATAACATCTCAGAGCCCAGTAATCACCATCCCTGTTTCACAGCCCAGTAGAGATCAATTACACGTCAAAGAGAAACAGAACTGCAGCACTTTTATTTTTTAACCTTAAACTTAAATATGACCATATGGCTCTATATTTACTTTAGTTTATTTTTATTTTTATTTTTTTTACATTAATATTCCATTAGCATTGGGTGACTTACACGTTTTTTTTCTTCTTCTGTTTTTTTACTGCAAAAACAATGAGAGCATATGAAATTAAATAATTTGAATGAATATCATGAATAATGAAACAGTTACATCTGTGCCTGTTTTTACAACCTGTGCCCGAGTCACCTTGAAGAACAAAAAATAAGATTTAGACTGCAAAAAGTTGCATCAGACAAACAACTGGTGTTCAAACAGAAGTGATACAGAGGACTGATGCAGCGCTGCAGTGTATACCGTAACCAATATCCTGACGCGCAATAACACTTGATCCGTTTTTAATGTAAAAATTGAAGTGTATTTCTATTTCAAACTGATTGATTTGTCACAATGTGTTGATTAACTCAAAGCTCAACAACCGAGTCTTATTCTTTGTAAGCGCAACTCTTTAAATTTCTGAATCGAGCTATCCTTTGAAATCTCCTTCTGGGTTGTCATTGGCAAAATAGTTTTTTTTTTAATAAAAAAAGGACTATGCTGTTTGAATATTTAAAAACTGGCAAGGATCTGTATGTTATTTTTTGTTCATACAGATGTGAATGAGAATCCTTTAGTCAGTCCTTTGCTTCTTTTGGAAAGCATTGCTGTCAGGGAGAAGATAATTAAATCTAATACTAGCATGTCTCATGCCTCAGGGTTTAAAAGGTTTGAAGTAGTGTACTGAAGGTTTAAAATCACGATGAATGTTTGCCATGTCAGGCCATGTTTTTTTTTTTTTTTTTTTTTTTTTTAAATATAAGGACCAGGGAATGAAATTAGAAAGCTGACATATGTAGCATGTAATTTAAAAAAGTTTCCCTAATGAGCAGAAAACATGTCAATGCACATTCAAACAGTAGCTGGCATTAGTGCAAAAGACTAGCAGACTAATTCACTGAAATATGCTAATGTAATACACTGTGAAGGACAGCTAGTCAGGAAGAGAAAGGGTGCTCCTATTTGCATAATGCAAACACTTTCCAGTGTGCTTTCATCTATTAGTAGTAATAGTAGAATTTTTAAGAAAGTGTGCTTGAGCAAGCAGCATATTACTGTTCTTTGGTACATTCAAGTAGAGCTTTTTTTCCTTCTTAACATATACAGTTTGTATACAAGTATAATTCAAAGAAATAAAACAGATAAAAACTTCCAAACTGTGATTATATGGATGAACGCTAAGTGCCGTTTCAGAGTCGGTGACTTACAATACTTTCACAAACAAGAAGTATATCAGTATTCAGATATCTCCTACAGCTGGGCTTAACTAGATTTCCTAGGCGGCCCATTTACATTATTGAAATGACGTGCAGATCACGCCTGCCTGCAGGACATTTTTCTCCTTATGTGTGGACCTCAAAAAAAATGTATAGGATAACATTTTAGAAAGTAAAGTCTCCTGCAGCGGGAGCTTAGCGGTTGGCAATGAGTCGTACTGATCAGAACTCTGAAGTTTGGATTCGCATCAGGGTCGGTCCTGTGTTATTGTGTTATGACCCTGACGACATACTGTACAGTAACAAGCTCAGATACAGTACAGTGAATTTCATTGTAATGTGTGTGTGGCTAATAAAGGCTTTACAGTACATCCATTGTGAACTTTTATTAAATATGGCACAGTGTTATCTTATGAGAAGTGTACATTAATAGGGGGAGTGTTCAAGTCATACCGGGACTTCTGATTGTGCAGAATAACAGATCTCGGTTATGACCTTTATTTCAGTCCACTGGAGATTCAGGTCTGAAACACCAGCCTTCTACGAACTTCTTTAATGGCCCAAACATGTGGAAATACAGTAGGTTGCAACAAGTGGCGTTGGTGAATGATGTGTGTAGAGTTCCCACAGGCAGAGGAGTCTCTTCTGCAAGTTGGTGAAAAGTCATCTGTCAAGTTTCGAGCGTCAGGCTGAACATTCAGAGAAACGACTCCAGCGTCTCGTCTCGTCTCATTACTGTGACAATCAGTTTTACACCTTCATTCACCAGAAATTTCATCACAAATCCTGGTTGGACTTGAATGCCCTTGTAGTTACAGGTAGAGATTACTGGTTAAATAAACAGAATCCATATCGAAAAACGTTATGGATACAAGATATATAAAAAATATATATATTCATAATTTGATTAGATTCTGTAACATATGGAAAAGATTTAGTTTATACTTATTATACGTATTATTCTGGTGGCTCAGTGTATAGAACTGTCTCTTCACACCTTCAGGGCCAGGGGTTGAAATCTTGCCTGGAGGCGGTATGTGTATAGAAGCATGTGTTCCACTCATCCTTGGTGCTCCAGGTGCTCTGGTTCCCTTCTCATTCCAAAAACATTCTGTTTAGGTTGGATGGCATTTCCACATCACCCCTAGTCTGTGTGTCTGTGTGTGTGTGCCTGTGTGTGTGTGCTTGTGGCCTTCATTGTGTGAGCACCTCGTCCATGGTGTCCCCTTCCTTATTATTTGGATGCAAGAAGAAGCTTATAGGATAAATACTATAGATAATGGATGGATGTATAGTTACAGCATACACCTGCTTGACTGGTCACTTACTGTAAATGAGTTTGAATTCAACCTCAATATCTCAGTAACCATGATGTCGAATTGGATCTAATGTGTTCTGTCTGTAGAGAGTTCAGGAATAAAAATATATGGATCCATTAAAAGGCCAGAATGTTATTGTACCCGTTTAAATAATAAAGTTGATGTTCAAAAATTGGATTATGTTCAGAGGTTGTTAAATGTTTTATTCACTCCTGGTTTTTTAGAAACCCCTACTAAAGAAGGCATGGTGACTGCGGTGTCTCTGAAATGGGTTTGCAAAAGAAAGTGTTACTACTGTATATCAGGAGATGGGAAGAAAAAACAGACTGATGAAACGGATTACATTTGTAGTCTAATGAAGTCTAATATATTGGGTTTGGGAGTTATGAATAGTTGTAATAATGCTCTTGTGATGGTTACCGCTGAGATCTGCAGTGAGCAGGCAACACCGCTCGACACCAACAGTGTCAAAATGTGTGAAAACACCACTGTGCGATCTCGACTGTCTGATCAGTGCTTAGAGTCTCAGCTTCGTATCTTGTGCCACCCGCTTACTGAGCTTTGCACCATGGCTGTCTGAGGGACAGAGCGTAGATACGAGTGTGGAGGCCCGGCACACTGAGTCTACATGTGGGCAGCTGAAGGGGAGAGGCGCTGTGTGTGTGTGTGTGTGTGTGTGTGTGTGTGTGTGTGTGTGTGTGTGTGTGTGTACGTACGTGTGTGTGTGTGTGTGTGTACGTGTGATGTGCTGTGCTCAGGCTCTGGATCACAGCTTCCTGCAACACTTTGGCTCAATGACAAGAAGAGCCAAACAGAAAAACATGATCGATTATTCCTCCTCCAAATCACAGTCTCTTCTTGTGCTTTTACTCTCTTTGTTTTGACTTTTGTATCTTCTCTCTCTCTCTCTCTCTCTCACCTTCTCGCTCCCCCGACAGAAGCGTGATTCATTTGTATTTAAATAGTGATGAGCTGATGATCTGCCTACCTCTCCTCCTAAAGGACGGCCCTCTCTTCTTGCGCAGTGGATTTTCTACATGCATCTCATGCACTGAAAATGTTTATTTGTGTCTATTCCTGACGCAAGGTCGAACGCGATTACGCCTGACCCTTAACCTGACTTCAGCCCACACTAGCATCGATAGCACAACGAACCGCAGACAAGAGGAAATCCATTCTCTCGGCAGTCAGAGGGAAATGGAGGCGCTGGTGGGAAAAGAAAAACTGAGACTGAGATAAAGATAAAGACGCGCTGAAAAGTGTGATTCAGGAGCGACTGCTAGGAGAATAGTAAAGAAATGATGGACGAGTAAGAGAGAGTGATGGGTCTGTCTGTAATCTGAAATGAGCCATTACGGCAGCATATGGGATGCACCTGCCATGTGCCGTCTGCCTCCACGCTTCTGCACAACTGCCGACGACAGAAATGTGAGGCAGAGTGTGGCAGGAAACTCACGAGAGGCTTGCTAAAAGTTGGGGCTATCATTATAAATTCTGGCAGACATTTTTTTGTTGTTCTGTTTTAACGTTCGCTTACAGTAGTAGGAGCAGCAGCTTCGTGTCCATGTTTGTGTGGAGTGCATTAAGTCTACAGGTACTGTAGATCCCCTGCCTTCAGACAATGTAACGTGATATGAAAAGCTGTAATGCAGTTTGCTGAGATTTGCATAATTATTTTTCATAACATTACCTTTTTTATATTTATATACTCCTGTATGAACAGGCTGGTTAGGTGGTGTAGTAGTTAGCACTGGCGCCTTGCACCTCCAGGGCCCGAGTTCGATTCTGTGTGCATGGAGTTTGCACGTTCTGCCCCGTGCTTGGTGGGTTTCCTCCGGGTACTCCGGTTTCCTCCCACAGTCCAAAGACATGTAGATTAGGCTAATTGGTGTTGCCAAATGGCCCGCAGTGTGGAAATTAGCATGTAAGTGTGTATAATGTGTGTGTGCGTGTGTGTGTGTGTGTGTGTGTGCCCTAGGATAAATTATCAACCCGTCCTGTGACCCTGTATACAGAATAAAGCGGTATAGACAATGAGTGATTGAGGGTAACGATGATTCTTGTATAAACCTGAAATATGCCTTACATGATTATTTTTAATTCCCTCCAAGACCGAATCTTGTTACTTACATTTGATGACAAAATGTAAAACAGGCTACACACATCCATATTTTTTTTGCATCTGCCCTATGCCCTAGCGCCATTTATTATCTTTTATATTCTGATCATTATTATTATTAACTAACATGTATGTTATCCATCTTGCCTTGTAAGTGAGCTCAGGTTTTGCTTTAATCATAATGAAAGCTAGTATAGTGCACTACTTAAAGAAAGATTGCTCACCCTCCTATCTTCTCCTCCCTCTCCGTCATCTCTTGCTCACGGCTCCCTTCCAGTCAATGGAAGGATGAGCGATGCGACTCGATTAGCCTTTCTGGGGGATAATTATGAGCGGGAAAAAAAAAGGTGCAAGGGAAGAGTTTGAAAGATAATGAATAAGAGAGAAAGAAACCGGAATCGACATGAGCAGAGAGACCGAGTGGGATGTGAAGAGAGAGAGAGAGAGAGAGAGAGAGAGAGAGAGAGAGAGCAGCAGGGAGGGAGGAAGGGGATGGGAGAGAACAGATATGGATGTTAGGGTCGTAAAGAGACCGAGAATGGGGATATGGAGGGAAGGGAAATAGATTGGGTGGTGAGGCATTAGGAAGAAAGATAGAGGGGCCAGGAGACACATTGGGCTACAATCAGAGTGGAAAGTGTCTGCAAGAGAGAGAGAGAGAGAGAGAGAGAGAGAGATGCTCGTGAGGGACCATTCTGAGATAAGTGCTTGGGACACATTAGTGTTCCTGAGAGGCTATTTATTGGACAGACAAGCACCACGTTAAACCGAGTCATCCTATATTATCTTGATTCACTAATTATTTGGATTAATTGACTTCTTTCATTTGTTATAAATACAGATTGGCTGTAAAAAAAAAAAAAATCCTCAGGTGCAGTTTCGGCTGCAATTTTATGCCTCCTGTCTTCCAGATGAGTAACTCCGGCGCTACCACACCTTCGACCGGGCTTAGCATTTACACAAAGGTGCTATGTCATAGCCGATTTCAGCTCCTCCCACCATGCAGAAAGAAAGAGCAACAGAAATATATGTACACACACACACACACACACACACACACACAAAACAGGAATACGAACCGCATGGAATTGAGCACCAGAAGCAATCGATACTGACAGACCATACAGAGAACCCTGCAATCTATACACTACAGCCAACTTCGCCTAGGGAGCATGTCATGTTTCACTGCCTTACTGTACCACCTAAAGCACAAAATCTCTGGCTGCAAACAATCACTTATTGTGAAGCATTTCATCAGAGAGCAGCACAATCTGGCAGCTATAAGTGTGTAAGTGTAGCCAGCCCCCACATATTGTTTCAGCATTCTGTATACATGTAGGCAGTTAAAGCCCTAAACAGAAAGTTTGAAAATGTATCCTTATCCCCAACTTTCTTGACGTTGTTATTATTATTATTTCTTTTCCAACCCATGGACATGTATCAGCTCCTACACCCACGCTTGCAAAGAGGACTACTGTTCACGAGTCAACTGGGATTACATACTTGACTTTGCGTATATATGTGGGCTGTATTTACACAAGGTCAGGTTTTCCCACACCATCAACCTATTCTGCAAAGTCGGAACTCCTTTTAAAACTTATGGCTTTACCCTCATCATCATGCAAATGCTGAGATCTAATAGCATCTGTTCTGTATCAACTCGCTCTTACAGTAACACCAGAGCTAATATTGATATGCTGAAAAGCACATGGACAGGATGATTATTATTGCATAAAAAGGTGGTGTCAGTTAAAGTGCAGGACATTATGCGGTGAGCAGATTTCTCCTGGGCAACGTTCTACATTTGAATACCTTGGACTGCCTCTCAAGGGTGACCAATCTGTTCTTAAACACATCAAACTTTTTCAAAATGAGATTAGTGAATTGCTTTCTGTGACTTTAATCAACCGGAGCTGTGTCGTGAAATGGATATTGATATGTACTGTATACTCATTGTCAAGCCTCATACATCACATGCACTTTTTCCATTTTGTTCTGATCTGTCAGCTATTGATGATTATTGATTTTATGTAGGATTATACATGTCCAAACATTTTGAATGGACAAGAGGCATTCAGTGAGTGCTGATATAGAGTATAACAGCACTGGGATGTTTAACTATATACAGTATATCACTCCGCTTCACAGACGTTCAGAGGCTTCATTTACATTTCTCAGATTGGATGGCTGTAGAAAATATTAGATTCTATTTTTGGAGTAGTTTTGCTCAGATCACTCATTGTCTATACCACTAATTCTGTAGAGGGTCACAGGAGGCCACATTTGGTAGGGTTCAAATCCAAATTTTATTCGTCACATACATCCAGTCATACACAGTATGATATGAAGTGAAATGCTTATCTTAGTTTATGGGTTAGTGCCAATCCATCTCAGGACAAGCACACACACTCACTCAATGCCAATGAGCCTTATCTGCATGTCTTTGGACTGTGGGAGGAAACGAGGCCCCAGAGGAAACCCACCAGGGCAGGAATCAAACACTCGACCTCGGAAGTGTGAGGCCATTGTGCTAACCGCTAAGCTACCTGGCCATTTGCAGTAGTTTCAATTAGACATAATTCTTAAGCCAAAGGTGCTTTTCTGTATGTCTATATTCTCATTTGAAGTCTGAATGGTGCACATAGACAGCCCTCTCTTTTTAGGGTATATTTGGTTCTTTCCAGCCGGAGAGCACTGTGTAGTAGACCGCTCATCAGTGCATCTGTAGGAGTCAACCACAGATATTATGATCTAAATTTTGTTTTGTGCACATCCCCAAACTGTTCCCACAAAGTTGGGAGAATGAAATTGTCCAAAATGTCTTGGTACGCTAATGCATTAAGAATTCCTTTCACTGGAAGTAAAGTCCCCAACTTCTGAAAAACAACCCCACACCAGTTCCAACATGAGTGCACACCAGAGCACAAAGCAAGGTCCATAAAGACATGGATGAGCGTGAGTGTGGGGTGGAAGAACTTGACTGGCCTGCACAGAGTCCTGACCCCAGGGTACCTTTGGGATGAATTAGGGCGGAGACTGGGACCAGGCCTTCTCGTCCAACACCAGTGTCTGACCTCACAAATGTGCTTCTGGAAGAATAGTCAAAAATTCCCATCAACACACTCGTAAACCTTGTGGAAAGCCTTTCCAGACGAGTTGAAGCTGTTATAGTTGCAAAGGGGGCGGGACCAACATCATATCAAACCTTGTGGATTAAGAATTGGATGTATATATTTTGTTTGTATATATACTGTATTGGGGTTTAAATCAAATAAGAATAAGAAACAGATAGTAATTTATTGTAGCTCTTTATATCTGAGTTAACACATATAAATGATATATTTTTCCAAATTTTGGATGACGATGCCTCTCTCAAATAAATAAATAAATAAATAAATAAATAAGCAACAGCCCTCGTGTCATATTACAGTACTTAATTACTTAAATACGCTTGTTCTAATAGGTTATCATGTGCATGCTGATAAGGTACTGTAGGGTTTCCTGTGGAGAGTTATATATTTAAAATTCTGTTAACATTTTTTGTTGCTGTAGTAGACAAGAAACCAAACACTTCAGGAGATAATGATGGTAAAGCAGTAATGAACACCACCACTTTAATTATGTCCATATAACGGCACATACAGAACCACTGTGCTTCATTCCTGCCTGTGTGGCTATCTATTCAGGTCAAATTGTTTCTTTTATTTATTTATTTTTCTTTCATACATGTTTTACTTTAACACTAAACTCACTACATGTGATTTAACAATGCTATCATAAAGAAAATGAAAACACCATATCAATGTCCTTGGAAGAACCTAAGTGCGACTATAAAACTGAAAGTTTCTGCAGAAAAGCAGGAAGGAAAGAAATATATTCACTATTCACGCTATGTATTAAAGCGTTTGAACTTCTCAACCTTGTTTTTATTTATTCATTTATTTATTTTTTACCACATAGACAAACGAACATTCCTTTTCCCGCTATAGATACTGTATATTAACACATTCCTTCTATCACATCCCCTGTGTTTAGGGAATGCAGGTCGACCGTATATTTTTGCATTATTTATGTGTCAAAATATTTGAGGTAGTTTTATCTGTCTGGTAACTCCACATCTGCTGCTATCATCTCATAATACAGAAATATTTTAGCCATGATAGCTGTCTTTGGACTTTGTACAGCTTATTTGGCAACTAAACACAGACTTGAGGCTACCTGCAGAACACCGATCCTTTAGAAGGATTAAAGTTTGTGTTTCTTTCCAAGTGTTTGAGGATCTTGTGGATTCCCCAGGGTTTCATTCTGAGCTAGCACAAAAATGATTTATTATCTTCAGGACAGTGATGACACTACACTGTTTATAGCGCCTGTGATTGACTGAACAGTTTACATTAGTATTGTCGATGTCTACAGTATACAGTATGTTTTAGGGCTTATTTTAAGGTGGGAGTTTTGTTGTTTGTGGTAAAGCATATATATATATATCAGTGGCGGCTGCTAGCTGGCTACTTTCCCCTTCCACGAGCTACTTTAATTAAATGAACGAACTAACTTTACAATGCTGAAACAAGGAGCAAAGTCAAGAACGCTATAATATGGTTTTTTTTTTTATTATTAAAAGAATGATTTGTACAAACAAAAATGGTTTATATCACCAGCAAACAATACAGAGTGCTGCGGTTCGTCGTACCACTTCACCTGAGCTCGAATATCTGTAGCGCTGATGTATACTTAAGACATGCTGTCAATCAAAAAAGGGGTTCCGCCATTAAAACAGCTCCTCCAATCATCATGCAGCAGCCCAGCGTCCTGGCCCGCCCACTGCTCCATTCACCCCCAGAGAAGCCGAGCTTCCCTGGAAGTG
>JAQQZT010000023.1:15599916-15611142 GCA_030068275.1 Clarias platycephalus
GTGTGTGTGTGTGTGTGTGTGTGTGTGTGTGTGTGTGTGTGTGTGTGTGTGTGTGTGTGTGTGTGTGTGTTTATATCTATATATACAATACATACACAAATATGCTTTTAGATGTGTATGTATCTACCTGATTGAGTATTTGTACTGCATGTGGTTGTATGTACTGTATGTCTATGATGTGTCTTTCGACCCCACATTTAAATTCATTTAATATTCCATGAGTCATATCAGATCAGCCATACTGTAACATTCAAACATTAAACATTAAGCCCAGTATGGTACATGTTTTCCTTGTTCTGCCAGGGCAGCGTTGGCCCATTGGGACATGAGTCCACCAGACCTGTGATGTCCGGCACTGGGACATGGCGCATATCCTGCATTGACTTTTCTCAGCGATTTATAATACGTAGGCTGTTCTGTGGGATCCGACCACACAGGTTGACCTTTGGTCCCCACACGCATAGATAAGCCTGGGGTGCCCATAATCCTGTCACCAGTTTACTGGTATATAATTGATAATCAACGTTATTCAATTCACCTGGTGGTGGTGGTGTTAATGTTAAAGCTGATTGGTTTATGTTGTGCATCACTCATTGTCTCCAGCCTCATTTTAATATAATGTATTAATATATAGTAATATATTTGTTATATTAGTTATATAAACAAAACTCTTGGCAAACCTCATTGCTTTAGGACCTCATTAGAATTTTGTCACTCTTCCATGGCATTACCTACTTTTATTACTTCCAGGCAGCAAACAACACTAAAATGCTTCTGTGCTTCCACGTCTGTCAGGGTCTATTTATGGAAATAAAGCAAATTCCAAATTTTTAAAACGATTTTACACCTACTAATGTTACTGAAGGTGTTCATTTGAAATCCTTATTAATTTAGTGCTGTTTATAAAAATCTGCTGTTTCTTTCATTTGTCCTGGTTGTTTAAATTTTCCATCGTCACACTGGGAGTGAGTGAGTGCGTGTGTGTGTGTGCGTGTGTGTGTTTGTAAGAGAGAGAGAGAGAGAGAGAGAGTGTAATTGACCTCTGATGGGACTGTTTGCCTTTAATATGGGATGAACACACAGGGTTACTAAAGCTCACCGAGCTCTACACCTGATTTATTTTTCCAATTATGTTTTTAAAGTTATAAAGTGCATGGAGTGTTTAAGTCACAGGAGGACTTTGCAGCTTCAGACGTATCCTTCATTATCATTACATCGTCTGCATTAAATTCCTGTTAGCAACTTAATCATTTATACTACTAGATAAACATTATTAAGTTAAAGACCTGAAATGAGATGCTGGTGTGGCCGGCAGGCAAATGGTACCCTTGGAGGAGATGGAAAAAAGGTTATGAAAAAAGCAGTAGTATCATACAGTAGATAGACAGACATACAGACTTTGGAACCTCTGTTGTCCAACTTGCAAATGTGGAGGCCAGTGGTGACCACTGTACTGTATTTATTCCTATTTATTACGACCATGGTAAGACCTCTGGTCAACATTCACAAACTACAGGCATTTTGGAAATGCCAGTTAGTCTAATCTGCATGTCCTTGGACTGCAGGAGGAAACCAGAGTACATGAAGGAAACCCACCAAGCAGGGGAGTAATATGCAAATTCCATGACAGGCATCGAACCTGCACCCTGGAGGTGCAAGGCGACAGTGATAACCACTTAACCACGGTGCCGCTAGCTAGATTGATTGATTGATTGATTGATTGATTGATTCAGAATCATAACCTGTAATCTAAAATTCAGTCATTTAAAAATCTATGAACATATGGTAGACTTTCACACACTCCCACTGCAATTCTTTTTTTAGTCTTTGGTCTCTTAGCCTTTGGTCCAATCTACCTCTTCATCTCCACTTTTTCACTTTGATATGTGTGTGTAACAGTAAGTCTCAGTGTAGTGTGACTACTTTATAAAGTAACTCCTACAGGCTTTGTTAGCCCTGCAGTGGCGAATCCCGTATTAAACTGGGGAAAACTGGTCTTCTTCTGTTTTCAAAACACAAAAGCAAATCATAAGTGGCAAAAATAAAAAATCAAATAGCTTGGTGCCAGTTTCTCTTCTGTCAAAGTCCCTGCACTGTTGCTGTGATACGTTTCTGCTGAATCTTTCGATCACACTTTATTTATATAAATTATTTATGTTTAGGTTTCACCAATGACCATTTCCAGGATGACACGAGACTCCTTAGAGGTACAGCTTTCACCACTTCTGTCAGTAGTCGTAGTCTGCACTTTTTTGTTTTGGAACTTTTTCAGACATGGGTGGCTCAGCGTTTTTTGACTAAATCGCGATTCAGGTCTGTCACACTGCTAGCTCAGGGACCAGGACCGTGAATCTGATACGAGATGCTCAGACGCCTCTCAGGGGCTTACTTCTGTAACGTCAGCTCACTGTTAGTAAACCTGGTATCAGACAAGCTGCAGACAGTGAAGAGTGTGGGAGTTAATATGGAGAAAGAGAGACGGAGAGAAAGAAGAAAAAAGAGACAGATAGAAGTGGGACATACAGAGACAATAAGACAGACACGTAGACACAATGAAAGTAGTAACACTTACTAAATCCATTAGTAAATCCTGAAAAAAGCACATTAGCACAGCCCAAAGTGTTACGCTTTGTTGTCTTTTTGAGCTTAATAGCAGCGTGCGGCATTGGTTTCGCATGTTAAAGTGTCATTGTTGTTTCTGATTAAACCTGCAATTGAGTCGTTGAAGTGCTACAGCTGGCTCGGGCTTTCTTTGTTAAATCCAACAGAGAAGAGTGTAGTGTTGGGGAGGGAGGGGGGAGGGGGGAGGGGGGGGGGGCAGCTTTTAGAGAATGCCTGTGCTTTTGTTCACGTCCCCATCCTGTGTGTGCTTGTCCTGTTTTGTGTAAATTGTCTCACATTTAATAACGTTTTATAAATGTACCTGATAGAAACACTTTGAAAGTAGATGTAACACTATTCTCACATCAATAATGCTGTTTGTTTAACTGCGCGCCTGTATTATATCCTCTCTTCCTTTGTCTCCAAGCCTACATCGAAGACGTCGCGCGCTGCGTGGACCAGAGCAGACGGCTCATCATCGTCATGACACCGAGCTACGTGGTGCGGCGCGGCTGGAGCATTTTCGAGCTGGAGACGCGTCTGCGCAGCATGCTGGCGAGCGGCGAGATCAAGGTGATCTTGATCGAGTGTGCCGAGCTGCGGGACACCATCAACTACCAGGAGGTGGAGGCGCTTAAGCACACCATCAAGCTGCTCACCGTCATCCGTTGGCCCGGGCCCGAGGGCAGCAAGCTCGGAAGCAAGTTCTGGAAGCGGCTACGTTATGAGATGCCGTTCAAGCGGCGTGAGCGTGCACTCTCGCACGAGCTTTCGCATGAGCTCTCGCACGAGCAGGCACTGGATGCTGGCGAGCTGCAAAGCGTCTCGGCTCTCTCCATGGCTGCGGCGGCGTCCACGGCTGTGGCGGCCGCACGCCCAGAGCTGCGCTCCACCTTCCGCAACAGCAGCTGCCACGCCCCGCTCGGACAGAAACACTACTACCGCAGCTATGGGTATGACATGCCGCCGCTGGCGACGCTGCCCGCTCATCATACCTACTGCAACATCCCTATGACTCTGCTGAACGGACAGCGCACACAGGGCAAAGCACAGCGCACCGAGCAGCAGCAACAGCTCGAGGAGCAGCACGCCAATAACGCCATGCTGCCGCTGCTTCCACGTGAGACGAGCATCTCCAGTGTCATCTGGTGACAAAAACCTGAGGGTTCTGGTGCCAGGAAAGGACCGTTTTTCTTTTTTTTTGTTTGTTTGTTAGCAACAGTCTTTAAAACCTTGTTGATACCTTTCCGAGTAATGTAAGCGAGAAGAGAAATGACAAACACCGGTTTATAGGGACTGCTGTTGCTGCTGTTGAACTTACGTTCACGTGCATAAACAAAATGAGACGTCCAGGAGCACTGGGCCTGAATATGTTTCAGGTGATAAGGTGCGAGTGCAAAGGTCTACAAAAGCAGAGAAGCTGCGGCGTTTCACACACACACACACACACACACACACTGATACTTAAGGAATACAGGGTCTTGTACATATATTTGAAGTTTCTTTGTAGCATTGGTATTTTTTTTCTTTTCTTCAGTTTTCTGTTTCTTTTACTTTTTTATCATCGAAACGTTTTGTATCAGATTTTTTTTATTATCATTATCACATTTTTTTATGAGAAGGAATCTGTAAGGTATTAAGATTGTTTTTGCATTTTTCTCAACTTGTAATTAGCAGGATTTTTTTGGTGGGTGTTTTGGGATTTATGCCATTGTGATGTTTTCTTTCAGAGAACTCAGTTGTTCTGTTGTATTTTTTTTTTCCTGCTTTAGTCGATGGTTGAACCGTGAGTATCTCAGTTTTTTAGAGACTCATGAACAAAACTCGATTATGCAAAAAGTGCAGAAGCCTGGGAGCTAATTTTCTTCCTGAACAAACGACCAAGCAGAAGACACGAGAGAGGAAGCAAAATGCCTCAATATGATGATCTAGTGTCTCTGTACACACACACACGCGCACACACACACACACGCTCTCTCTCATGAAATATTAATACTTTATATCAAAAAGAGAAAACCAACAGCTTTGCTGTTTAGCTTGATAGTAAAAACGTTCACCATTAAAAAATCTGTATATTATTTTAAAAGATAAAGAAGTATATTTTTATAACAAAAAGAATTTGCTTGAGAAATAGTCGCATTTCATTCCACTAATCAGAGGTGTAGAGTGTTTGCATAAAGACCAATCTTTAATTTAAAAGGAAAAAAAAGGGTGGGTTTTTAAAGTTTTTTTCAGTTGTTTTTGTCAAAGTATTAAATCAGGGATGGGTGATGTGTGGGAAATGGGAAAAGACTATATTTGTGTTTTTATCTTACTCACGGCGACGGTGTCATTTCTGAGTGTCATAGCAACTAGATATGTATTCAGTTTATATTATTATAAATATCTAATTCTATATTAACAAAATATTTTACAGTACATCGTCATCATTAAATCCAATCGGGATCGTTTAGTGCCTCCCTGCACACTCGCTCACTTCCTGTCACGTAACAAAGCAGTTTGTTCTAAAGCTGTACTGGAATATGTGCTTACTTCCTGTTAGGAGCATAATGACATGATGTCACTTCCTCTCTGTGCCTCGTCTTTGGTTTGGAACGGAAGCTGAAATGAAGAAGTGTAGGCGACCGACTGGTCACAAATTCATCTACAAGCAAATAAGGCCAGGTCTGAGTTTCAAGATAAGAATCACGTTGATTCTCTCAGGAGCAGCTCAGACGCCCAGGTGCGATCGCTGTCATTTGGAGAGGAACAGTTACTAAACCGATTTTAGAACAGTAACCTTCATGCGTTCGTTTATAACAAACAATTATACGTTTAGTATAGACCCGGAAAAGCAAATCTGCACAGCCAACTCATGTATACATAAGGAAAGGATAACTTTTCTGCTCTTTACTCCTCCATTCCTCCATCTTTGCTTGGTAAAATTCTGTTCAGTGAGACTGGGTTGTTTATACCCCCGGCCTTATGTTGATGTTCGTAAGGCAACCGAGCTTTAGGGTTAATCTAGGATGCAGCTGTTTCCCACATCCATTACCATTTAAAGATGAAATGCAAAGCTGGCCTTAGACCAGCCCCCAAACGGCACTTCCACCGTTCACGCTAACATACAGTTCGGTCGTCAGTTGTGCTGGAGTCGAGCTCTGTGTCAGGCCCGGCGTCTGTCCGCGCGATCGCGCTCCCAGGCGCTTTACAGCTCTGCCAGTTTCGGATGCTAATCTAAGACGAGCTTTGCAAGTGTCCTTTAAATAGACAAAACCAAAGCTGTTCAGTGTTTTTGTCAGCATGTGGAATCGATAATATGTGCGATTTTCTTTTTTTTAAAACATGTATTTATTGATGTTTAAGCAGAATTGATCATTCCCAGGTTATGACAGAGAATGCAGTATTACAGAATCACATCGTTTATTAAAAAAAAAAAAAAAAAAACCTTTGGTCATGATCCAGTATTTGTTGCTCATGCAGCTGTGCTAAAAGAGTGGTGATTATAATCTAAAAGGGCAAATGATATGCAAAATTATGTAAATTAGGAAATGGATAGGAAACAAAAAACACCGTTGTCTTAATTTACTGCTCATCAGACAAACATTAAATTTTTTTTTCTCTTTTTTTTCTTTTTTCTTTTTTGAATGACTCTATTAAACACTTCACTATTACAATATTTGTTTTGGGTGTTATGTGCTGGGAGTACACTGCTGTCTCTGAGTCGCTGCTATGCTAATTTACACGAATGTGTTGAATGTATAACTGACAGGAAGATTGAAGCAGAAGCCTGATGGATTTCAGAGCGTGCTGATCGTTATTCATTATTCCCATTTTTAACCGTTTTGATTTGATTTTCATTTCTTGCGTATATTTGTCATAAAAATGTACATGGTAATAAGGTAGGATGGTCCAGGCACATACAGAGGAGATACCAGTGTCGGTGGCAAATGAAGCAGAGATTTGTGTCTGACGCCTTCACAAGAACATTCAAGATTAAAATTAGGCTTCTGAGGTTATTTATTTATTTATTTATTTTTTATTTAATAATAAGCAGGTAATAAATATACTGTATATTCAATTTTCAGCAATAATAATAATAATAACTTTTTGCATAAATTATTTAGTTTATATTTTTTTATATTATTTTATATTCTATTTGCAATTATAATTTATTAAATGATCTCCTATTTAGTTTCAAAAACCTATTTAGATTTTTTTCATATTAAGTACACACTTGCTTTTTAATGTTCATTTATTATTATTATTATTATTATTATTATTATTATTATTATTGAAAATGTAATATACAGTATATTTATTACCTGCTTTTTAATCATTTAATTACCTAGAATTTTATGCTAATGATTTATGATTAACACCAGGTCACATAAATATTTAGTTTAAGATCAATGAGTTATTAAACAAGTATTTTCTGTGCTGTTCGGTGAGAATGGATATGTTTAGTTTTGTCAGGAAACGTCTTGAAAATATGTTCCACCTACCAGCAGCATGTAATATTGACAGATCGAAACAAGGAAAGGCACACACGCACACACACACACACACACACACACACACACCATAGTGTGCTATGTTTCTGCAGAGAGTAAAAGGAAGAAAAGAAAATGTATGTTGAGTGTTATCCTGCACTGCAGCTATTGGTCTGTTACCATGAGAACTACATTACACTTTTCTAAAGATTTAGGGGGAAAAATCTGGAGATGCAGGAGCAGAAGAAAATAGCACAATAGAAGAAATATGGGATTGTTATATAACAAAAGCTGTATATACAGTATAAACACACACACACACACATCTGACTACAGAGCACACAGATTCACCCAACTCTCTGCTGTAATAGGTCAGCTTGGTCCACAGCTGACCTCAGGCCAAGCGTCCATTTCAGAACTAATTAAGATAATTGTGTTTGGAGGCCAGTGCCGATCCCTGCCCGGAGACCGTAAAGCCCAGCGTGGCTCTGTTAATTCCCCAATGGAGCGCACAAATCAGGTTGCACTCAGTAGTTTAGGAGCTGGTGCAGGCATCACTGTTTCGAAGCTTTACTGCAAGTCAGAGCTTGGCTGAGGGAGTAATTGGTGAAAAACCCGAGTCTCTCACTCTTTTACTTTATACCACCCTCTTACTCCTCCCTCGTGCTCTCTCTCTCATCAGCACCTATAACTCACAGCTCGGCTGTAAAATCGGGTTTCTGCAAATCAATAGGACTTTTCATTCTGTTCTACTTCTGTTTTAGCCACTGAATCCATGCACACACACACACACACACGCACATACACACACACTGTCGCATATGCAAGTATATAGTGTCATGGAAATGTTGTTTTTTCATAATTTTATTCAAAAAGTGAATTATATTACTTTTTATATTCCTTACATATAAGGTGAATTTTTTCAGCTCATGGAAAATCAAACAGCCAATATTTCAAAATATTTGAATATTTTCTAAGACTAATCAAAAAAGCATTTAGAAATTTTGAAAAATTGTGTTCATTTATAATCTCTACACTCAGTCAGGGCTTCCTTAGCAGGAATTCCTGCATCAACATGACATGGCATGGAGGTAATCGTCCCTTTCTTTTTTCGAACTCTGAGATTTTCAAATGAAATATAAAATAAATTTTCATCCAAAAGATTATTTTTGACTGCAATCCGGTTCTTTCTCTCGTTATCCCACGTAAGGCACTACTGATGTTGTCTCTGATTCAGGAGTGGCTGGGTCCTAAGAATGAAGCAGTTGTAGCCCATTTCCTGAAGACGCCAGTGACTTGGCATGGAGGTAATCATGCCTTGTGGTGGCTCTTGATGCACAGGCTCCAGCTACACTTGTCAAGCTCTCCCAAGGTCCTGAATCCGTTTTGCTTGACAGTCTTCTTAAGGCTGTAGTCATTGTGCACCTTTCCTCACTACGCCTTTTCTCTTTTAAACTCGGAACAGCAGATCTGCAGTAATTTTGGTGACGACATTCTGTGTCTTATCCTCCTTGTTGGTTATCATCTTCATCATCAGCAGTCTTCCCCATGTGTATACTGAACTAGACCGAGAGATACACACTATCAGTGAATTACTTAAACTTGAAATTAAATAGTCTAATATTTTAAGATACTGGATTTTTGTTTTTCATTAACTGCAAGCCATAATCATTGGAATTAAAACAAAAACAGCTTGAAATATTTCTCTTTGTGTGTAAAGAATCTAAGATATCACGCAAATGATTATGGGCTCCCTGTGCAGTTTGGTTCCTCTCAAGGTTCCTTTCATCTCAGGGAGTTTTTCCTTGTTTCCTTGAATTGTCCTTCGGCCCTTGGCTTTCTTATCAGCAACAATCAGGGAAACTTTTATAATAATGATTTATACACACCTCACACATTTCATACTCATTTCTCCAATTTTCCCTAATTATTCATTTGATTCTGTAAAGCTGCTTCGGAACAATGACTATTATTAAAAGTGCCATATAGATTAAATAAAATTTCATTGAGGTGGCACCATAGTGTAGTGGTGTAGCACTATTGCCTTGCATCTCCAGGGTCTTGGTTCGATTCCCAGCCATGCTTGATTCCCATCACTATGTGCATGGATATACAGTATATATATATATATATATTAGAGTTTCACTTTTGTAATTCAATTCCAAAATAATAATAATAATAATAGTAATAGTAATAATAATAACTTTTCCCATGAGATACAATTTTTTCTCCTTTCAGGTCTTATTTTTGTTTTGATTGTTAGGATGTGAAATATTTGACACTTGCTTGTTCTGGTCGCTGTGATTGCTAAGTTCTTCCAACATATCGATAAAATATGATATGATATTTGATAAACTATCAAAATCGTAACTATTATTCAAGAATATTTACAGGGTGTTTAACCAAACTTTTTTGGTGTGCGGCATATTATAAAATAGCCACAGGTTACACATTTGACTTTTGTAGTTTAGTATAAAGGTTAAAGTTAATTAACAAGATACGGTTAACACACACACACACACACACACACACACACACACACACACACACACACACACACACAGTAATAAAGGTGTTGTTGGCTTGCACTATACTAACTAGTATTACATGTAAGATTCCAGTAAATGCGGCTCTAGCACTGGCATCTCCTAGAAAAAAAAAAAGAAAGAACTGATTAAAAAAAAGAAAAACTACCACACCAGATGTTTTCATTTAGCATAAAGCAAACGCCATCTGGCTGTTCGAAATCAGTCTCGCCTCTCCAGCTAAAATACCACTCGCTTCATTAAAGAGGCACACAGTGAAGCCAGCCTCCAGACAGCCACCAGAAGTGTGAACAACTTCATCACATTAAGCACCTTTCCTCAGAAGGCAGTGTGTAAGAAGCCATGTGTGTATGTATATGTGCTTTCATAGAAAGTAATACAGTTTTGACGTTTTTTTTTTTTTCTCATTCCCTTTTAATTGTTAAGCTAAAGGTTATAGGTGTCACAGTGTCTTGGTGGTTAATATAGTCATCTCACACCTCCAGGACTGGGTATTTGTATCTCACCTCCAGTCTCTGGGCATGACGTTTGCGTGTTCTACCCATGCTACCCTGGTTTCCTCATGAGATGTAGGCTGATTGAGGTTTCCAGATTTACCACAGTGTATGATTAGATGTCTGAGTGTCAGTGCATGTCCCCGGCGATGGGTTGGCACCACACGCAGGAGTACCCCTTCTTGTGCCCTGGTACAGGCTCCAGGCCTCCCACGACCCAACATAGGATAAGCAGAATAAACAATGGATGGTTAGGATTAGGATTAGGATTAGTTGTAGTCATTTCCAGTGTTTCCATGTTTAAGGAATATAAAAATATAAAGCTTTTCGGCAGATGGAACCATGAGGTGCTCTAAAATCCTGGTAGATGGCTGTGTTGACTTTGGACCTGATCAAATTTAGTGGACCAACACCTGCAGGTGGCACCCCAAATCGCCGCAAACTGTGGAAACTTCAAACTGGACTTGGATCCTCTTGGAGCAACTTGGACTCTCCACTCTTCCTCCCGACTCCAAATGAAATGCCAAGGTTACTTTCATCTGAAAGGACTTTGGAACACTGGGCAACATTTCAGTTCTTTTTCTCATTAGACCAGGTAAGACACTTCTGACATTGTCTATAGTTCAGAAGTGGCTTGATACTAGGAATTAGGGCTGCAACTAACGATTATTTTGATAATCGATTAGTTGGGCGACTATTTTTTTTTTTTTCTTCGATTAATCGATTAATCGGATAAAAGCTAAACGCTTCATTAATTTGATGTTTTGCTTATAATTATATATAAAACCATACCAACATTTTTGTTTCTAACAATAATTGCAGATGGCAAGTTGACAGTGTTTTTATATATTATTCCATGTTATTCCATGTGTGTATATATATATATATATACACACATACAAAAATACACTGACATTCAGTTGTTAAGATATAAACCAGCTAAAATAATGTAATTTTGTATAATAAAATACAACCACAGTAAATTTCGTTTGAAAACAGATTTGCTGGTTAACAAGTTAACTTTGTAGTGGACTATAAAAAACTGTAGAAATGCAAAATGCTAATAGTCACAAATGTACTGTTATCTGCATTCGCTGAAAACCACAACAATCA
>JAQQZT010000023.1:15650788-15661512 GCA_030068275.1 Clarias platycephalus
TTTCTTTTTAAAAAGTGCTTGCACACACGCACACTCACAAAGCGGATCCTGAAGACGAAAAGATCTGAGGATGTTTCAAGTTCATGCCTATTTATAACCTCCAGGTGCACCTAATCGAATGAGGTCACCTGACCGAGGTTATATATGGCAAAATTTTGGCGTGTTTGACACACATATGCTTCACAACCGGTCACGACGAAACGTTTCCCATACCGCTTTCGCGCAGCATTGAGTGTAGCTTTTCAAAGGGAACAGCACTGAACACTTAGACAATCTACTATTTTAATGACCTGATATAATATTGCTCAGAACCTGCTCTTTTACCTAATTAAAACAGGTGGGAGTTCACTGGCCTGACTCTCTTCATGATGGTGTAAGGACCTTGAACCTTGCAAAGCTTCCTGGCCCGCAAAGAGGACATATGGGAGCAAGAGGTCCTTTTATATCCAGATGGCGAGTTTATGAGGGTAGATCTGCCAGGTGTGCCAACTTTCCTAGGCCCGCCCATGCTGTGCATACTGTCTGGCTTTCCAAAACATCAGAAGTGCTAAAGAGATGCTGTCCTTTCAGCACTGCTATCCCAGATAGCACTACTTTGTTGGCCCAACATCGGCAAAATTTTGGTAATCTTTGGTCAATGCTCTGACGTCGGGCCAATGTTAGGCCAATGGCAGTGAATAAGTTGGGTCAATGTTGGCATCAGTGGTTGGGCCAACGTCATTTTGTACATTGGCCCAATGTTGGCCCTTTGGTGGGGCCAAAGATAGGTTTGGTTCGTTAGATAATGGCAAGGTTGGAAATTGGAAATTAAATTATATTGGTTTTAGCTTTGTGCAGCAGGTTCTCTCAATGATGCCATCACATCAGAAGCTCATATGAGGGTTGTTTACCAATCTAGTACATAAATAACAACATTGAAAGAACAATCTATCTAACTCAGTGAATACCGCTGTTGGGCCAACATTGGTAAAACAATGTTGCCTATGTTGCTCCTATTCTCCCTGATAGGTGGCGACACTTCTCTTTGTTTGCTTTACTGTCTGTCCAATGCTGTGAGTGTGTGTCAGGAAGTATTACCACTTTCCACATGTGAACAACATTTACAATGAGAGACATTGCTTTTTCTGAGGATTCCTAGCTATGTGAGAATAATTCTGCTTCCTAAATACTGCCCATAGAACTATGATTATTTAGTGATTAACGATGACTAAATAATTTGTAAGAAAATGCAATGCATTGAGAGAATGAGACAGAGAAACAGCAACTTGCCTATTATCGCTCATGCACCACTTTGTATGCTGCCAAAATACTTTTACCAATATTACTGGAAGTATATGTCCTATTATCATAAATTATATCTAAAAGGATTTGCTATGATGTCAGCTAAACAATGGTGATAATGTGTTGTTATTCACTTCTGTTTTCTCTGTTGTTATTTATGGCTAAATGACATACAGTAGATGCAGGTGTAAAATTTTCAAAATTTATGTACATGAAATAAATTATATGCAGTTAAGACCACTAAAAATAATAGTTATAAAGTTCATTGTGGTACTGTACAGTTCATGAGGTGTAACAGTTAAAATAAGACACCCCAGTTTATTTTATTTCTTTTTTTTTTTTACATTTTCTAAAATTCTGAATGTTAAATTCATTGTGCTTTGTGCTTAACTGTGATGACTGTCAAACAGGTCAGATGGCACTCATGCTGCTTTGCTCCTAACTCCAGGTGGGTTAATATTCAGCCAAGTGAGATGTAAATACCTGAGTAAGACATGAGTCTTGCGAATCTGTGGTGGTAACATGAAAAGCATGCAGTTAGTAGTTTTGCTGTAATTCGGTGAGAAAGATGCTTAGCTATGCACTATTATGCTAGGCTAATCGACCTGTTGCCAGTGAATGAAGTAGCATATGGAGCCATAGCGAGGTTAGAACCATAGGGATTGTTGCCATAGTAGGCGCCAGAAACATTAAAGGGTTAATATATGTATTATATACATTTAACAATATGTAATGTATCTACATATTGTTCAGCATTAGGGCATTGCATTTTTGTATTTTTATGCGGTTGTTGAAAATATGTACTAAGGTAGTTGGCATGTGAAACATCATTTGACAATTTTGCTAGGTTATTTACTGTTTAAATTGCTCTGTTTACTTTGTTTCTTCTGGAGAAAAATGTGTGCTGCAATACTGGAACTGAGTCGAGAAAAATGTGAAATGTTTTTATTTTTCTCGGAATTTTGCTGGTTGAAAAGAATTATTTAGAAGAACATTTCGAAGTACATTTTAGTGTACAATGCTCAAATTACTGATGTATTTACACAGACTAGAGTCACAGTTCTCCAAAGATGCTGTAATGTTGATGATGGAGATGTTAAGGAAGATGATGATGAACAGTTGAGCTGCAGTAACCAAGCTGATGGTGAAAGTACCGCGGTAAATGATGATGAGGAAGATGCAGAGCCACCTGATATAAAAGACAGTCTGAGGCAATGGATACCTTCTTTATATGCATTTATCTGCATCCACCATGCTGAGGGAAAAATTGTATTTTGTAGTTTATCGTCATAATGGTTACACTTAGTTTGTATTAATTTAATCACATTTGCAAATAAATGTATGGAGATATAAATGTGCTTCTTTATTATTGGCGATGATGAGTCTAATTTAATTTCCAATCTCCAACCTTGCGATTATCTACTGTACCGGACAAAATGACATTGATCCAACCACTGATGCCAACATTGGTCCAACATATGCACTGCTGTTGGCCCAACATTGGCTCTTCGGCAGTGTGCCATCTGGGATGGTGCCTGTCTGAGGGGTGATGTTATGTTTGGGTGCGCTATCTGTAGGCCAACCATCACAATTCTTAACCTGTAAACAGCATATTCTCTCTAGTTCAAATTCAGACAGACTGGACTGAATGTATGCATTTCAAGAACTAAATTCTGAAGATTTCTACTTATAAAAGTAGTAAAGACAAAGATGGCAGTCAAACAATTAAGCAATCTCATCTCATGCTTTGTCCTGTATTCAGGGTTGCAGGGGAGCCTATCCCAGGAAGCTTAGGGCACAAGGCAGGGTACACCCTGGACAGGGTGCCAATCGATCGCAGGGCACACACACACATACACACTACGGGCAATTTGGGAACGGCAATTAGCCTAACCTGCATATCTTCGGACTGTGGGAGGAAACCGAAGTACCCGGAGGAAACCCTTTAATTTAATTAGATAACCAGATAATTACTTTCTCATGAAGGTGACTGACCCTGTATTCATACTAGCAAGCAACAGGCTACCATTTATTTTCTATGTATGTATACAAGATTCCAGAGATACAATTTTAGTAACTGTGGCAAGAAAAAAGCATGACAAGTGACATTTAATGATATAATCATTTAATGATCAAGTGACAAAATTAAACACTCGACTCAAATGATGCCTCATGTGTAAGCACACAACCACGTGGGGGTGCGCGCGTTCATATCATGCGCCGCTGGGGTGCGCGCAACCTTCACTAGAAGACTCAAAGATATATACTCATTTGGATTATGATTAAATTAGCATGTTTGTTTCGGCGTCGGTCCAGATTTAACCGTATTTGGGTCCGGATGCGGACCGGAGCCTATTGAGTACCCCGGCTCTATACTGTGTTAGCACAAAGTGATTTTGTTAGTCAGTTTCATATGACTTGTAAAAACAGGAGGGAGTGAAATGAAGAAATTGCCTTAGATTAAAGGGTTGTGTATGTCACATTTTCTCAATGTTTCTAAGGAAGTAAAAAGGAAAAAAAAAACTCAAAACCCAGTTTTAGAAATGTATGTCCATTAAAGTCACTTCAGGATTAGTGTGTGTGTGTGTGTGTGTGTGTGTGTGTGTGTGTGTGTGTGTGTGTGTGTGTGTGTGTGTGTGTGTGTGTGTTGTTACTGGAGTTTGCTAGGTTTTTCATGGTAAATGTTGTGGTTTGCTTGTTCTCACAAAGCCCATGCTCTTCTTGCCTTTTGTGCAGTTCTTTGAAAAGATGATCTGTGATGACTCTCTATCTCAGCTTTGACTCATGGTTGAGCCATGAATGCTCAGCCTTGGGTCTGTCCTTCTAGATGCAATGAAAAGATAAATCATTAGAACGGATTATAGCAAAGCTAGTTTATAGACATTGCATCACCCTCAACCATTTGATAGTTGGGTTGAACAGAACTTAAGATCTGATTATGTTTTTAGATTTTGGGCTTCTAAATCTCCATAAACCTTTGTGGAATCAGCAGAACCTCAATAAGGACTTGGTTCTGCTTCCTGCATTTTCTGGACAACACCACTCAGTGGGATATTGATAACCACAGCAAACAAAAGGGGAAGTCTTGTAATGCAGCAATTTCAGGTGAGATCCAAGACTCTTGAGTATCCAAGTCGACCTCAGAAGGAAAGTATCGTAAGCAAAAGGGAAATTTCCGCCTTGGTGATATCTCCAGAGAAAATATCAGCTTCAGAGGAAACACTGAAGGAGAACCGCATGTAAACCTGGGTGGAACATGAAAAGCTCCACAAGTTTCAGATTATATCAGGGACCCTGGAGCTATGAGGCAGCAAAGTGACCCGCTGTACCACCGTGCCTTCATTAATCATGATCATCGTGACAAGCTCATCTTAATTCATTGCTGTTGAGCTGTATGCTACTCTAATTTCCACTCCTTACTTCCACTTAATGAGGAAAAGACAGCTTATATAGCCTTTTCCCAAGCATGTATCTTTTAATTGTTTGTCTTGTGGGTTTACTAACCTTTCCGTTGCTTATCTTCAGTTTCAGTCCGTAAAATAGTTTTTTTTTTTCCCTGGACCATCTTAAGCACGTCAACTACAATTTATCTCTTTAAAACTCCTTTTCTTTCCAACTACAGGTGAATCAGGTTAACCACAGTTCATCTTGTTTGCTCGCTCTCCATCACTCTGCTGCTTCCTCAGGTGGAGCATCTGTCAGCGCCCCGGCCAAGATTGATGACGGTGGCCTTTACTGTGGCGGCTTCACCAGCATGCTCTGGCAATTTTACATATTAATTTATGGCCCGCAGCGCTGTAATTGAGAGGGGAGGTGCCATATCTTTGAGAGAGGGATGAAAGCCACTCCATGGTTGATTTATGTGCCTTTCATCAACTTTTATAGTTTTTTTTATAGGTCAAGGAGGGCATGTATACATTGCCTTCACAGGTGAGTGCAAGGGTTTGTTTTTTGCATAAAGTCTAAATTATGGGTTTAACAGTGGAACACATCATGCACAACCAATACCAGGCAAGAAAGCAAAAGAGATCGTGCTGGAAATGGCACTGCATGCTAACTGCGCCTTGTGGAATTGACAATATCAGTATATGCATGCTATGGTTATAGTGTAGTTGAAGATATGGGTTAACAGTTTCACTGACACAGTTTGCTATGTGTCCACAGGTTTTTGCACTTGCCTGTTGGTTAAGCATTGAAATGTTTACTAGAATAATAAATCAACTAATAAAAATTGATGTGAAATTTCACAATGTCTGGGCTGTTATTTTTCATTCATTCTTGCCCAGAGGACATGGGTTAGTCAAGCTGTTATATGACCATTCTGCTAATGCAATACACAGCAGTCATACTATATACTGTATCAAGAGAAAATACATATGCTAATTAACCAGAATGTATTACTTCTGCTATTGTGAGGAGAGCATGTCTAACTCAAAAACGAATATATTATAACGCATAAGAAGAATATCTCAAATAAATGTTTACCACTGACGAGGAACATTTTTGCAAATATGATGTTTGGCAGTAAAATCAAGAGAAGACTATAAGGTATAATTATCTTGCCATATACTATTACATTACAGTATGCTAGAAATCACTGATCAATTAGATTTCTTGAGAATGGGTACCTGTTGTGGTACCAAGAGATCCCTGATTTAAGGCCTCTATCCAACATCTGTTCACTGCTGCCATTATTTAGAGGATTTTTGTGTCTGTGAAATGTTTGTGAAAGACAGGCCACTGCCCTCAACACCGTCACTACTGCTGCATAATTAGCTGCAACCATAATGATCTTTACAAACGTCTGATCCGTGACTTTTGTGTTACAGGTCACATGGTACTTATTGCATATATGTGTGTGTGTGTCTGAAATATTTCCCCTGCAGCGGTCACTGAAAGAAAAGTGAATGTTTTTCCTCCCTCACTCTTACAACTCGATAATCTAATTGTGAATGTCTTTTACCCTTAACATCAGGTGAAGTGCACCATATCTTATCCCAGTCAGTCAGTGAAATAACATATGATGCACTTCACCTGATGTAATTACAACCAAGCGTCTTTCTCAAGGCTATCACAAAGCCTGAAGCTAGAAAGAAAATGACAGGATTTAATGTCAAATGTCAGATTTTAATGAAAGTAAAAACTACCTTTATTTCTCTATATAATCCTCTGTTGCACTAATGCACTTCCCCAGCATTTTATTAATGTTTGGATACCATCAAGGTGGAAAGTTTTCTCCAAACACTAGAGCCATGGTTGGACTGCCTGCTTCACATCTGAAATCCTGGCCTCCTATGAACTCCTTTGATGACCCAAATGTGTGGAAAAGGCTTGGAGCGAGGTCAGGACTGTACAGGATTGTGGCAATAATTCCAGTAGAAGGCATTCCACTTGTTCAGGCCACTTCAGGTGTGATCGTGTGGGGCTGGTTTGCTGGTAACACTATTGGCGACTTTGGTCAAAATTGAGAGCATGCTACAGTACCATAGCAAACTTTTGCAGCAAACTTTCCATCCCAACAGGTTTGCACTTATGGGACCATCATTGGAACCCATCATTTGACAAATGTCCCCAAACACACTAGGTTATATAAGAGCTATTTGTCCAAGAGGGAGAGTGATGGAGTGCTGTATTAAAAGCCCTGGCCTCCACAATCACCCGATCTAAATTCAGCTAAGGTGGTTTGGGATGACTTGGAATGGAGAGTGAAGGAAAAGCAGCCAACAAGTACACAACACCTCTGGGAACTCCTTCAAGATTGTTGGAGAACCATTCCAGGTGACCACGTCATGATGCCGACTGAGAGCACGCCAAGAGTGTACAAAGCTGTCATCAAAACAAAAGATTTTGGCTACTTTGAAGAATGGAAAATTGCTAACAAATATGAAATGTTTGAGGTGCCCTCAATACCCTCACTGTATATAAACAGAAATACTGTAGAAATTGTCTTTCAATTCAGTTTTAGAATTTTGAATTTGTATATGATCCATGTCTGCAGTCTCAATAAGGAGATTTCTTTAACAGGTTTTCCATAATTCCATATTTGTTCTATTATAATGTTATGTCCCGAGTATTAATATACAATGTTGAAATCAATAAAAATACAGAAACATTGAACAAGAAGATGCGTTAAAACTTTTGATTGGTACTGTATAATAAATGCACACAGTTGTGCTCAAAAGTTTGCATCATACCTTGGGAGAGTTTGGAAGATGTGTACCATTTAAAAAAAAAAAAAAAAAAAAAAAAAAAAAAAAAAAAAATAAGTGATATAGCAAAACAAATGTATTTTTAAATGAATAAAAATAAAAAAAACAATAAAAGATATGCACAATCAACAAAATAAAGAAAATGAGGAAATAATCCCTGTTTAAAAGTTAGTATAACTTTGGTTCTTAATCCGGTGTATTTCCCCCTTTAGAATTAATGATGGCATGCAGTCTTTTTGTAATAATTGTGCATGAGGTCCTTAATTCTCTCAAGTAGTATAGCTTCCGATTCTCCTTGGCAAAATGCCTCCAGTTCCAGTAAATTTATTTGGTTGTCTTGCATGAACTGCATATTTGAGATCTCCCCAAAGTGACTCCGTGATATTGAGGCCAGGAGCCACTCCAGAACTTTTTCAGCTGTAGCCATTGGAGGGTCAACGTGTCCTTTGGATCGTTGTCATGTTGGAACATCCAAGAGCGTCCCATGTGCGGCTTTCGTGCGGTAGGATGCAAATTGCCAGTATTTCCAGATATCGTGCTTTATTCATCTTGCCATCAATTTTGACTAACTTCCCTGTACCACTCATACAGCCGTAAACATAAGAGACCCACCAGCATGCTTTACAGTGCGGATGGTTTACTTTTCACCGTAAACATAGCAATTATGGTTATGACTATATAGTTTCATTTTGGTCTCATTAGTCCAATTGACCGTGCTCCAGAAGCTTGTCTAGGTTCTGTCTGGTGTACTGCAAGTGGGCCTTTTTGTGGCATGGGCGCAGTAACGGCTTCCTCCTGGCAACTCGACCATGAAGGTCATTTGTGTTCAAGTACCTCATTATTGCGATCCTTGAAACAGCACCACCACTTTTTTCTTCCAGAGCAACCTGTATTTCTCTCAAAGTTGTTTGTGGGGTTTTTCTTTGCATCCCGAAAAATTCTTCTGGCAGTAGTGGTCGAAATCTTACTTGGTCTATCTGATCGTGGCTTGGTATTTACAGAACCTCTTATTTTCCACCTCTTTTTTAGAGTTTGAAGAGTACTAACTGGCATTTTCAAGTGTTGAGATATCTTTGTACATCTTTTTCCTTCTTCAGTTCAACTACCTTATTACGCAGGTCCATTGGCAGTTCTTTATGGCAGTTCTTCCCCATGGTGCAGTATCCAGCCAAGTCAGTATCACCTCATGACTAAGAAACACACTGACTATTTATACACAGATACTAATTACAATTACCACTAATTAAAGACCACTACCCTTAAATAAGAAAAAATATATATATTTTGCATTATCAGTCATATTTTCCAAATTAATGGCAATGTTTAACTATTTCTTTCAGAGCTGTACAGTTGTGTGTATATACAGTATATATATATATATATATATATCACTCTCTCTCTCTCTCTCTCTCTCTCTCTCTCTCTGTCCCAATAAATCTGCATGCTGTCACCTGTAATAAAACCCATTTGTGGAGAACAGGATGAGAATAAGGAAGGACAAGGTCAGGGTCAGCTGACTGGTGAGGGGGAGAGAGAGCAGGACAGCACTATGCAAGACATCCATTTTCTGTCTTTTCACACACAAACACACACACACACACTTTCTTTTCTTTCATGCATGCATAGACATAAAAACAGGGTTGCAACAATAATCACAAGTAGACTTTTGATTACTCTCCCTGAAGAAATATGCTTTAACAAAGACACAGCCTTGAGCATACAGTGCAGTGGACAGAAGCGGCACTCAGAAAATTAACTGTAAAAAATATATACTTTCAAAGGTTTCAGATGTTTCCAATTCAGCCGTGTGTAATCAAAGCACTCAATCTGAGTGAGAGAGAATGAAGGGACGTAAGAGAGAGAGAGAGAGAGAGAGAGCTGGCGCAGGATATGTGAGTGGTTAGCAACATTCATGATTGAAGAAGAAAGAGGAAAGGGAGAAACAAAGTGGCCTTCATTTTGATTTGAGGTGTTCTGACCTTGCTCTTATCTAACCCCTGGATTAATATCGTCTAGTATTTGGGAAATTACTTTACGTACCAGTAAAAGACGCTTATTTCATTCTCAGCATCTCGTCTGTCATGCTGCGCTCAAAATACGAATTTGTTTCCGCGGCAGTTCTCTTGTATGTGTCTGCCACGAGTCGATGTGTGAGTACAAAGGTCCGAACAGGAGGCCAAAACGGAACCTCAAAAAAGTCTTAAGGCAAAGCGTTAAACAGGGACAGTTAGCTAAAGATTTGTTGATTAGTACTTTAATAAGAAATACGGAGTGGGTGGTAATATTCTCTCACATACTGTAATACCTATGAGGAACACTATAGCGGGATTGTTTGTCTTTGTGGCATGGATTCTATTAGATGCTGAAAATATTAATTTGAGATTCTGGTCCAAGTTTATATCACACAAAACTTGTCATATTAAAGAGACCAATTTAAAATTGATATTTGTTTTGTGACGTTATCATACTGGAAGATGGATAAATTGCGGCAATGATGGAAGACACACGACATCAACAATACTAGCAAATCAAGTGATGATTTACAGTATTAGTATTAGTAATTAGGCCTAAAATGTGCCAAGAAAAAAATTAATTGTGCAAAAAGGAATCCCACACCATTACACCACCTCCACCGGCCTGGACGGTTGATGTAAGACAGGTTGGGTCCATGGACTCAAATTCTGACTCTACCCGCTGTGTGCTTCAGCAAAAACTCAGAATCATTAGACCAGTTTTTAGCTCTCCGTTGGCTCCTCAGCTTTCTGGTTTTGGCCGACAGAATTAGGATCATACGTGGTCTTCTGCTGGTGTAGCCATCTACTCCGTGTTATGCATTCTGAGATGATTTTCTGCTTATCACAACTGTTGCAGAAATCCTATAGCGTTTTTGTCAGTCTGGCCATTGTCTTCTATTAGGAAGGTGTTTCAGTGTGTTTCTTTATTGCACAATTCTGAGTAAAGACTGATGGTTGTGCATGAAAATCTAAGGAGATCAGCAGTTACAGAAACACACAAATCAGCCCATCTGGTACAAACACTTGTGCCCCAGTCAAAATCGCCAAGATCACCTTAATTCTAAAGCTGATTTGAAGAATAACCCAAGCTGCTGGATTAGTTTACATTGCACTGCATTTACATTATTGACTGAAAAGACAGCAGGCAGAGCTGGAGGTAGCAGAGCTGAAGATGTTGAGGTTCTCCTTGGGAGTGACAAGGATGGATAGGATCAAGAAT
>JAQQZT010000023.1:15679833-15692599 GCA_030068275.1 Clarias platycephalus
GTTTAGACGGAGAGAAAAACAAACACATATTTGTGTTGTGAATTTCCACTAATGTAAAATATGTAAAAAGAACAAAAGTACAATATAAACAAAAATTGGTTGTTGGCTATTTATAGTTATTTATTTATTTTAGTAAAATTGACAAAATATGAAAATGTAAAATGTTCATGATGTCAATTTGGTAATCTGCACAGTGAAACACTACGTTGCTGTTGTTGGTCTTTCGGTCGCCACTGCAGACCATCTTAACCGCACACAAGCTCGGCACAGGTTTTATGCCAGATGCCCTTCCTGATGCAATCCTCCTATTTTATCTGGGCACTGCATTCAGTGGCTAGGGTTTGGACATTGGCTGGTAATCGAACCCGGGCCTTCCACATGGCAGTGAACCTACCACTGAGCCACTAACACCAGTAGTACGATACTATGTTTATATTCTTCCAGGATTGTGGTCATCATCATGCTATGGTGTCACCCTTTTGGGGCATCTGCTATTGTGATAGATTTTTTACTTTTTATTAGTTATCATAGTGAATAGTGATCAGTATTTGTTTTATGCAACAAAAAAAGTAATTTAAGTTAACATACCTTTAAAAAATAGTTTTATTGCATGACTTAATCAGTTTTAATGTGTTGTACTATTATAAAATTATCACTCATGGAACTAATATGTCCAAGTTGCATCAACTTACAGTAAAATCAACCTTTTTTTTTGCGTTGGCAATCCCTCTGATTGGTTAACTCAGGCACGACTGGTCTAGGCTTTTTCGATGGACAATTCTACCTTTGCTTATGTAGTAAGTAGAATTGAGGTTTGGCTGTGAGAGATGAAACGCAGGGGCACGGCCAGTGGTTGGGGGTTCGACCTCTGACCCTGTCAATAAGTGTCCTAACTCTGTTCAGGGATGCTGGAACATGGCTGACTTACAGTAGATATGTGTAAAAAATAATGTCAATGTGCTGTGATAAGTTACTGTATCATAAATGATAGTGTCTTTAAGTAATAAGTACTTAGGTTTATTCCACTTGGTTTCAACACAATATAAAATAAAAACAAACAAACAAAAATATTTAATTCAACAAATTTCCTCAAACACTTTGAGTAAAATCTGCTTGACAGGTTTTACAGTGGATAAAACTATTTTGGAGTTTTTAATCAATAGTTTGTTTCTGTGTGTCTGTACAGCTGCTGCTTATTTCATTATAATTAACATGAGCACAAAACAATCTGCTGTTCCATTGTTACGTTCCTGAAACATTTGGATGGAGGTGTTACCGCTCCCAGCTTGCAGCAGCTCCGTGAGCACTGGCTCTCCACCTGGGAGAAACGCCAGCCCTAAGGCCATGCTTCATTTGCACCTGTTTTCTCCCGACATGTGACGGTGTGTGAAAACACAGAGCAGCACATGCTGCTAATCACTCTCTGGAGAAATCAGCCACATGCCCCAGAGTGGATTTTTATTCAATAAAAAAAAAATAATAATAAAAAATCTAATGTGGCAAATACAGACAACAGAAGGTTCACATCAGCCAGTCCGGTTTGCTGTGCTGTGTTTCAAACCCACTGCTGGTGCTTGTTGCTTCGGATTCACATCACCTTCAGGGACAACTTTCATATTTAAGATGTGTATTATTTATTTAATGATAAATTTGTTATATTCTAGCATGAGAAATGCTCATCTTTAACCAATTCTAGCTTCAGAATAAATGAAGCTTGCTCAGAAAAAAATTTCTATAAAGTTTTTTTGGGGACAAACTTATACATAACAGCACTTCTTGTAACATGTTGTCATTTCTATAGAAATGGCAGGCACCTTCAGGGTTGGGGGTTCGAATTTCGCCTCCGGTCTGTGTGTGCAATGTGCATGTGTTCCCCAGTTACTCTGGATTCCCTCTTCAGTCCAAGGACATGCATAGACTGATTGGTGTTGCCCGTAATATACTGACCTTTTGCATGTGGTCATGCCAGGTGCAAATCTCACATCATCTAGACAATTGTACATCTTCAGAACAAATTGCAAATACTTTTACTTGTCTGCTGTTTCTTACATTATCGGTTGCTTGTGTCATGTTAATCAAAACATATTAATAGTGCTTCTCTTTTCAATAGTCTCATCCAAAAGCATCAAAGCATTTCTTCATTGTATAAGTCATTACATACGAAATAGTTGAAACAATTGTTATAATCTGTTGAGAATTTTTTCTAGACGTTTCTTTTAGGCCTTAGACATTCTATTAGACTTCAGGGTGCCCTAAATTGATGAGCTAATCTCAGGTGAATCTTGACTTCACCAACAGAGAGGAATTCGGAAAGTGTCCCTGCAGATTATTGATAAGATATTCCAAGAGAGAATCCGTGGCTCAACAGACATCAACATCCGGAAGTGTAGAAAGTCTGTGCTGTAATTCCTCACACTGCACTGCCCTATGTATACAGTGGAATATGTACTACAAAATGCTTCTCATGCTTACAGTTGTAATTTAGTTGTTGTTTTTTTTCTTTTTCTACCCGATCACCGCTTGTCTTGTCTTGTACAGGGTCATGGGGCGGGATAAACCCTGGATGGCGTGCCAATCCATCGCAGACACAAGCATGCACATTCTCACACAATTACTCCAGACAATTTGGAAATAGTAATTAACACACCCTGCGTATCTTTGGAATGTGAAAGGATAACAGAGTACATGTAGGAAACCCACCCAGTACAGGAAGAACACGCAAACTTGTCCCGAGGTGGTAATTCAACCCGCACCCTTTGTCTGTGTTTCACTCTATAGCACTGAGATCACGTCATCAAATTACAGTAAATCAATAAAAAGTGTCAATCCTGTGTAAATTTGTACTGTTGCGACTTATATATGCCATACAGACAAAATGCAGCTTTGTACATTTTCAATCTAGTCTTATCCATAGTTTTGATCATGAAAATATTTATAGAGTACCATATTATACTGACAATATGACCAAGCTTGTTCATAAAGAACGACACAATGATTTGTTGTAGGACTCTTAACCCAGTTCCAGTAATTTTAAATCTCCTCTGTTGTTTTCTTTGCTTGATGCAGCTCAATAATTTGACCCCTTATTTTTTGCTCGCAAAATACACCTCAAACATAATGATCAAATAAATAGTTGATAGTTCCGTTAAAGGAGGTATTTGGAGGCCATCCATTCAGACGTGAGCAGATGGTCTGATCCTGGCTCCGTCGTTCTGTACTGAGAAAACTTTCTACCTTTATGGTATCCAAGCACCATTCTAGAGGGTTAAGTGCACCAGTGATGACTTTTCACTCAGGAAATTATACAAGATTCTTAGAAAGGCGAGGTAGAATTACCCTTTAATGTCAGTACACTCACAGTATCGCCACTCACTTGGCACTAAAACCTCACATCAAGGTTCTCTTCACGAACGGATACACGTCACTTGTACAATCCAAAGTAGATTTCTTCACTGATTAACTTTTGTATGACAAACCAAACAACGTGGCAAAATAAAAGACCTTAGTTTGTGTCACTCATTTTCACCACATGTTAAGCAGTTTATTTATGAGAAAATATGTGAATGGAAACATGCTAAATGCAAAACTCAAGAAAGAAATACAGCATGCTTCAAAACTACTTTATTCTCTTGAAGCTGTTGTAAGAATGCCTTACTAAAATGTACAAAATCATAAAATAAAATAAAAGCAATAAATGTTCAAAGAAGGAAGGAAGAGCACATAGGGCTGCGTCTTTCTGTTTCAGTTCTGCTTTAACTGAGCGTTAACATAAAGTGGCTGGTTCAGCAGATAACAGATTTACTCTGTAATGTTCTCCTGTACGGATTCTTACAATTATCAACCACAACTCCTTCTGCATGTTCATACAATCATTTAAATTACATTTTCCCCCACTACATTTGAAAGAAAACCACTCAGAATCCAATGGGTAAAATTTGGTAGCAGATAAATGTGAAGAGTAATGGAGTTAAAGCTAGATTTCCCTAGCTGTGCTAACAATGTGCAGTTCACCCTCTCTCCATTTCATTAACAGACAGAATGTTGAGCATTAATGCCAAGTTAGATAAAAGTGTTTAAAAAAAAAAAAAAACATCCCACATACTTTTAATGCATTTCCCTACATTAAATATATATCAACATATCAGCTTCCTCCATGCGCAGAATCGATTTTAAGGCAAAATAATGTACTGTATACAGGGGGAAATGACGTGTAAAATCTGGCAACTTAATAAATAAAAAAAAAGTGTGGATTTGCATAATAACTGCGTAAACACTGCGGCATGCCAAGTGCACAACAAAGCAAAAGTAAAGCATAGAAGAAATGGGAAATTCTATTGATTTTCCAAAATGTCAACATAATTTGCTCAGGTTTTTACGCAGTTAGTTAGATTCTCTTAAAACTATAGAGTATTTGTGAAGGAAACTAAAGAGCAGTTTCATATGTTTAGAATTATTATGGGAAATCTAAATAACTTGTTATAACGTTATTTTCTATGCCGTGTGCAGCATGTCATTTACCACGCTACATGCTACATAACTAACACAAAAGCATGTCATAGTTGTGGTCCGTGTCTACGGATCCCAGCGAGAATAATATTTTAGTATCTAAGGCAACATTTCTAACATTCTAGAGGTTTAAGTGCACCAGTGATGACTTCTCGCTCAGCAAATTATACAAGATTTTTGGAAAAGCAAGGCAGAATTACCCTTTAATGTCAGAACACTCACAGTATCGCCACTCACTTGGCACTAAAACCTTTCTCATCAAGGTTCTCTTCACGAACGGCTACACGTCACTTGTGCAATCCAAAGTGAAATACTTTTCACTGATGAACTTTTGTATAACAAACCAAACAATGTGGCAAATTAAAAGACCTGGAAAGGGCAAAAAAACACAAAAAAAAAAAACAATACAAACATTCAAACTTTGTTTTCTGCCATTTTCTTATTAAAGTGCAATGAAATTCTTCACTGAGGAATATAATACTTCCTAAACATCAGTAACGCTGAGCTGCAAGTAGTAGCTGCACGTCAGCACATTTCCACTTGTATGCGTAAAAAACTCTGCGCTCAAAGTGACAAGTCTGACTCCGGAGTGTCCGTTTCCATTGTTAAACATGTCCCTGTGCCGATCTCTTCAGGAATTACTGGTGCGGAGTCGCCGTTTACACTGACTTTATGCAACAGCATGGGACCTTTTGGGTGAGAAAAAGAAATATGAGAAAAAGTTGGAAAGACTTAACACAAAAAAACTAAAATTCTTGTCTTGAATGTCAATTGGTCATCTGCTTAGCATATGAGACATTTTACCATTAAATATTTTGGGATAAAACTTTGACATGATCAGGAAATCTCCCTTATAAAAACTCTCAGCGTGAGTTCAAAGTGATTGGCACTCTGATTATATTAAAACTTCTGTTGGCCGTACTGTCTTATAGTGAGCTCTCTGCGCACCGCGGTGCGAACAAAAATGCATAATCCTCTTGTGATTTGCATGGAAGAAGAGCAGCGTGCAGTGATACATTTTTTCGCTGTTGTCTGTGGGGGTCGAAACAACTCACAGCAGAGCATAAACAGAAACGTTTGGATTTCTGCAAACATAATTTGGACATTACTCAAATTACTCTAAGAAAGGTGGAAGAATCATTACCGGTGATGAGACTTGGATTCATCACTATGAGCCCGAGAGTAAACAGCAGAGTATGGAGCGGAAACATCCTCAATCACAGGCCGAGAAAAAGTTCAAAAGTTAACGATCAGCTGGAAAATTCATCAACGTTTACAGTTTTCTCGGATTCTCAAAAGCCAGTATTGGAACATTATCAAGAAAAAGATTCAACAATCAACAGTGCTCGTTATAGTGAGACGCTTATTGAAGAGCTGAAGCTAAACTTTGGATTAAACACAGAGGACTGATATCCATCAGCATTGTGATCTCGCATGACGATGCACGTCTGCACACTTCTGCACACACTGTCCTGATCTCACTCCATCGAATTTTCAACTGTTTGACTTCTGCTCAGCCTAAAACATTTTTTTTTAATAAGGAAAAAAAAAACACTGTGTATATAATCCTCATAAAAACTAGCATTGTAAATTGCCTTTAAAGGAACATTACTAATACTGGTTTAAATGTTTTAATATAAGTATGTACACCAAATCAAATTCAATTATGCATAAGGATTATTATAAGCAAGGTTTACTTTTATATTTTGTTACAAGAGAAAGGTTTTAAGAAAGTAAACTGTGTCCTCTAAAAAAAAAAAAAAAAAATGGCTTCAGTAAATGACCACAGAATATCCAGAGGTTATTAAAAAGCGTTACCAAAATAGCACTTGCAAATGACTATGCTTTTTTAAATTCCATGCAGTTAGCAGCCTCTGTGGTTTTGAGTGTGTGTGTGTTCATGCACGATGACTCACGCTCCATTTCTTCTGCACCACCGTCACTGAGAGCCTCAGTATCTGAGCATGTCCGTGTGCGTCTCTGTGCTGACCTGGGCTCCATCAGCGCACTGGACCTACAGAGACAACTTCAGCGTTTAGGAAAACGGCCACACTGAGACACACTAAATTTGTGTATGTGGCAAAATATTATTACCTGTCGTAGCTATACGTGCCTGGATGGCTGATGGAGCGTTTCATCTACTCAGTAGAGAAAACAGGAGAAACGGATATTTTTAATGTTTATACAGTACATACACTACACTTCACAGCGATTTATAGCAGGTAAACTGAGGTACTCACTCTGGCCATTTGGATAGGAGATGGAGAGACGGGTGACATCAGCGGATCTGGAGGACTCGCCTGCAGCATGTCTGTCTGAAACTTCAAATTAGCAATCTTCATACATTCCTCCAGTGTCTGAATGAAGGTGTTACACGTAGCACTCAACAAAGACGACGCCTCATTCCTCGTCTGGATAAACATGAAAAATGAATAAATAACTTTAACCACTCACTCTTATAACTGACTTATCATCTACACCACTTAATCCTGTGTACAGGGTCGCTGAGTTTCCTGGAGCCTATCCTAGGAGACTTAGGGCATGAGGTGGGGTACGCCCTCGACAAGGTGCCAATCCATCACAGGGCGCACACACATACACGCACTTACACACTCATTATCACACTAAGGGCTATTAGGGAACGCCAAATAGCCTAAACTGCATGTTTTTGGACTGTGGGAGAAAACCAGTGTACCCGCAGGAAACCCACCAAGCACGAGGAGAAGATGCAAACTCCATGCACACAGATGCAGGAAACATTCATGGGGTTCAACAGTTTTAACAGAATTACAGCCATGTATTATTTTCCCAGTTAGTCCATCCCATTTTCAAAGACTCAAAAGTACCTGGTCAACTGCCTGATAACCAGTTGTGGCCTCGTTATCATCAAAAATGAAGGAAATAAAAGGTCTGGGTGACTGTTCATGGGAACGTGGGCTAAAGATGTGGCTATGCGTGAAGGAGGCCATCATTAGGCTGAAAAACCAGCAAGTCTATCAGAGAGATGGCGTGGTAGTTAGCACTGGTGCCTCGCACTTCCAGGGTCGAGGGTTCAAATACCGCTTCGGGTCTGTGTGCATGAGTTTACATGTTCTCCCTGGGTTTCCTCTGGGTACTCCAGTTTTCTCCCACAGTCCAAAGACATGCAGATTAAGACAGATTCATATTTAAATTACCCTTCGTGCGAGTGTGTGTGTGTGTGTGTGTGTGTGTGTGAGCACCATGTGATAAATTGGTGCCCTTTCCAGAATGTAGCCTGCCTTGTGCCCCAAGTCTCCTGGGACAGACTAAAGCAGACAAAAGTAATAGGATGGCGCTTCATGGTACATACAGTATGAATAATGACCCAGAAACATACTGCAAAAGCAACATAAGCGCTTCTTAAGGCAAAGAATGTACAGTACGTTCTTAACTTGAAAGATCATCCCCAACATAACGGAGTATGTTTTTTTTACTTACTGATGACAAAACCTAAAGCAGAAAAAGACCCATAATGTGAAAACTGACAGACTGTACAATACATGACTGCGGTTAAATTAAACGGTTAATGCAATATTTTGTTCAACAACTTGAATTAAAGGTGAATGTCGACACTTCAATCACAAGTTGATTGCATCATTTTAGATCATTGTGGTGCTGTACCAGGGCAAAAATACAACAAAAAAATGTGTCACTGTCCAAATAATTACAGACCCAACTGTATAGACAGCAGTATAACAAATAGAAACTGTCACACAACCTTATTTCTTACTAATAAAATATGCAGCTCTGTGCATTTATTATTTATACAAACTCTCAATCACAACACCATATAGGACTCAACATTCTCATCTGCTTTCTTACAAACACTCACTACTCACCACGATGCACATCACACATTACAGTATGGAACATTTGTACACCACGGAACTGTGAACTTTGAACTGTGACTGCACATTCTTCACATTGTCTGGACATGGTTTCTTCATTCCACTTCAATTCTTTTATTATTTGTACATAATGTGAATTTACAAGTCTTTTTACAGCTAAAAGGTTATTTCTATATTTGTAAAATATAGAAATAAAAACACTTTATATTCTTATTAAAAACTCTGCTTTTCTTCATATCATACTGTATATGACTGTGTACGTGACAAATAATTTTTTTTAAATAGACCTTTACAGTGTGGAGTGACTGACTGACCTCAGCATGATCTCCCTCCTGTTCCACTGACTCCTGAATGGTGTGAACCTGTTGCATCAATAAGTCACAGTACAGACGCAGTTCTGACATCTTGGTTTTCAGAGACTCTGTGGTCTCTGTTAATTCTGCAACACATGAGCATAAGCATCTTGTTTTTACAACCCATGCTGGTTTAAACTCCAGGCACACAACCGCAAGACAAGTCACAGAAGAATCTCAGACCTCTTTCTTTTTTGGTTCTCGTGTCAGCGAGGCCCGCCTTCGAGCTTCCTAACGCCACAAGCCATTTCTGTCTCTCAGCCGCATTCACAGCCTTCACATAGAAATGCTGCTCTCCTGGTATGATCAGCTCAAGTCTGGTATTATCAGTCGGGTGAACTGATTTACAGGAAGGAAAAAGTCAAATAAAAGCAACCACTGTGAGATGGAAAATAAATGGTTTGCATCTAACAAAAAAAAAAAAGAAAAACGGTTATAAATATTCACGAGATATAAATTGTTTATAAAGGTCTGTACCTTTAATTTCACACACTGACATCTTTATGCTGCCCTTGCTGCCTTTGCACACATTGTCCTGTGAGTCATAATATGAAATGATTCCATTGTTCAACACAAACCAGCGTGGCTGCCATCCTACAACACACAAGTTCAACAAGTTTGAAAAGAATAATAATTCTCGCAGCTGATTTCAAATTCAAAATTCAAATTCAAATTTTATTTGTCACATACACAGTCATACACAGTACGAAATGCAGTGAAATGCTTATACGACTGCCAGTGACCTTAAAAATAAAGACTTAATTTACAAATAAGTCACAAATAAAGATTTGTGTTCTCAGTGTTTTGCTGTTGACAGGTGAGCAATTAAGCCTCATTTAGACTCGAATGCTGTGCGAGTGCCAAGAAAATAAGTCAACTCTGCCTCGACTCAGCTGCAGGAAGTGAAACAAACACATACGAGTGAACATTAAGTTTTAGATGATGAAGAAAAAAAGAAAAAAAAAAGATAATAAATAATGTGCTAACGTGATTCTTACGAGAGGGTATCAAAAAGTTTAGAAATTTATAAGCCACAGATCCGGTCACTTTCGCCGTATGTCCTCCCTCAGACATCCTAAAACCTGGCAGTAGAATTCGCTATTCGCTAGTGAAGACTGTCTGGTCCCAGGGGACAAATTCTCAATGCCGTGAATGTCAAAAAAGACGTTTGCACATGGTCGAGCTGCGGACCTGCCTCGCCTTTTTCAGTCGTGCAGGTAATGGGCTCTTCCACTGTGAAGACTGTTGCTTCGTCTCAGGGTCGTACCCACACACAAGTTTCATCACCGCTAATGATCCTCGACATGAAGGACGGGTCATCCACGGCACGGAGTTCTTGGCAGACTTCGACGTGATGTTTCCTTCTGCTCCTGGATCAGCAGCCTGGGGACGAAACCTGGCAGCAAACCGGCATATGTTCAAATCGCACGTGAGGATCGCCTGGACTGTTCTGTATGACACACCAACAATGGCAGCAATGTTGTGGATTGTTCTCTGATGATCATCATGCAGACGTTGCCAAATGGTTTTGAAATTTTCAAAGGGTTAAGCTCGTTGAAGGTCTTCTGGTGATGTTCTTCTGCTCTTGTCACACGTGTGCCACTTAAAACACCAAAAGACTTGTTGCAGCATTTCTGTAAACTTGCTGAATCAATCATGTCAAACTCAATCTCTGTGGCAGATTTGCCCAGTTTCACATTCTGGGCAACATGAAACGAACTTGGTGTCCATGTTGAAATAACAGATGTTTTAACGCTTGTTTTCAGTATAGCACCAGTTGCACAGCTCCCGATGTACACAGGACGATGTCTTTTGGCACACTGACTTATGAAGGACTGTGAGTGCAACCTTGTGCTGCCTTCTGTTGGTATGTTACAAAACTAGTCTCAAAACTTTTGATACCAGCTCGTATGATATTTAGAACTATGTTTGTTTTAGTTGATTAGCTGCAAAATAAACAGACAAGTCAATCAAGCTATCCAATTTCGCACTGTGAAAAACAACATTAAATCTATCAAAAAATATTCACAAATAAACAGGCAGATAAATAGACCGACAGATAGAAAAATAAACAGATAGATAGATAGATGACATTTATTAGAAACTGAAATTTCAATGACATGTAACTTATTATTTGTATGAAAATATATTCCAGATGCTCTGTGCATGTTTTTTTTTTTTTTATCTTCATAAATATTTGTACATTACAGTTATGTGTATTTCAGCCCAGCAGATCCTCTTGCCGTATAATGTAGTTACCTGTCATGTAATTAGTCCACTTGTACAGCACTCCTTCCATTATTGTTTTAATTTTTATTATTAGAATTATTATTATTACTATGGCAGGAAATAATCAAGAAGGTTATAACTCAGCCAAGAGCCGCTCTGAAACGTTCAGCTGCTTCTCATCTTGACAAAACACGACAAAATGTAGTAGGAGAGAAAGAAAAACCGCTTCCATAGTACTGTTATCCAAAAACAAATCTCATCTTGAAAGCTTTGGGGGAAAATAATCCTGAAAGCTTCTCTTTGAGCCGAGGACGGAACACCAGGGCGACAAGCACAACGACACCGGAAGTGGACGCTCAAACGGAACAAAATTAAAATCTGAAATATAGACTCATAATAATAATACAAATAATAACAATAACCTTAATAATTATTATAATTATTATAATATCGCGCAATTGGTGTTATACAAAAAAAAAAAAACACATAGGCAGGAAGTGACGTTTCGTGCGCCTGTGAACCGGAAGTGAATTGTAGTAAGCCGATTACCGTAGAGATGGCTGGAGACACAGAGGATGAGATCCCAGGTAGGTTTAACACGTCTGCTGTGTTCTCGTTAAAAATGAGCTGGTTATATTTGTTAAAGTTAATAATTACATTCTTGTCTCCAGACAGCAATCTCAAAGACCCAAAGCTATCAGACATGTGCATTTGTACCGGCAGTGTAACATTAGATAGCGAAAAAACTAGCAAACAAAAAAGAAGAAGAAGAGGGATTTAGGTAGGAAGTGATACTAATGTAAAATAGAGTATAAATAACAAAGCATAAATAAACATCATAACAACCCAAGCCGCTTCGCTTTAGAGTAAATAGCTGTCATTTATTTCAAGCCGCTGAAAAGTAGCTTCTGTGCGTTGCTAGGGACAACCAAGCCACGCCCCCTTCTCTCTCTCTCTCTCTCTCCCCCCTATATTTAACAATGCAACTTCTATGCTATTGCAGTTACTTTTTAGATGTTTTTTTTTTTTTTTTTTTTAATTATGTATAAAAAGTATACAGTACTTAAAAAAAGCAATTGATTGATCAGAAAGTACGGTGTCTCAGTAGTTAGCACAGTTGGCCTGCACCTCCCTCCAGGGTCCGGGTTCATTTCCCCCCTCTGGTGTGCGCATGGAGTTTGTTCCCTGAGTTTGTTCTTCCTTTGGGTACTCCAGTTTTCTCCTACGGACCAAAGGCATGCAGATTAGGCTAGCTGACATTCCCAATTTGCCTGTAGCATGTGTGTGTGTGTGTGTGTTTGCTCTGTGATGAACTGGCACCATATACATGGTGTACCCCGCCATGTCTCCTGGGATAGATTGGATATACCCTGATTGGTATAGGCGATGACTGAGTGAGTTTGTCAGAGTGATCATAACTCTCTATCTTAGATTTGATGTATTTATAAATTTGTAACTGCCCCAGAACTAATTTTTTAACATAACATAAGAAGTGTTAAAAATGGTTCAGGTTGGGAATGATTGTTTAGATTGAAAATAATGTTTGAAATTTACAGGGGATTTACAGGAATTTAAAATCTGCTAAAAAAAAAAATGTCATAATGAGTATGATTTCATGTGCTCAGTCGTTTGTCATGGAATCCTTAGAGGAGTGTGTTTGTAAGCTGTCGATGTGCGTGCAATGCTTAAAGCACATTAAAGTGGTCTGTGTCTGTTTCCATGTGATTTTCTATTAAATTCAATTCAATTCAATTCAATTTTATTTGTATAGCGCTTTTAGCAATTGTCATTGCCTCAAAGCAGCTTCAC
>JAQQZT010000023.1:15778750-15795399 GCA_030068275.1 Clarias platycephalus
GGCCTCTCTGACTTTATCTCCAAAACATCTAACATGAGTTGTCCCTCTGATGAACTCATTCTTGATCCTATCCATCCAGTTAACATGTTGCCAAATTTGGCAAATAAATGTGTAATTAAAATGTTAATTTTTGTATTGTTGCTTTGTTTATAATTTCCATTAATTAGCTATAATGGCCAAAAGTAAAATACTGTATTTCTGGAGTATAAGGAAAATACAATTTTAAATGTAACATATTCATTTTGTCAACCAATAGATTTAACCGATAAATTTAAATACAATAAACAGAAAAATTTAAATACAATTTTAAATGTAACACATTTATTTTGTTAACTGATAGATTTTATTATTTTCTAATAATTTAATTCAGTTCAAATTATTAGTAAATGTATCACAAGTCAAGTTTCCAGTTATCTACCTTGCATTTCAATTCTATCTAATGTTTTTTTTTTTTTTAATCTTTGTGACATCTTGCATTACCTTGTGATTCTTACTATATTTACTCAAGTGTATTACTTAATTGTATTAATTATATTTACTTCCCAAAAGTACACATTCACAGATTTATATACAGGAAAACAGTAAAAAAAAAAAAAAAATTGCTTCTGTTCGTCTCTGATTCAAATCTCTGAATCATTATTGGTCATCCATTTTCATGCTTCCTTATTTGTCAGTTATATAATATATAACATATATAATTTTGTTAGTTATATGATATAAAAATTACTTATATTTCTGCACCTTTCTAACTTGCCTGTAAGTAAACAAAGCATCCTCAAAAACTCAGAACACCATTCACTGCTTGAGTTGCAAAATCTGCTAGTTTTCCATCCAGTTTTCCCTTTTCCCTTCCACATCTAACACATATTGTCCTGCAATATATATATATATAAGTTTTTAAAATCTTTATCTTCATTTGCAGCCTTGTAGCTTTCATTATGTTTTTTCTTACAGTACTGTGCAAATGTCTTGAACACCTACAAAGAAATTCCATAAGCAGAGATGCCTTTGAAAACATTTCTATTTAAAATTTATATAAAGTTAGCCTATATAAATAAAAATAAATATATATTTATATGAATAAAATGCATGTGCGTTAACACAGCTCTAAAGGAGTTTCTAAAGCTGCTGAAATTAAAAACTATCCTGTTATTTTTTAATTGTTAAATTTAATGAGCATCCAAGGACATATAATATGGACAGTTCAGAAGAGCACAGGAGCGCATGTATAACATAGCAGGGGGGTGTTCAATGACAAGAGTGCTTGCAAAATGTTCACTAACCTAAGTTAATTGAATGGTCGGATGAAATATTGTATGTTCTTTTTATTGAACACAGCCCTGCTGCACTATGACGCACTTGAGGAATGATAAAGTCTGAAGTGATTCATAAAATAATTTAAATTAAAAAAAATTGTATGTGTGTGTGTGTGTTGGGGGGGCGTGGATGGGTGTATCTGGGATGGGTGAAACGTGTGAGTGTTTAATTCATCATCTGGAGTGAGCTTGTGTTTTTTTTTCATCAATGTAAAATGTTACATTTTATGAACTCTTCATTCAGATGTTTTCATCTGTTAAAGACACCACGATATATAATTGTGTCTTTTGGTCTGATGTTGAAAATACCAATGTGAACGCTAGACAAATCCAGACTTTATACTAGCAAATTAAAACAAATCTATCATTTTATGCTTCTACATCCTTAGTCATTATTATTGTTAGTTCACACGTAGTGGTTATCATTGTGGCTCAAATCTTGCCCCTGGTGTAACTGCATGGATTTTGCATGATTACTTTTGCAACACTCTAAAGCAAAACAGGAAATGTTGAAAACAGCCTATTTAAAACACAAAATTAAATAATTGCAAACTTCTTTGAATAAATATGCACTTTACTACACAAAAGTAAACAGCACTTATTTTATTTATTTATTTTTTAGTTTTGGGGCACTTGGAAAACAATAGTACAGTAATTCCCATACATAAAAAACAGGTTCCAATGTGAGAGCTCATTCGTAAGTCCAATTTGTTTGTAAGTCCAACACAATTTGTCTTGGTACTAGGATGCTAACACAATTGTCTGTACAATATATGATGGTGCAGCATTCTTTAGAATTGAGCTGAAGATTGAACTATTCAGGTTTAAAGAATGAGCCATGTCTGTCATCATTTCACCTCGTTCCATTCTCTCAATTATTTTCACATGCGTCTCATCGTTATTGCTTGGCACTTTTTAGCAGTACCAGCTTCATCGCCGCTGCTTTTATGCTTGCCTCTGAACATCCTAGGCTTGTACTGCACTTGCAAATGTTGTATGCTGAAGGCATGTGACAATATATGGCAGACATGTGATTTAACTTCTGTATGTTTGTATTTTTTAAAGTCCATAACTTCAACGTTGTTATGTGGGGTACATTTAAACCTGAAAAATGTAAGTAAACTATGCAGGTTTTAATCCAGTAGTCATGTTGATATTAGTCTTTTGGCTGCTCCTGTTGAGGGGTTGCCACAGTGGACCATCTGATCTGCACAGCAACTGGGCACAGGTTTTATGCCAGAAGCCCTTCCTGACCTAACCCTCCCATTTTATACAGGCTTGGGACCTGAACAAATCATACATTTGTTTTTGCATGCTTACTATCTTTCCATTGCAGATATACCCTGATATAAACATATGCATATATTTTTTTTATTTTTTATCTTTCAGTAGTCAGAAGTTGACAGAATCATGTCTTCAGATTTGTCAATGGTGAAGGAATGAAACGCGTAGTCGGTGTTCTGTAATGCGCATGCGCGCAAGAATTACATCTCCAAACCCGAGCGCTCCGCTGATAAGCGCTCTGGATGACACACACCGAAATAGAAAACACGAAATAAAGCGTCGGTTTTCTTTCCTGTAGCATCCGAGCTGGGAACTCTGTGAGTTTGAAAGAAACGCGCAAAGTAAAGTAGATATGAAACAGAAAAATAACTAAAAGGATGAAATAAAGCAGTAAGCGACTATTCTATCATGTCTTTAGAGGAAATGTTTTCCTCTGTCTCTGAGGTAAAGTCTTTCGCCAATGAGTCGTGGGATCCACTGAGTCTCCGGGGCTCTCCGGACGCACCGCTGTGGCACGAGGGAGCCGCGATCGCAACCGCATACGCACTGATTATCGTAGTGGGTCTTGTAGGCAACGTGACGCTCATTCGCATTTTCTGCGCCGTCAAGTCCATGCGCAACGTCCCCAACCTGTTCCTGTGCAGTCTGGCGCTCGGCGACGTGCTGCTGCTCGTTACGTGCGCGCCCGTGGACGCCAGCCGGTTCGTGGCCGACGCGTGGCTCTTCGGAAGGACAGGATGCAAACTCATCCCGTTTATCCAGCTCACGTCCGTCGGCGTGTCGGTATTCACCCTCACCGCTCTGGCAGCCGACAGGTACGGGTTCAGGGAGAGCTTGAAGTGAGATCTAGTGTTCTGCATATCAAAATGAATACAGTATGACTCAGATTATGCATAAAATAAAAAAAAAGCTAAAATTTTTACTAACTTTTTTTTTTTTTTTTTTTTGGCATTTAAACTTTACAACCAGATTATAAACAGGTAGTTATGTTCTGAAAGAAGCAAACTAAAACAAAGATACTGAAAGAAAAGAAAGGTGACTTTGGTCATTTAGTCATATTATCTTTAATGTGTAATCCAAACATGTAAATGATTTATTTAAAATTAAAATATCATACAGTGGCAGCACTGTATGATATTTTACAACTGAAGCTAATTCCAAAATACATAAAAGCTGAAATAATGCAATAAAGGCATCTGCAACTAGTACAAGTGTAGTTTTTCCATCACACTTTTTTGCCCCAACCATAAAATATTATTCCCTCGAGATAAAAAAAAAAAAAAGAAACAAAAAGTACCAATTGTCTTCTAGCAATGTCAATGTGGAAAATCGACCACCTTTTCATGCAGAACATTTCATCTATATTCATAGTTTTGTGCTCTGGGACTTCCCTCATTAATTCATCCAATTGTTTTTCAATAGGAGCCAAATCCAGAGATTGAGATCATCATTACAAAACATTTATCTTTATCCCTGTAGTTATTTAAATTCAAATCGATATAATAAAATGAATTTGACTCAGATTATGCATAAATGTGGCATAAATGTAGGCATAATTTTCTAACAAGCATGAAAGTTTTTTTTTTCCCTTAACATTTGAACTTTATAACCAAATTATAACCAGGTGACCTGAAAGAAGCAAACTAAAATAATGATGCTAAGATGCATTTAAAAAGAAGGGTGATTTTGTGTACTTCGAGCACGAAGGATTGATTTATTTCAATAAATAGCATTTATAATCACTAAAAAAGAGAGATGGAAAACACATACACTATTTGTTATTTTATAACTAGAGTTAATTTCAGAAGATAGAAATAATGCACAAAAGGCATCTGCAATCACCAATCTTTCATGCAAAACATTTAATTTAAATTTATAATTTTGTGCTTTGGGACTTCTTTCACTAACTCATCCAGCAGATTTTCAATAGGAGCCAAATCCAGAGATTGAGATCATCATTACAAAACATTCATTTATATCCCTCTAGTCATTTCTGTGATGATTTGTGTGTACGTTTGGGGGGCAATTATGTTAAAAATTAATCTCCAATCAAATTGTAATCATCTGGCAGAAACATTCATTTATTTGGCCAAAATAGCTTGGTACTCAGTGGAATCCATGCTATCTTCACATGAACCCTCTTTTGCATGGTGGTACTGTATATCTTGCTTGTCACAGAGCACACATTGATTTCAGACTAATAATGGCCACTTTTGTAATGTCTGTTAATTAAAGGTGACCTTTCTCTGAGCTACAGTATATGTGTAAATACCCACGTATGTTTATGTAGTGGAAAATTGTCCTCAGAGTAATCCAAACCATGTGTGTGGTCCCATCTTTCTGGAACTGAATGATCCCCTCAACCCAATGGAAATAAAAAGCCTAATGTCATGCTTTGGCTTCTTTTGCCCAGCAGTAGAAGTAATATTTAGTTATGTGCTAAAAGATGGCCACTTTGTAAAGTGTTGTCTGATTGCATTATATTGTATTGTCTTGCATTCTTATAGGGAACATTACTTTCTTTTTCATATTTTTAAAACCTCAATCCATAAGCCAGACTACAGCTATATTTACTGTAGTTAAAACAGCCACAGAAGATTGGTAAGAACATAAAAACATGTTAAGGACTAGATAATAATTCCACACCACTATGACATTGATGGCAATTTTGCTCATTATAAAATTACCCATTGATTGTAAGTGCTCTCATTAGCACCTTATCTTGAGGGAAAATTTGATGGTAGCTTTCAGAAAACAGAGATGCTTGGAGCAAAAGGTATGGATTGCAATTAACAGTAAAATATTTTATGTCTGATCATCATCATGAGAGCTTTAATGGTAACTACCCATTTTGACACATATAGGACATTCCTGTAGTACAGCAAAATAATAATCAATGGCAGTTTTACACGAAATCACTTTGTCTCTCTATTCTTTCCCATTTATGTCTATACCTAAAAGCCTAAAAAAAAAATCAAGTGCAAAATGTCCATTAGTGTTGCAGGCTTGTGCTCTAGCATTGGCCATCAGCACAATATATATATTTTACAAAGAAAGATAACAGCCTTCAGACTCAGTGAAATCTATCAGAGGATGCATTTATACAATATCCAAATCTATTTATTTTAGAAATGTTTGTTTAAAAAAAAAAAAAAAGATTTTGCAGCAGGAGTGATGGTCTTTATAATAGAAAAGGCAAATCTGCTCTTTCTGCCAAAATGTGAGGTGGACACTTGCAAGTACGTTATTTCAGGCTACTGAGAAGTGTTTCTTTGTGGGGCTTGCAGTAGATTAAAGTAAAGAAGACATAATACATCACTGCCAGAATCACAGTATCATGTTGCTGCTCAAAGAGTCTGAGGTATTACTTTGGATTTTTAAATCCGTACTGATCTCCATAGTCCAGTTTATTAATGTATTTTTTTAAGAATTGCATTGTTAAAACATGTAAAATTTATTTGAGTATTACTCTTGTAACATTATGTTTACACATATTATCTGTATAAATATTCTGTAAAATGTCCTTCTCTTTCAGATATAAAGCCATTGTGAAGCCCATGGACATCCCAACATCCCACGCTACAGCTAAGATTTGTCTAAAAGCGTCTGCTATTTGGCTCTTGTCCGTGGTTCTGGCCATCCCAGAAGCCATTTTCTCTGACCTGCATACCTTTCACATTACACAGACCAATGAAACAATCATAACATGTGCCCCATACCCCCATACAGGAGACCTGCACCCAAAAATCCACTCTATGGCTTCTTTTCTTATATTCTACATAATCCCCCTTTTCATCATTTCTGTGTACTACTTCTTCATTGCCAAGAGCCTGATTAGGAGCACAATTAATTTGCCCGTCGAGGGAAAGATTCCTATCAGGAGACAGGTGAGATGCTACGAATTCATCAAGTAATTAAACGGATCATTACACAAAAGCAATTTCTCCGAAACCTGTAACATCTGAGGACATAAATAACAATCCTGGATAAAAATCTTTTAGTATTCACTCTGTCCACATTATTTCACATCACCAGGATTTTAAAAGACCTTTTCCAAGACCATTTCATTTACTTCTGTTAAAGGAAGTGCATATATTTGTTATGTCAATAACAAATGTGTTTTTATAACAATCACAAATAATTATTATTACAAATTAAAGATTAATAAATGCTGGCATAGTAAGATAATCAATATTGAAGTGGTGTGTGAGGTGCACCAATTACTGTTACTATACTTACCACTTTGAAGTTTGTCCATGATCATTTTCTTGCTAGTTTATTTTTAAAAAAAACATACCATTTATTTCCATCTAGAGTTGCATTAATTTTTTGACCGATATTGCATTAATGAAAGGAGGGTCAAACCACTCTGTAATGTCTTCTCCAGCTCATTCCAAAGCCTTTCAGTGGGGATAAAGTCAGGATTCCGTGGTGGCTAATTCATGTGTGAAAAGGGTTCCTCATGCCCTCCAAAACCACAATTTGAGCCTGATGAATCTTGGCATTGTAATCCTGCAACTTGCCCATGCCATCAGGGAAGAAATCAAATTGAAGCAAACCCAAATCAAAACACTGCCTCCAGAGGCTTGTACAGTGGGCACTATGCATGATGGACACATTAATTGTGCTCCTTACCCTAATGTGCCTATCATTCTGAAATAGGCTAAAGCTAGACTCATCAGACCACATGACCTTTTTCCATTGCTCTGAAGTTCAATCTTTATGCTCTTTAACAAATTGAAGCTGTTTATTCCAAATCGTGAGTTCTCATCACAGTTTGACTGTGAAAAATTCTAACCTACACTAGTAAAAATGCTGTGACTTATATTGTCACTCTTTATTAACTGCCTTCCCGAAGTATTTAAGTCTTCTCACAGAAATTTAGGATTCTCATAGTTGTTTAAGAAATAAACAACATAGTTGTTTAAGCGACTAGAGTAAAGACAATTGTTGCCAGATGAAGCATATTGATAACTGCAGTAATTGTTTAGGAGAATTGTAATAAGTATTTGCTAATGTAATTTAATTTAATTTAATTCACATTTGTTCACATTAGTTTATATTGTTTTTAACAGTGGTCATTGTCACAGATCAGCATTAGAGGAATAGAAATTCCAGATATAAACAAAAAAGAAATGTATTGATTTTTTTAGATTTTTTTCTAATAAGCATACTGGTGGCGATGATGTGGCAATGAAACACTGCCTGAGATGGCATGAGGAAGAAAACTCGAGAGGAACCAGACTCAAAAAGGAACCTACCATAATTTGGATGATATCGTGTAGTGCTACCATAAATAAATCCCTTCTGTAACTACATGCTATATGGACAAATGTGCAATTGTTTAACAGGAAGTGTGTTTCAGTTAACATGAAATAGACTTTGTTATGGGTACAAGGAATAACCTTGGAGACATGGGTACACCACTGTTTGTGTCAATTTCAGTCCTATATCCTCAGCAGCAGTTAGTGGTCTCCTTCTTTTGTGAAATCCAAACCAGTCACTTGGATGGATAGGCAGGTTTGGAGAGAGATCAGTGTTAACTCCCAAGTGCCATTTGTAGTTTAAGCAGAGTAGAGGGAGAGAGAGAGAGATGCTCACTTTTGTGCAGCAAGCAAGCAGGGACTCAGACAGAAATAGTTATGACAGCATAACTAAAAGGGAGAGCCAGGAGGAAACACAAATATGACAGATCCCTGGAAAGTAAGACAAATAGCCACATAACCATCAACAAATATGAGTGATTCATGAGAGTGGAGAAAGACATCATCGAAACATCCTCCATATCTGCACATTTTCTTAAATAAAAACTATTCATAAAAGGCTTAACTGAACAAATATGTTTTCTGTCTAGAGTTTACTGTAATTTGTTTGGTTTTTGTATACTGTGTTTTGTGAGAGAATGCTCTGGCCCTGTACTGCAGTGTTCGTTATACACTGTACCAACCAATAGCCTGAACCTTTTTATCAAAGTAAGCATAAAATACTAGCAGTTCATTCAGGTAGCCTGCTGCAAAACCATTAATACTTTAAAGGTCAATTGTAGTATTTTAAAATCAGTTAAAAATTTTACTTTGAGCCAGTGCAGACTGCTTAATATAGGGGTGATGTGGTCACATCGTCTGGTTCTAGTAAGGACTCTGTCTGCTGCATTCTGGACTAACTTGTTTATGCACTCAGTGGAATATCTAGATGGTAGGGCATTACAATAATCTAGAGGTAACTAAAGCATGAACCAGTTATCTGCAACATTATATTTCTTATCTTGGCAATATTTCTGAGATGAATACTCCATGAGTTTCAGATAAAAGACTCATTAATCAATATCAATAATCACACTTAGGTCTTCTACGATCAGTCCAATCATGAAAAGCTCACTTGAAAATGTAAACAGTCCCAGTCAGTACCTATAATTCTGTCAGAATTAAGTAGAATGAAGTAGAATGAAGTAAACTGGTGTCTTTTTTTCTGGCTGTGCTTGAACATACCGCTGTGTTTCATCAGCATAACAGTGAAAACATACAGTATTCCATGTTCATGAATGATATTTCTGAGTATTACGTGCCATCAGTCACATTGGGTGATACTGTAGATACTCCCCTCCCTAGGGATATATCCGTCGTTTCTATGGCATTTGCTTAAGGGATCAGGGTTCCACTTCTGTGCTACTATGAAGTCTGAATCTTTAATGGTACCATTCATTACTGTTAGTTCCATGTAGGTAGGAGCATAACTAGTCTACTAAAACCTTTTCTAGGATCTTGGAGATAGAGGGGAGGTTTGAGATCGGCCTGTAGTTGGAGTGAATAAATTGGTGAAACTAGTTCAGTCTAACATTCAAATTTCAACATTCAAAGAGGAGTCAAACATTAAACAATTTGATCTAATAATTATTTTCTCATCTACATCATTATTTCTCAAATTGTCTGGATTTAAATTCAAAGTCTGATGATGTATTTCTGATATTTTTAATTTTGTCATAAAAATCAGAAAGACACAGATTATATTATTGTTGTGCATGTTTTTGTGGCGGTCATATTTCTAGTTAATTTTACTAAAGTATTAAATAAGAATCTAGGGTCATTTATGTTATCTCCTATTGAAAGAAATACATTGATACGGCAGCAGGGTACTCTCCTTACATGCTGTCTGAAACACTTGCAATTTAGATTTTTGCCATTTGCAAGTCTGTTTTAAAGTATGTGGGTGATACCAGCGTACTAGCTTTTCTCACAAGTCTTTTTTTTTTTTTTCCACATGGAGCTACATAATTTAGAATTCAGTTAAAAGGTTATGAGTGGGTGGTGTTACATACTGATTAAGGCTAGGATAGACATAACTAATGTTTGCATTTGGATTCTCACAATTAATTTTATAGTCCACCAGGTTTGAAAAAAAATTCTCAACCTCACAAAGAAATGTTATGTTAATGTAAAGAGTTTCAAAAGTGGTAAATTGTTTTACCAGAGTAATGTGGGACATTTACATTGTGTGTCATTATAAATTACTGCAACACCTCCTCCTCTACTGCTGATGTACTGTGCTGTGAAAAAGTTTTTGACTGGATTTTTTGACTGGACTAAAATGACTTAGATCATCTAACATATTTTAATATACCAAAGGATAATCAGAGTAAATATGAATTGCAGTTTTAAAATGATGACAAAAACGGAAAAAAAAAAATTCAATTAAATTCAATATTCAGGAAAAAAAGCTGTCCAAACCTACCTAGACCTATGTGAAAAAGTAATCCTCCATTTGCATAATCATGAATGAACTGTGTTATTTTGAAAATTTTAAGGAGGTAAATTTCACTTGCCACACCCAGGCCTAAATAATTCTTAAATCAAGAAATCACTTAAAAAGCCTGTCTGACAATGTCAAGCATGCTAACAAAGTACCTGACATGTATTAATCTGAAATGTGTTACCAAGCCATTTCTAAGACGTTGGGACTCTGCATTATCCACAATTGGTAAAAATTTGGAACAGTGGTGAATCTTTCGAAGAGTCCAAGAGCTCATAAAAACCCCAGAACAACAGAGCTCAATTGCCTTAGTTAAGGTCAGTGCTCATGATACAATAATAAGTAACAGACGGGGCAAAAATTGCATCAATGTAACAGTTCCAAGAAAGTCACTGCTGATTAAAAAGAACACAAAGACTTGTCTCACATTTGCCAAAAATATCTTGATTATCTCCAATACTTTATATTGTGTTAACTATGAAGATAAATACTAACACAGCGTGTTATTAAAACTAACATCATACCCTGAGTCAAACATAATGGCGGTAGTGTTGACAGTCTGGGGCTGCTTTGCTGCTTCAGGACCTGGACAACTTGACATAAGAGATGGAACCATGAATTTTGTGCTCTACCAGAAAATCCTGGAAGGAGAAGGAGTACCTCAAGCTTAAACGCACTTTTGGTTTATGCAGCTGGACAATGACTCGAAACATACAGTACCAGCATTATTAAATCAATCAAAAAATCAAGGTTTTGGAGTGGCCTCCAACAAGTCCAGACTTAAATCTGATCGAGATCCTTAAACAAGCTGTTCATATTCGAAAAACCCTCCAATGTGGCTGAGCTAAAACATTTCTGCAAATAAGAGTAGGCCCAAATTACTCCACAACGATATGAGAGACTCATTGTCAGTTATCACAAATGCTTGACTACAGTAGTTGCCACCAAGGATAACACAACCAGTTATTAGGTTTAGGGGCAATTACTTTTTCACATAGGGCCAGGCAGGTTTGGACAGAGTTGTTTCCCTTAATAAATGAAATCATGACTTTAAACCTGCCTATATTTTGTTTAATGTTATATCTTAATGTAATTTAATTAAATATCTCTAATATTAGAATTTTGTTTGGTGATCTAAATAATTTGAGCGAGACAAATAATAAGAAAAAAAAACAACAAATACTTTTTCATCCAGGAGGACTAGCATGATTTAATGCTAGTCACTCAACTGGTTTAACAAATAATTCTGCTAAACTTAATACATTAAACTCCTGATCAGTGATAATTTCATTAACAATAAGCACTTTAGAAATGAGATGTAATAATCACCAGTTTCAGCTTCAGCTAAAAAGTGCTGCGTGTGCATACTTTATGTTCTCATTTCATGTTGACTACATTACTAAAAACCTTTTCAGTGTTTTGCTTAGCTCAGGAAACAGACACGATCTTTACATGATAGAACAGAAGTGAACAAGCTAGCAGACCATCAGTTTACATAGCTTGTGTTTACTCTTTGGCCTGGGTTCTAGATTTTCCCCACTTCTGAAAATATGATCTATGCCTAAAGAAATGACATTAGCACCTTTCCAACTGGGAGGAATATCATTCTTCCCTAACAGGCTATCCTTTGCTTCAAAATTTCTCCAATAATTATCTATAAAACTCGCATTATTGTAATAGCACCACCTGAACATCCAGGTAGTCCAGTGACTATAACCTGCTGTAAGTTATGGTAACTTACAGTAGACCAAGCTATCACATTGGAAGGGGTCAGAGTGTATTACAGCATCGGACACCATCTTCTCTAATTTATGCACCTCTAAATAGTTATTCTTAAAAAAATATTTGAATACATCTACAATGGATTTAAAAAACCTTTAATACATACAGTACATGTGTTCAGAAAGAAACCAGCAATTGTGTCTCATGATTAATAGTACATGAAGTAAAAATGTTCAACAACAAGCTTGTTTATGCACTTAGTAAGGTATTAGAGTAATCCAATGTAGAGTTAACATAAGCATGATCTACTGTAGTTTCTTTGCATCATGTAGTGCCATTATATTTCTTATCTTGCCAATAGTTCTTAGATGAAAGTAGGCTATTAATCCCAGTAAGTTATATACGGTACATGAGCTTCAAATGAAAGCTTGCAACCAATAATCACAGCAAGGTGATTTTTCTTTGATATTAAAACACTACTATTGACCTATCAAGCAATGAATGGGCTTACACCACGGTAACTAGTGGTGATACAAGCAACTGATACACACAAGTAAACCGATAGTATTTTATGATCCGCCCCAACTACTTCAGTCAAAACCTGCAGGCTATTGGATGGTGCCTTGTATAATGAAAACCACAGTAGCTTTTTTTCTTACAGTGCCCCACAATTATGGAATAGCCATCCCATTAATGTTTGTGACCTAGAATCATTCCAAGTTCAGGCTGAAAACATATTTATTTAGTAAAACCTTCTGTGAAGAGTCCTCAGATAAAAGTATGCATCTGCAGATCTTATGGCATAGAGCTTTATGGTGAACTGGTATGTTTTGATGCAGTGTCTCCCCTGTTTGCCCTCTTACCTAGGAGCCTGACTATTTATGTTTTCTTTCTGAGACTCCCTTTTAGTTATGCAGTCATAACTAAAGTTCCTCCCCACACTTTGCAAGCATTTATTGATCGTATCCATTATGTACCTGTTACATAATCCATTGTATTCACTGTTCAATAGAACAGTGAATTGATGAGTAAGATTTTCATTATATCATTAATACAACAGCAATATGGCACAATGGATCAATGTCCAAGAGAATCTATTTGCATCAGTTAGTGCCATTTTTCAATCGCAGTTGTAATATCATTTGTATAGTATTTTGCAATTTGAGAAAATGTAAAACACTAGTAAAAAAAAATAAGAATGCATCTATAGACTGGAATAATGTTTGAATTGGTTCATCTACATTTTGTTTTCAGATGGATCTTGTCAGTTACAAAGGACTGGTTACAAAGGATCGGTTACTTTTTTTCCTTATCTTCCACAGATGGAGTCAAGGAAACGGCTGGCTAAGATGGTGTTGGTGTTCGTCGGCCTCTTTGCCATCTGCTGGCTCCCCAGCCACATAATTTACCTGTATCGGTCTTACCACTATTCTGAAGTGGACACGTCAACGTTGCACTTTGTAACCAGTGTGGTTGCCCGCATCCTGGCCTTCACCAACTCGTGCGTCAACCCGTTCGCTCTCTACCTGCTGAGCAAGAGCTTCCAGAAGCAGTTCAACAAACATATCTGCTGCTGCTGCCCTCCTCTGCTACTGCACATACAAAGTACAGTGCGTGGCAACACACACATGAGCTCACTCAAAAGCACACAGAATCACACGATTGCAAGCTTTAGTCTCATTAATGGCAACCATGGCTGTCATGAGGGCTCTGTGTGAGTGTGCTTTGAAAGAGTAGTAATTTTTTCTTGTTTTTCACTGTTCACGAATGGTCAGTTTTCTTCTTGGTTGCTACTGTAGTCTATTATTTTCTTGAATAGGTTTTTTGCAAAAAGGCATCAATTTCCTACTTTTCTGTGCACTGAAGCAGGAAAGCTCTTCAGCCCACATTTCTACCACACTGGGTTTGAGCATAGTTTTCCTGAATTATCACTGACATTTGACAAGTCCGTGCTGCTTAGTGCTAGATTGACTTTGGAAGAAAATACACACAGTAGAATGTGCAGTTGGTGAAATAGTTTCCATGTGTGGTCCTGTAGTAGACGTTAATTAACAGTCAAAGTGTTTACATTCAGTGTTTCCGTAATGTTTAAAGTATTTTTAATCATTTTCATTATTTTGGATTTAGATGCTGATATTGGTGTCTTGGTGTGTTAATGCATTATGTTAATGAACCAAACATAAGCCTGTTATTTTGGTTGGTCTGTGTAAATTAATGCTGTAAAACATTCTGTACGGTAAAACTGTGTACATGTGTACCTACTACAAAATCTTCAAATAGGTACTAATCTTTCTTTCAGAGACATATTGATTTGTACAGACTTCAGATTAAGTTTGTGACAAGTAATGCAAAAAGTACCATGTTTTAGAGGTGTAATTATATTGTTGTCTCAGTTTGAGTAATAATGAGCCACAGCATTGGTGCCTGAGCTGTAACTGCTCCTGTGTGCTAGCAGCAGTGTCTCATACATTAATGTTTAAGTGGGTTTTCTGTGGGTGCAAAGAGAGTCATTTTGCTTATTTTGTGTATTTTGTGGCTTATTTGAGGTTACCCTTAAACAGAATAAAATAATAAAATAAAACAAGGAATAAAAAAATATATAAATACATGCTGTTTTTCATGGGACTCTGATGTTGTATCAGTGTAAGAAATATTGGCTTAAATTTTTTTAAATAAATATCTCTAAAGTGATGGAACGTATGTGTGTATGTGTGTTATGTATCCATCCTTATTTACATATAATTTTTTATAATTGACATGTGATTTCCAAGACTTATATTTGTCCATTGTAATTTTTTTAGTTTAGACTTTTTTCATTGATAGGTGCAGCGTTTTTACTCATAATGGTTTACTTCACTGTATGGACAAAAGTATTTGGCCAAACCTGTTAAATATTAAATTCATGTGTTTCAAACAGGTCTCTTATCCCCAAGGGCAAAATAGTTCAGCATACCAAGACATCCTGGACAATGCTTCCAAATTTGTCCAAACAGTTTGGGGAAGGCCATATTCTATAGCAACATGACAGTGTCCTAGTGCACAAAGCAAGAACACATAACACACACAACATGTGTATAAACACATGGTTTGATGAGTTTGTATGGAAGAACTTGACTGGCCCTAACACAGAGCCCTGACCTCAACCGCATCGAACACCCTTGGGATGAACTGGAATGGAGATTGCGATCCAGGACTTCGCCTCCAACATCAGTGACCTCATAAATGCTCTACAGAATGAATGGGCACAGAAACACACCAAAATATTGTGGTCAGCCTTCTGAAAAGTACATCTGTTTGGATACAAAGTCAATGCAGGTTTGGTCAAACACTTTTGTCTTTGTAGTGTACTGTATATTACCCACAATACTGTTTGACCTTGTGCAAGTGGAATCTATTCCATACTTCATCTTTACCTAAAAGTAGGGATGCAGTGTGGCACTTCTTTATTTTATCCATTGTCTGGAGGTCTGTCAACCCTGCACTAATCTCAATTCAGCTGCATTACTACTGTATATATAGCTGCATTGCATCCTGGAACCTCCAGTGTCCAACAATACCTTAGATTTCTCATTAATGTGATAATATTAATCCTAATTAGAAATTCTTAGGAACCAACCAACAAGTCTGATTCTTATCAATTATGTTTTAGATCTTTACATTTTTTTTCTCCATTTAAAGACCACTTTAACTGTGCTGGCAATGTGACATGTGGGGATGTGAGGAATGATAGTGCAGATTTTTTTTTGTAGTGTGTGTATGTCAACGTTTCTAAAGATTGCCTACTTCTGTCTGATACTGGTTCATCAGGAAGTAAAGACGAGTTTTTTCTGGGGGACATCAGACATACAGTATGCACCAAACAGTATAGCTGGAATTGCTATTCTGGATTACAGAACCGTGCTTTTAGCCAATGCTTGCTCAGAGTTCTGGGAAATGTCTAATTTTGTTTTAGTTAGCTGTCCCCTGTAAGTTCCTTTTGGTCTCTGATGAAACAAGTTCATTTTTTTAGTTACTGTTCCTCATTTCTCTTTTGCCATGGCATGTTTATGGCCTGGGTTCTGTCCTCATTTGTCCCATTAGTGGATTTGCCACACATAAAACCTTTGAAGTTTGCAGAGTGCCATTATTCACAGTGGACAGAAGGGGAAAAAAGATCTGTGCTTTACAGCCCGGCTATATATGCTCATGCTGTCATTATTACAAGCTTACGAACTTAGTCATTTTTTTTTTAAGACACATTTTTAATATGTCTTCATGTTTTTTTACTTCTTTAGATGGGTGTTTGGCCATTTATAATCTATATTGTTTATACTTTAAATGGATTGAGTGCTGCATCTCCAAATGAAGTTTATTCCCCATTTGTAATGGGATAGTAGAATTGCTGCTGTGATTCCAACACTTTTATACCATTCCACAAATCAGAAAGCTTGAGACGTTCTAGGATGCCAGCTTAAAGGAATTCCGAGTTGTCACATTAGATCAGTCTGCTTTCTGTGTACTTTTGCCTATGTGTGTGTGTGTGTGTGTGTGTGTGTGTGTGTGTGTGTGTGTGTGTGTGTGTGTGTGTGTGTGTGTGTGTGT
>JAQQZT010000023.1:15832619-15852707 GCA_030068275.1 Clarias platycephalus
ATGAGGAAAATTTATAACTTGCTTTTTTCTTTTTTTATTCACATTTTCCACCCTGTCCCAACTTTTTCTGATTTGGGATTGCACTACCTGGCTGCCACGTCACCCTCATGCTCAATCATCAGGATGGTTAGGAGTATAGACTCCAATGCTTGTACTGGTTCATTACAGGTCCAGGGCACAGCATAGGAATGACAATTGGAGATATGCCCTCTACTGCACATTGACCTTAATCTCAGAACTGGAAGGAAAGGCTTCTTGTCACAGCGGGTCTGAAACCCACACATCCAAACAAAGCCACAGTCCTTGCTCAAAGGTTGATACAGTATGGTGCTGTAAGGATAGTGCCACTTCAACACTGTTGTGAACATCCAGAAATCACATAGTCTTGAGGCAGAGCTGAGAAATGGAGCATGGACAGAGGGAGATAATCATTCCTGCTCCCAATTCTACCATGCTACAAAAGGCCACTGGCATGTATATTGTACAATGTATATTACAATTGTATTGTATATTGTACAATGTAATAATTGTACAAGGAATATGTAACATACAGTAGATACTTATATGGAATAAAACAGTTTCAGCTACAAGTTTGAATCAGACTTGGCTCAGACTTGCAAAACAACAAAAGGGACTTAAAAACATCTTTGTTAAAAACATAGAAAGCAAAAGTGAAAAATGAGAAAAAGAGGTCAGTACTATTTTATCGACATAGGTGGTGCTGGTGTTGCGGCACATGACCCCCTCTTTGTTGCAGCAGCCACTACATCTGAACACTGAGACACATGGAGGTTTGAAGAACATGTCGTTGCTAGTCCCAAGCTCCTGAGCCACATCCACATACGTCTCCCGGGGCATGCATTGTGTTTTCTGCCACTCTTCATCAATGGCTAGGACAAAGCACATCAAAAAAAAAAAAATTTGATTATTAATTATGCAGCTTCTCCGAACAAAGCTTTAATCTCTAGAGCACAGAGGCTTTTTTCATATACAGTGCTTTTCAGGGGAATTGTAAACTTTGGCATATAACCATATTACTGTATAATATTCTAAATATGTAATTCAAATTTATATTACCCAGCATGTACATTTCAATGAAATGCAATGCTATTTTTAACATTACTTTTTGGCATGTTTGATCTTGTTGGCCTTACAATGCTATTTCTTTCCTATCATGCAGCTCGGCTGATATAAACAGCCTTATCTATTGTTTGGTTTGTATGGTGCTTCAAGTACAATGTGTACAAGGCTGTCTACAGATTTAAAGTTTGAGAGTATTTTAAAAACTCGTCACTGCAAATGCTTCCTGGGTTTGGTCCCTCATAAGTCATATGTCATCTTAATTTTTTTTATTTTTTTATCACCCTATAATATGTAACTGGGCATACTACATGTAAACTAGTGACAAAAGTTTTTTCTTCATTCAATCTGTGTTTATGTGTATGGCTTCACTTGCACATGTGTTTATATGTCTGTACTGCTACCTTTGAGTACCTCCAGGCTGTAGGAGTTGGCAGCAAAGCGTGTAAATCTGTGTGATCCCACTGAGGCAGAACGTGATTCTGGAAATGAGCCAGAGTCAGCGTGCTTCAGCTTAAGCCTACACCTCCACAGCTTCCAGTCTGGGAAGTCAGTCAACATGAGCAGCTCATCCAAGCTCGATGCTGACCTGATGTCCTTCTCCCACTTCTCCTGGTTTACGTCCTGCATAAAGGATGATTTTTGTCAATAAATGATATGAATGAGTTGCAAGCAGAACATGGAAACTAAGAAAAAGGGGGGAAAGCACGTCATGATTTCAAAATTACTACCAGAAACATGCCTATTCTGACCACAAGAGGGCATAAGATGCACATAAAATCTCAAAAAGAGCTCTAGTTTCTTTATCACATTTTTGAAGTACTCTTGAGGGAAAAAGTGAAAGTTCTTTTGATAGGTATACATTTTGGTCAAAATATAAAAAAGAGCATGTTCCCTGCTTTTGAAAATGAGAGCCAGCATAATGTTTCAACCAACGTAGATTATTCATGGACACATATATTTAAAATGATGTCTTTATTATGATATTGTACTGCGAAATATGTTATGGTAAAATGTATAGTTACATTATCCTAATGATATATGGGATGATACATATTTTTAGTTAATACATGTGTCATTCTTTTTAATATATTATTATTTACCAAGAATTCTTCAGGGTACTATATAAAATAATACCAATTTTATGTCATAAAAGAATAGGATTAACAATTCCCACATTTGCAAAAAGCATGGATCTTGAACGTTGTATGTGCAACAAAAGTCATGATTTTGTTTCAACGGCATGCAGAGCTTGAAGAGTGTTCCTGGGATTGGATCTACCAGACCAACCCAGACCAGAGTAAGACAACAAGCTACTCTTGGTGAATGAAACCACAAACACCCATCAAGAAAAGAAAAAAAATTACTTCCTGAACAGACCAGCATATGATTCCTTGTTATTTTCATTTAGGGAATAAACTTTTGAGGGAGTTAGCCTGTAATGCACCAGGAACAAGCGGCAGATGTTTCTGCATTTACTCTCTCATCGGTCATGGGTTAGATTTACTCACAACAGTTGCCTCCTTCTCTTTCCTATACAAACCAGCATCTGGAACAAGACACAAACATAGCTCACAGATCATCCTTTGAGAGCAGCCCACCCTAAACAGCTGGGACATGCAATCCATCCTGGAACATGATTCCATTAGCTCAGTCAGTGCAACACAGTTTCACTTGGACCTGTTAAGAATTGTATGAAAAAAATTATGGACTAATGACCAGAATTTAGGAAAATATTAAATAATTCAGTATAGATGGAGACTAGCAATGCTGTCACAAAGACTCCTAGATGAAAAAAATCACCTGCTGTCAAATCTTTAAATAACAAGAGATAATTAAATATCAAGAAAAAGTAAAATATTTTAAGCTTGTGGAGTTAATTCTAGTCAGACATTCATGACTTCTCAGGTTCAAATCAACATACTAATTTATTAGTTAAAGTCTGAGGAGATTAAACAGACATGGTAAAGCCTTTTGAGAATAAAGCATGTGGAAACAGAACTGTCTCCAGCTGGGATCTTGAAGGAAAGCCCATTAAAAAAAAAAGTTTCATTAATAAAAGCTGACCCCAGACTCATGTTTAATCCAAGAAGCACGATGAATAGATATGAGATAAGGAAGAAAGAATGGGTGGTCTGACTGAAAAACATGAGTAAGAAACTTACTGCCACTTCATAACATGACAAAAGTTTCAGAAAACATTTGAGCCAAATAATCCTTTGTTGTTAGTGTTTTGGCATCCTCTGACAGGTCTGAATAGTAATGTGCCCAGGGGAATGATAAAATACTTGGCAAGGAGAAGGCCAGGTGTGCTGATCAGAGGCGATCACTTCTTACATCTGTCTTGTTGTGCTGCTGCCTTCTGAATTAAGTTTATTTTACCGCAGGGTTTTATTATTTTTTTAATTCTCAATGTGGACCACCCAATTCAGAAGGAAAACATCTCTTTGAGTCCACTTTATTCCTTCATTTGAAGAAAGTTTGTGCTTTTGTTGCTGCATAGCAAAGCAAGTCATTAAGGAAAATACTCTGTCAGTCACCAAAGTGGTGACAAAAGGTCACTACAAAAACTCTTTACTACAAAAACTAAAACTTTGAGGTTAGAAATAAAAAGGTCAACAACAAAACTAAAGCTCTGCCTAAATACACACTTAACTTCCAATTAAGTCTTAAAATGCAAGTGCAGAGGTATGCCAAAAACAAAACCCAAGAAAATGACTGTCAAAGCCAAACCCCAGTGATGCCATTCATTCTGTCCAAAATACCAGCAATAGCTCTACTGGATCTGCCGCCACCGCCACCACTGCCATTACCACTATCATTAGTCAACACCATATCCTGCAAATCAAATAGCTTCAAAGCAAATAGCAGCTTGGCGTCCAGTGTGTTTACTACATGCTGGGTGGATCCGATTTGGATGAGAACAACGTCTGTGTAATAGGTCATGCATGTGACAGTTGATTTTTCAGGTGATGAAAGAAATAGGAGGGAAAGTGAAAAGAAAAGAATATATAAAGATTTATATATATTTATATTTATTAATAATTGGTAAAAAGGAAAAGACAGTTATTGTTATAGTCAAATTTAGGGGGAGGCCTGGCATAATCACAGGGGAGTGTTTAAAACATTTCTGCACTTTAAATGTAAGAAAGTTGCATAATATCTGGTTTATATGGTAGGTTAAACTAAACTGAAGCACCAGTAATTTCCTAGGCTTGCACTTGACAGTTCTCAGAAGGGATGTTCCTTTTAATAATTACTTTGAAGCTTGGACTGATATAGGAATAATACCACTACAGACCCCTGCAGACCAATACCATGCAGAAGTGAAAACTTTTAATAAAAAATAATAAAATAACAGGCAAACAAAAGATCAGATCAGCAGTTAGAATATTTTATTTACTCTTCTACAATATATAACTAAAAATAGTCAACAATGGTTACATTTTTAAATCTTTAAAACTAGCAGTTATTAAACCCCTCATTAAGAAACCAGACCCTGACTCCTGTTAGCTGTTCAAGTATAGGCCAATATCAAGCCTCCACTTTATCTCCAAGATCCTAGAAAAGATTGTAGCACAGCATCTATGCTCATATCTACATAGGAATAACATAATTGCTGAATTAGAAAATGCTGTAGGAGTTAAGGGAACGGCCCTCTCCTGACTCAGGTCTTATTTGACGGATAGTTATTAGTTTGTAGATGTTCCACAGGGTTGTGTTTTAAGACCACTGCTATTTTCTCTCTACATGCTTCCTCGGGGCAACATACAGTAATTCGTAAGCATGGTTTTAGTTTCCACTGTTATGTTGATGACACACAGTTATATGTCTCAGCAAAGCCAGATGAGAGACATCAGTCTAATAAAGTTGAAGTATGTGTGAAGGACATTAGGACACCAGATGCTTATTAACTTCCTTCTGATTAATTAATAAAAAATATTAATATATTGTCACTGCATGATGCAGAAAAAGGTATACTACGGTCATGTGTTGGTCTGTTTGGGATGCGTATGGGGACGGTTGTACTTGACTATGAAGATGGTCTTAGTCAGATGCAGGCAGTTGTTCTTTAATGGCTTGTGCCTACAATCACTAGATAATTACACCTACTTCGATCAAAGGATGCAGTTTGTTTGTCGGTACTTTGTATTTTGAAAACTACAGCAGGGCAGACCTTTTTCTTACAAAGCGCCAAAGGTATGGAATAGCCTACTAATTAATGTTTGGAATGTTTTAGAAACAGTAGCAGTATTTAAGTTTAGGTTGAAAACTTATTTATTTAGCCAAGACTTTGTGAATAGATTTATCATGGGTAAAGGTGCAGATCTGGAGGGGTTTAGCAACTTACAGTTTTATGGTGAGCTCTTATGTTTGGATGCTATTCTCCCTCACTCTCATTGATCACTCAGGATTGATGATGGTGAAGTGACTGGTTGCTTTACTTTCCAGGGACCCCTTATGTTTGTGTTTCCTACTGGCTTTTCCTTATAGTTATTCCATCATAGTTAGTCCTGCTAGAGTCCCTGCTTGCACTCTCCATTAAATATACTTAAATATCTTTCCTGTTATACAAAACATCCAGCCTCCTAACACACAGTATGGCTAAGAAATCAATCCATGCTATGTGATATATCCCAAATAAGGATGGGTTCCCCATTGAGTCTGGTTCCTCTCAAGGTTACTTCCTATTGCCATGTCAGGGAGTTTTTCCTTGCCATTGTTGCCCTCAGCTAAAAACAAACTGCTAATTATTATTTATACATTTCCTCACACTTTTTAAACAAATTTTCATATTTTTTTTATTCTGTAAATCTGCTTTGCAATAATGACTATTGTTAAAAAAGCATTATATAAAATTTTATTGAATTGAGCGGGGTGGCACTTTGGCTTAGTGGTTAGCATTATTGCGTTGCACCTCAAGATTCGCCCTGCGATGGATTGGCACCCTGTCCAGGGTGTACCCCGCCTTGTGCCCTAAGCCTCCTGGGATAGGCTCCAGGCCCCCCGCGACCCTGAACGGGATTAAGCGGTATAGAAGATGACTGACCTCAAGATTCCGGGTTCGGTTCCCACCTCAGGTCTATGTGCATAGAGTTTGCATGTTCTTCCAGTGCTTGGTGGGTTTTCTACCACAGTCCTAAAATATGCAGATTAGGCTAATTGTCATTCCCAAATGGCCTGTAGTGTATGAATAAGCGTGTGAGGTTGTGTGTGTGCCCTGCGATAGCCCTGCACCTTGTGCCCTAAGTCTCCTGGGATAAGCTCCAGGTGCCCCATGACCCTGGTCACGGGATAAAGCTGTAGACAACGAGGATAAGAGGACGATGAATTGCGTGGCATGGTGGTATAGTGGTTAGCACTGTCCTCGCATCTCCAGGGTTGAGGGATTGATACCCACCTTGGGTCTGTGCATGTGGAGTTTGCATGTTCTCCCTATTCTTGGTAGGTTGCCTCTGGGTTATTTAATTTAATTCAATCAACTAATCAGACATTGAATTTTGATTCAACAGAATTATAATAATAATTTAAAAAAATTAACTGGCCTGGATAAAAATATGACCCTCAATAATATATTTTGCTACATAACATTTTGAGCCGATCACTGCAATCAAGTGATTTCTATAGCTCTCAATTTGAAAAAAACCTGTCAACAAGAAGTTTGGGCCACTTGTCGAGCAAACTGCTCCATCTTCCTCAGGTTTGAAGAGTGCCTTCTCCCCACTGCTGTTTCCACAGATGTTTAATCAGCACTCATAGACAGCTATGTAAGAATAGTCTAATGTTTTGTTCATTGGTGTGTTTTGGGTCACTGGGAGATACACGCTGCGCCTGAGCTTCCAGGGATCAAGACTCCCTCTGCCCTTTGCATCTGCCTGATTCATCCTGGTGCCATTCTTTTGCTGAACTGGACTTCTGTTATTCAGAACTTTCTGAACTGTTATCACCCAAATGAGGATGTGTTCCCTGTTGAGTCTGGTTCCTCTCAAGGTTTCTTCCTATTGCTATCTCAGGGAGTTTTTCCTTGCCACCATCTTCGCCCTTGGCTTGCTCATTAGAGACAATCTGATCATTATGATTTATACACATTTATTTTGCTCAAATACATTTCCATAATTTTATTTTAATTTTGTGAATCTGCTTTGAGACAACTGCAGCTGAGGATGTGCTTTCTGGCACTGGACAGAATGCCTTGATGTTCTTAAGATTTTGTTGTAACCTGTGATTGATCGATCACAGATAACCTGTGCTTGATTGATCAAAACAGTCCCAGAGTTACCAAGCCTTCTCTATGATAGACAATAGGTGCAGTGTCCTTTTTCTGAAAGCTTAATTTTTGCATTTGTGAACATAGAGCTGATGGGACTTGCTAAAAAGCTCTAGGTCTGTCTAATCTGCCCAAAGGACATTCTTCCTGAAGCATTGTGGCTTGTCAGTCTGCATTTTGGCAAATTCCAGCCTAAATATACAATCCTCCTGGGTCATCTTACACTAAATTCACTTTTGGTCAAATGGTGAAGGAGGTTGCAATCCAACAATGATGTACTTGACCTTGAAGTTCACATTGAATCTCTCTGGTATTGAATCTCCTTGGCTCTTTGGTTACCAGTCATCCCAAAACTTATAAGTTATATATATAATATTTGCAACTGTAGTCACCAGAGACTATTAAGGGACTATGATACAATTTTACAGCTTTAGCAACCTTGTTTTTTTGTTAAATTTGTTTCTGAGCTCCTCAGACAAATCTCTCCTTTGCTTTTCATATTCACTGTGGTAAACACCTTGATACCAAACAGGATTAAATGATTGGGGATTGAAGATTCAAGTTATTTCAGTGAAAATTGTGGGTTTTTCTTACTTTAATGGAAGGGACAACAAATTTGCCCCTGTGTGTATGAGGCACCCTAAAGACAAAATGTGATATTATTTTGGCATGTTTAGTCCTACACAAAACAGGCACAATACCATTCTTTCTTCACTTTCTTCAACAATGGACCTCTTCTGCCCTGTATTTGATAAACCTAAAGTCTGCCCGCCCTCTTCCCTTGCATCTGAACGTGTGTACAGGAATCAGAAATAATTAAGAGTAGCCTAAAGGAATGTGAAAGTGGAAATGAAAACTAATACTGATCTCCTCTCAAATCTTTGTCACCTGTTCAACTTCTTATGCGATGCTACAAACTGCTAAGACCTGGAAGCCTGATCATAGCAAGCTTCACAACACATCTTCATCATTTTGTAACCATCTGCCTCCGGCGTGACAGTTAAAGATGGACACATTATTTGAAAATAAGAAGGATAAATCTGACCTTTAATCCTACCCATATGTTCAGGAATCTCCTCACTTTTTTTTTTTTTGCTACAGACTGTCCAGTAATACATGTTTGAATAAGAGGGTTATTACCACAATGAAGAAACCACCTTTTAATACCTAAGATATCAGCATATGTCCCCATCTTTCCCAAAATTACCTCAAAGATCCCAAATAATCTCACTATAATGTGGCAAACCCCACAGAAACTGCCCTTGTGGCAGTTACTAACAAGCTTTGTACTACTAGATCAGCAAAATTGTGATCAGTCCTCATCCTCTTTGACCCCTCAGCAGCATTTAAACCAGTCACAAAAGTTTTGAAAGGTCTGATCCACAGCTGCTCCATTCAGATGCTTCACTGGTGTCCCACAAGTCTCAGTGCTGGGTGTTCTCCGTTTATTCCTGCTCTCTTGGTGTGTTCATATCATCACATGGGTTTTCATACCACTGCTATTCCAATGTTTATACATAAATCTCAGCATGTCAAGGAGAACTAAGCTGCTACACATCACTAGAGATACAGCTCCATTCCAAGATCTCACCATTTGTAAATGTACACATCCATGGGGTAATCCTGCACAATCAACACTCTGTCCTCCCTTACATCACTTAACGGACACATTTGTGCAAGTTTCTCTGGTAATACATCAGCACTAGTCGACCATTTGTATCTACAGAGACTACTCAGGTACTTGTTCAGTCCGGACCAGACCTGGACTAATGAAACTCGCTCCTGGCAGGTCTACAGTATCTGTACACGCCATCAGACATTTGCAACTAATACAGAATGCAGCTGCACAATTTCTTTTCAACCTCCAATAGTGGTCCCTTCACTGGCTTCCTGCAACTTCTTGTATATTTAGAGTTCTGATTTGAGCCAACCACACTGTGATTCATGTCTTATCAGAACCTCAAACATTTTTTAGCTAACCCCACTATCTCATAGGGTCCTAGGGTACTAGGAAGACATGAGTCAAGAGTCTACCTATATGGTAAAACAACCTTCCCCAGTTGTACAAACAGCTGAGTCACTGGTTGCATTCAAATAAAAACTACCTCTTCATCAAGCCCTAAATTAATCCATGGCTTAGCAAACTAAGCTACAAAGCACTTCTGTCTGTTACTCGGAACAACAGCATTAGATAAATTTTATAAATGTAAAAAGAAATGAAAGAGAAATTTGCGGGGGGCCTGGAATCTGGCCAGGGGCACGAGGCAGGGTACACCCTTGACACGGTGCCAATCCATCGCAGGGTACACACACACACACACTCATTCACACACTACGAGCAATTTGGGAATGCCGATTAGCCTAATCTGCATGTCTTTGGACTGTGGGAGGAAATCTACCAAGCACTGGGAGAACATGCAAACTCCATGCACACAGAGGCGGGAGCCATCTTACCAAGCTACTGTATGTTGCAACTAAAAATAAAGACCCTTTATTTAGATTTGGTTTTTTACTTTATTTTTGTCTTTATATTACTTTGCGTACCAAGGCATTGTTAAGATAAAAAAAAATTGGGCCATTCCCTTCATTAAAGGGAAATTGTAATGCTACAGACATTGAGACAACTGTATGCTTACACCTCTGTAACAGTTTGGGGATGGCCACAGTATGGGTGTCATTGTCAACTGTCACTTATTTTAAGTAGTGCTCATACAGTATTAGGGTTGCAAATTTTGTTTTGTAGTTTAAATAAACAGAATTGGAAAAAAGACTGTAAAAAATTTTTTATCCACTTAAAATAAGATGTCCCACATTCCAAAGACCTGAACTGTAAGTTCACCCTCTTATGGTGTATGAGTTATTAGATACGTATGTGCACTACAGAGAAATATTTTGCAAACCATTATTGCTTAATACAGTTTAATTCATTATACAATTAATCAATTAAGAATGAATCAATAATTTTCCTTGCACACATACTTGAAAGTGCTCTTTTTGCTCTTTTGTATATCAAAATGGTCAATATGATGACCACAATTATTATTTTTTTTTTTATTCTTTGTATCATATACTGTAGACATTGTCTAACTTATAAAACAGGAGACCAGACTTTGTTGAACCCTGAGGTTCAAAAAGTCTACAGTAACTTGTTTCTGGAGCAATTCAGTCTACCGTCTCCATCCCTTAATCCTGTATTGGAAATGGACAATTGTGGATTAAGATTATGGACAGCTGGCTCTGACAATGCCATCAGATAAAGTAGATGTACTGCTCTCTGATAGTGCCAGTAACTGTGGTGGTGACACTTTACCAATTTTAAGTGCCTCATCCTCCTTCCAGATGGCTACAGAATTAAACCATAGTAGTTTCAATTAAAAACAAGATGCATATTTAAGTATTAATAGGAATTAATTATATGTTTCCCCATCAAGACACCCACACAAGAGCATTTATCATTAACCAGGATCTACGTCTGAGATTCAACATGAAAATCTACATGGCCCTAAAGTTTTTTTTTTTTTTTTTTTTTTTAATGACCAGCTTAGAGGACTGATAATGACGTGATGCAGTATAATTCCTCTATTACTACCACGTATTGCACTCCCCATTATTGACCACTAGTTGCAATGATACCTCAACAAAGATAACTAGGGCAGTGCAAGTGCTACCAGATGATTGTGATACATTTAATGCAACTTAATGTTCGCAAGCCTCACAATTTGTTAATGATATCAACTGTATTGTTCCAAATTTGCTCTAAAAGAACTGTCCATAACCAAATGCACTAACACTATTACTTAAATATAATCTTTTATTTGTTTCAATTAATATTTCAACACCATTATAAGCATTGAATAATTAATTACTCTATTTACATATTTTATCAGGTATACAAAGTTACTAGAATCTACAGATGCTAATAATGGATTTAAAATACAGTTCTGCACAGTCTAGAGCCCACGCAGACCACATGTGGCTGAAATGAATGAATTCTGCCTGTCCTCTGCCTGAGAGGCAGTGAATTATTCTGACAAATGTGAAACAGGAGAAAGTATGTACTGTTCACCATGATTACGCTATTACCTAAGCGTACGCTAACAGTCCTAAGATAAACTAGTAAATGAGAAATAAATTATATATATTTAAAATAAATCTTTGTGCATGGCAAATAAATGATGGGTCAGAGTTTGTCATTTACAAGCTAATGAACAGCTAATTAATAAATAAATCAAGCAATTCTCCAGACAAGACTAGCAATAAGTATAAAGCAAATGCTAAAATCAGTGATGAAGCTCTTGAGTTTCTGGTAGAATTCTCCTGGTACCATGTTTGCTCATTAGATATATTTCCAGCTTTCCTTTTATATAGTAACAAACCAGAAAATGTATGCACTTGCCTATATACTAGTTATAAATGTGCGAGAACTTTAACTACTACTAGCATTTGTAACAAGATAAAAGTCCCACTACGGATAAACAGGCCTTGTTGCAGGCCAGTATTAGTGAACTAAGATGCTATGGTAAATGCTGGCTGAAGGCAACAGTAAGAATTATAAACATTACTCACTCTGATTGAAGCCAGGACATCCGTCGCTAGCAGGAGTAGTCTGACATAAGCAAGTACGTGAAGCCAAATGGAAAGCAGAGTCCGCATGGTGTACGTCTCCTGGTCTCTGGTGTCCAATCTACCGACGGCTTCCTACAAAACAGCCAGTCCTCTTACACATAAAGGGAACACGGAATGTTCCTTAAGGAGTTTTCCAAGACCACACACACACTTTTACTCACACTCAAGGTCACTCTTACACTGTTTAACACATACACACAGACAAGTCAGATGGTTCAACTGTTGTGAAGAAGAGAGTTGTCACAGACAGGGCAGACACCTCAAGAGCCAAATGGAGCTGAAGGAAAAAAAAAAAAAAAAAAAAAAACACATCTGGGAGTGCTTTGAATCTTCCTCTGTTGGAGGAGAAATCCCTTCCTTTCCTCTTTTGCTTCAATGATTCAACAGGAATGCAGCCTGGATATGGCATGGGTGTTCAGAGATGGCACCCCCGGCCCTCTAAGGATATCACTTTTGCACAGTAAGCATATGTTCATACACGTGTGCAGGACAGAAAAGAAAAAAATGCAGAACAATCCAGGATGGAGCTCAGATCATCCAGTTTGCAGCCACGTGCTCGTTGGTGGTAGACAGGCAGGCTGGCATATCCCTTTTGTCCCATTCAAGCTGCTGCGCAAAGCTCCTCATTCGCTCCTCATGCGCACCCACAGCAACATGTGGTTTTAAATGTGAACCAGACCACTACGCAGGGTGTGCAGAGAGAAGGAGGGGATGGGGTGGAAGGAAGAAGAGAGGCTGGAGCCTGTATCCCATCGTAACACAACAATGCTACGCAATAGAAGGCTGGGCAAGACTGACTCACTTTTTCACATTGACAATATGTGCGTGTGCTTATGATCATAACATCATGCCACGACGGTGCCAAAAATGAGTTTCAAAATACAAGGCGACAACTGGAAGTGGTTTCAATACCCTTTAATGGTTTGTAATTGGAAGTATTTATGTATAGACCTCAAAACTTCACTCTAATCACTTCAGTGGAAACTATTATCTATGATCTTGCAAGTAAATGAAAGGATTTCTGTCAGCAATTACAATCACTGGTGTTTACTGTGAAGAAAATCACCATAGTAAATAATAATAAATGTAGCTTATATATTAGATTTAAAGATAAAGTTTTTCCATTAACGTGTAAAAATTCAACACATTTTTTACACAAACATTTACATTGATCCACGTATTTTTGATTGCCAGTGTTTTGCTCTCTCAAATCCATTAGTGCATGTCCTGTAGTCAGTAATGGTTTGGTCTATCTCCTCATCAGAATTCATGACAAACGGGCCTAAAGTGGAGAGATACAGCATATTACACATCAATCTATTAACAGAGCGAGTTTTTGTTCAACATCACTACATTGGATTTGGAAAATAACAGTGACTACCGAAAAGCATGAACTTAAATTGCATTTACATTTCTACTTGTTGAACCATATAACAATTAAAGATTTTTTGTACAATTCTTTCAGTTTACTGGCTAAAATAATCTGAATAAAAAAAATGTCTCAAGCTGTCATGTATAGTACTTTCACATTAATGTACTAATTCTTTGTAGCTTCATAAAATCTGTTATCCACAGTCATCAACATGCATAGATACAGTCAACATGCATAGACATGTCATCAGTCAGTCATCAACAAGCATAGATACAGTAATCATTGATACTCTGTCATGTAATGATGCACTTATTTTGGTGTAAATATCTCAAGAAATCACTTAAAACATTTTTGTGGCACATTTCTACTGTTCAGTTGTGTTCCTGTGTTTCTTTAAATGCGTTGTTTGTGACCTATTGGTGAATAAAACATTTTTTTTTTAACCAATTTTTGTATTTTTATTTAAAAAATAAAAAAAAAACTGTAAATTTATCTGAATCTGTTTTGTAAAGATCTTTTTTTGTGGTTTCTCAAAGACATAAACAAAAAATGCTATATTATTTCATAAAAAATTTAAATAGCTGACAAATATAAATGAAAATACTTTCGATGCCAACAATGCATTCAATGTAAATTATGTACCTCAACTTCAGTTATTATTTAAAATTTTAAATCCTGGAATGTATACTAAACATAAATAATATTTTCTAATTAACTGATTGTGTGATTGTATTCTGTGTGAAAACCATGGCATACACACTTATGCCACTATTTCTTTCTTTAAATGCAAAGACTGTACCATGCTGCACCACTGGTTCCTTGATGGGTTCTCCAGCAATCAACACAAAGTGGGCCTCCTCAACATCCTGGTAACAGCAAAACCAACAAAAGTAACAAAATGTAATTATAATGCAGTGTCATTACAATGAAAGAAAATCCTATTGCGTACTGTATGTACCTTATTTTCCACTCTTATACAATCACCATCATCAAGCAAAACTGTGTGGTGAGGTTCGACTTTCTTCTGATCTCCTTCTGGTCCTAATAAATGGAAGTATAACACTGAAGCCTTGAATTTAAATAAGGATATAAACAAATCTGTTTCATAACTTGCCATCAACAACTAGCACTGATGACCAACAATTCTTTGGTAAACGCGTCTTCCGCGAAATGTGTGGATTAAAACAAGGTCTGGGCAAGAAAAGTATTTACAGAAAGCCCAGCCCTCTCTTTGAATCATGTCTATGCTCATGTTTTAGATGCTGAATGATTCCGGTGAATATAATTATTAAACACAGCTGCTCAACTTGTTTGCACTGAACTGTAATGCGGTGGTTTCTTGAAACAACTTCAGTGCCAAAGCAGCTTTCCCTTTCCCCTGTTCTTTATCAACTGCTAACAATTATGTGAATGTGAATATGAATGATGTCAATAATGTATATTCGAAAGACCAAACGCATCCTTTTATGTCAACTGGATAACCTATGAAAATAATGCACAAATAATTAAAACATCTGAAATCATGAAGATCACATTATATTTATCAGATAATGTTTAACTGAAAGACATCCTGTATTTGTCAGCGATCCAAGCAGAATGTTTCTTATGCAAGATTATTATTATTATTTTTTTTAATTGAAGCTGATAAAAGAATTATGAACATGGTCTGCCTTTAGTCAAAACAGAGTGCAGAAAACATATGCACATGTAAAGCCAGACTTAGCTCACTGTTGAAAACAATAACACTCTCGTTAGGAGTTAAAGTATAGCTTCAGTTATGAACTGGAAAACTAATAAACATGCATTAATTCTGCAATATAAAGACATAATGCAAATGCTGGACTGAACTCAAAAGGGGGGGGGTTGTTTTCTCCACAGGTCATAAAATTTATTAGCTAATAATCATTTCGAAAATCTGCCTGCAAATCATAAAAACCTCCTTAATAAATTAACAATTCAATCAATGCCATAGTAACTGTTCCTCTGGCGAGGGTGTAGGCTGTTGCTGTTGGAGAAAGATCATATGTAGATACAACATCATGGGTCTGTGTTTGGTCCAAGACCCGGAGAGTGGAAATCAAGATATACTCAAACTTGCAGGAAATCGTGGGGAAAAAAGCACGGACTCTGAATATTATGCATTTCACACAAAAGGTTTCTTGTGTCTGCACACGAATAGAAATTTTGAAGGAAGTTTGTACTTACCAGTATACACAATTCCTGAGAGAGTGTAGATAAAAGCAGTCCAACCTAGTCAGCAGAACAGAATACACTCTCAATAGATTTCTTACATATCTGTATATCAATATAAAAAGCTCTCTATGGGGTCATGAGCTTGAATAATGCATTACTATGCCTGCAGATCTCTCTGTTAAATAGTCATTCTCATTCAGTGAGTACACATGTCAGTGTTTCCCACAGGTCTAAAATATACTGGTAGACTACAACAAGTCGGCATTACCTGCCAGCTCAAAAGTGGTCTTCTACATACAACAATACAAAAAAAAAATATTGAGTTTTAATAAATATATATGAGGTCAGGATTGTGACATCTTTTTTTTCAGCAGGCAATATGATGAACTGAATTTTATTTAATTTATATATTTTCATTTAACTATCCAAACATCCATTGAACCAAAAAAACAAAACAAAAATAGCAGAGATTCAAAAGACCATCTGTTTTTATAGTTGTTTCTGTGACTAATAATAATAATAATAAGAAGAAGAGTTGCATTTTGTGAGTTCTACATGTTTTGAGATGACATTCCCATATTCCGGTAGCGTTGAAATTTACACATTTTAGAAGAAGTAACTGTGGTTCTGCATGACATATCAGAAAACCTAAATGAACAGTTTGATGTGTAAAGCCTCCCAGTTGAAATATACTGACAGGACTTGTTTTGTTTTTTTTAATCGGTCATTGACCAATGATTTGATGCCTTTACAGAGCCGTGCTGCTTTAGTTTTAAGGGTTAAGGGTGGCAATCCTGCAACAAGTCAGCTCCATCCCAAAACAACACATGCAGCACTTCAGCAAGAACAGCCACCCATTAGCATTCACCCAACAGTTTCAGAAACCCTGTTGTAGGTGGTAGATGGTGGGAGAGCATGATGCAATTGTAATAATAGACCGTAGTAATTAATTGTCCAGCTGCTAGTAAGAATTGAGAAGATTGGATTTAGGGTTCAGGGTTTGGAATGCTGGAATATGGCCGGCGTCAGTATGATGGCATTGCAGGGAACCTGGATACTTCGAAGAACAGTGGCCAGTGATGGAGGTGTGGCAATTGCTATAAATCCCCAACATGCCGAAGGCTGCCTCTGATTGGGCAGGGATGTATTGTTACACCATATAGTATCCAAGGCAAGACACTGAAAAATGCATGGGAGGTAAAGGTGTATATGCAAATGTTCACTGATAACTGTTATAACCAGGGGACAAAATCATAGCGCTGAGTTGGCATATTATACACACCTCACCAAGACTCTGATTCTGGGGATAGCTTGTTTTTTTAACATCAGCACAAGAATTATTTGTGGAGGGTTCCTGCAGAGGGGACTGTCAGTATGTCAAGGGCACTTTGTTGACCACTGGCCACCTACGTATGTTCTGCATCAGGGGGCTTGAAGAGTATTTACCGGCAGAACAATCAAATGATGGGCGCTTTGCAGTTGACCAAGTGAGAGCAATTGATAGTCAGACAACACAGCTGTATGTCATCCTTTCCCAGCCAGACTCTGCAATTATAAAAAGGTAGAAAGGTATAACGTGTGCCGCAGGGGGCTCAGACAAAAGAGGAAGTAACTTAGTTATTCCAGGAGGCAGAACCAACACTTAGGTCAGGATAAGACATTCAACCATATAATGGTTTATCTCCATTGGCCGGGCACCCAAGGAAATGTACACAGGTGGTGTGCAGCATAGCGCAAATGTCAGTTGACAAATCCAACAGCTACCCAAAAGCATAATTGTACCTATTATCGTCAATCAAGTTCCTATTCAAGAGAACTGGCATGAACCTATTCCGGCCATTAGATCAGATGGCCGTGGGCATTGCTTTGGGTTAGTCAGGGTAGACTGCATTTTGCACAACATCTCAGCATGTCATTGGGGATTAAACGGATTTACACCCAAGTTTACCATGATTAGATGGATGGCTTGGTCTAATGATTTAAACAAACACTGAAAAACATGATTAATAACTGGGATAAGTAGATGAGTAGAAACATTTTTGTACATTACAAGGTCCTACACATGCTTTTCCCTTTTTGAATGATTGTATGTGGCACCCTCACAGAACTTCTAAAAGCAAAAGAAATTCAATAAGCCTTCACCTGTGATCAACCCTCGACACAAGGGCTCAACTAACACAGGGGAATCTGCTATTGGTGCCACAACATCAAACTCAGCTGCTGACACTAGAACATAAATCTGTATAATTACAGCCCACGTCAAACTCCAAATTAATCACCAAATAGCAAGGATTCTTGAGGTGACATGGCAAATTTGGGGAGTCAGCTATGAGTTTAGACACAATTGGTATCTATCACCTTAACCTCAGAGTTGTGACCAGAGATAGGGCTAAATTTGTGGAACAACTCAGCTGGTCCCATGTGGAGATGTCAGTTATTAGTTGAAATCCTGTCACAGAGAACACATGTTGGCAAGTTCCAGGAAAAGTTTTCCAATGTGTTTTCACCTCAACCCAGTCATATCCACCTCATAGAATACCACGATAAGACACTTGCCGGGTGGTTATTCACAGACAGTTTCCCAGACCACACACACACAAAAAAAAAAAAATATTTTGTGGGGTGAAATTCAGGCTATACTTGAGTCCTGTGGTAATTCGAATGGCTCAGTCTGGTTCTGTGTTGACTTTAGACAACCCAATTAAATGTCAAAATTTGATGTTTACCCAATGTCCCAGACTGAAGTAACTGCTGATCAGTAAGGTATAGCTAACTTTTATTTAACACTGAATTTGACCCAGGCTTCATGGTGGTGTAGTGGTTAGCACTGTAGCCTGAATTTGTGTGCGTGAAATTTTCGTGTTCTCCCCATGCTTTGTGGGTTTCCTCAGGGTATTCCAGTTTTCTCCCACAGTCCAAAGACATGGAGATTAGCTTAATAGACGGTTCCAAATTGCTGATGTTGTATGCGTGTGTGTGTGTGTGTGTGTGTGTGTGTGTGAGGGCTGTCCTGGTATTGTTCGGAGAGACAGGGCTCACAGGCCTGTGCCAACAGGCCTTTATTCAGTTACCCTCCATTACTACCTACTGGAATAGACCATCACTCTCTGCTAAGGGAGGGGGAGATGGGAGAGGTGAAAAAAAAAAGACAAAATAGTCACTCCTGAGACTCACTGACTGCTTCCTATCCTTGACACAAGGTTTCAGGTAACACTTGGCTGTTAATTTGAGTGAAGGTCATAGTGTCATCCCCTGCCCTTAGTACGGGAATCTGACCGTTATCTTGTCTACCTGAATCCCAACTACAAGCCTACGAACCTGGATTTCCAGACTTTCATCTTTAATTTAAAATGGGTTTGACAAAAGTGTGGCATTAACCTTTCGGGAATTACAGCTATTTCCATACACACATACAGTACACACACACACATCACATTTTGGGACTCTCTGCAACTACCTCCAGCTGATGCTCGTTTGTGAGTCTTTCTGCCTTCAGTCTTGTCTTCAGTAAGTGAAAGGCATGGTCTACTGTGTTGAGAGCAGGTGAGGTGATTGACTTGGCCAGTGAAGAAAATCCCATTTCTTTGGACCTTGTTAGTTTGAGTAAACAACTACCAAATACAAACACTCAGAACCATATTCAGACATTGCTAGATTATAAATCTTACAATCATATGATTAGGAATTACCTTTGGGATCAATAAAGTACAATGTCTATTTTGCATGTCTGCACCTCAGAGATCATCAGCAGCAACACAGGAGCAGGGAAGCAGAACCTTAGGGCACTGTAGTCTCCCCCTTTCTGCTCTTTTTATACACAAGTGACTTCACATACAGCTCAGAGTCATGCCACATGCAGACATTCTCTGATGACACTGCCATTGTGGGATGTACTGTATTAAGAATGCAGATGAAAGGGAGTACAGAGGTAAGGACCTGCTGGCCTGGTGCAGACTAAACCACATAGAGCAGCACCAAAGCCAGGGAGATGGTGATTGTCTTTCATTGGTCAGGGTCTGCCTTGCTACTAGTCTCTGAGGGTGTGAATGTTGAGATGGTGAGGTCATATAAATACCTTGGGTTGAAGCTGGATAACAAACTGAACATTGAACACTGACCATCTGTACAAGAAAGGTCAAAGTTAGATGTTGTTCATAAGGAGACTAGGTTGTTTTATGATGTGAAAAAAAGCTTCTGCTGATGTTTCACCAGGTGGTAATCGACAGTGTACTTTTCTATACGGTAGTGAGTTAGAAAGGTAGCCTCGGAAGCACGGATACCAAGTTTGGACAAGGTTGTCTGGAGAGCTGGTTTGAGGATTGGTGTGACAGCTGGACTGTCTAGAGGCAATTCTGGATAGGAGGACATTAAATAAATTCAAGTGCTCTCTATCACAGCCAACTCCAACCACCCTCTGCATAGAGACACTGACAGACTCATAAAATCCTTTGAACAGTTGATATTGAGGTGTGTCTGCTACTTCTGCTCTGTAAAGACTTTATAACGCCTCTAATCTGAGGTGCTGTTAATTGGTCATTTTTCAGGCTGA
>JAQQZT010000023.1:15859105-15871534 GCA_030068275.1 Clarias platycephalus
TGATATATATCGTTATCGAGGTAGAAAATTGCTTCTACCGTGATAGAAGATTTTGGTTATATCGCCCACCCCTAGTGTGTATGTGTGTGTCCTGCTATGGACTGACATCCCATCCAGGGTGTACCCCGCCTCGCGCCCTAAGTTTGAGCCTGACATCGGCGCCAGATCCCCTGTGACCCTGTATACAGGATAAAGTGGTATAAACAATAAGTGAATAAGAGTAAGTAGTTTCTGTACTAATAATTAAAGCCTTGATTATTAATATCCAAGGAATTTCATAAGACTGGAGGGCTCTGTGTATAAGTGTTGATTATACAACTGTCACAATGTTAAAGTAAACGCACGTTCTCCCTGCAGTCTGGTTAATATCAGATGTTGCACATGGTTTGTTTTCATTCAGACTGTTGCTTTACATGAAAAGGCAGAAAAAATATGTCTCCTGTATTGTAGCAGCAAGGGCAAATGATACAACTAAACTGAGTAGACAGGCACCTATGTCCTATTGTATGACAGTACAAGTTGTGGAACATTTGAATGGAAGGCTATCTTAGCTGGGAGAATGTGCTTGACTCTCAGTCTCAAAGGAAACCATCCTAGGCATATAACACATTATGAAAAGACTTACATCTTTGCAACACAGTTGAACATAAAGCAGGAAATATGTACATTTGAAAAAAGAAAAAAAAAACACCATCCCTCATGGTACACAAGGAAGACATGTTTCAAGATACTTCCCCTTCCTGCCACCGAGGTGGTCTACTGAACACCCGTTGGCTGTCTGAACAGCTGAATCACTAAAGACCTACTGCTTTACCAAGCACTTGAACTACCACTTGAGTAAACTATTTTTTTTTAAAAACCCTTGTCTTGGGTTTTTTTCTTTTAAAGCCTTACTAACCCCCCACCGGGTTTTAGCTGGTGGCCTGATGAACTAGCAAGAGCATGTGTTTTTATAGAAACTACAAAGCATGTCGGTAAATGGCCCGGGTTAAAAAGCATCTGCGGAATATCATGAAGGTAAATCAGAAAGTGGGGGAAAAAAATGTAGAGCTGGGGCAAGGTACACCACAGTAAAGCATGTAAGGGATAAAAAAGTGACTCAATATCAATACTAGGGAATAACATACTGCTGAGCAACTTTGAAAAATATTATTCATATTATTAGAAAAGAGAACATATTCTGCAGATGGACTGGAAATAGCAGGTGGCTATTAAACGCGTTAGAGAAATAACCCTGTAAAGAAAGAATTGAAAATGATTGATTGATCCACGACAGCAGCTTTTATTGCGTACGTCAGACTCAGTGGTTATACACTGCCTCTGGTGGTGAAACATAGCTAATAGTATGCCAATCATTTTGCTTGTTTGACGATGACAAAGTGCTTCAGCATCACGATGATGCTGATGTTTCATCGGTAGCAATAACCATGCCATTATCGTGTTTGTGTGGGAAATGAAGGTCAGCAGAGGTCTTACTCGTCTTAATGGACAGGAAGAGAGCTAACAGACTGTGGATGGCGACAAATTGCTAACTTAAGTCAATTTTCCCATGTAGTTCTTTTTAAGTGAATTATACCAACGAGGACCCCCCCCCGTAATCGTTGACTGGACGTTTTAGAAATATTTAAAAGGTGAAAGCTAAAAATAATCTGAACAGCTTCAGTGATGTTATTATTCCAGGTTGAAGCCCGTACATGTCTGTCTTTCTGTACGGAAGAACTCTCTGCCTAACTGATTAATACAAAGATTTTTGGTAAGGTTGAGTATCTTACACCTTGTTCACATTCCCTGTTCAGTGAATCTCAGAGAAATCGAAAAAGTAGACCGGATGAAGATGACGTTTTGTCTTAAAACAACTCCAGCATGTTAAAATTCACTTATACCACTTCAGCGCTGTTATCTCAGCTGTGAAAATATGAACTAATTCAGGTAAAAATATTCAGTTCAGCTTTTCTAATTCATATCTATTGCTGCAGGTGTTTGTTTTCATCGAGAAGTAGTTTATTAGTAGCTTATGTTAAAGTAGATTATTCGGTACATAACTGTTCATAAAATCGCTTTTACTCAACATTTTGATTTCACTCAGGGTGCAGGTTAAACTTCAGGCAGAGATCTAACTACTAAAAAAAAAGTTCCATTTACTTCTGTCCAGCGGTTGATTTAAGACTCGACCACATTTTGACGCATGCGCAGTACACTGTCAAAACTTGCAGTTTCTAATCTGGCACAAAACTGCTCCGAACTTAAACTCTACTCAACATTTTTATTTAATTTAGCGCAGGTTTAACTTCAGGCGAATATGTAAACACTTGCGAATATGAATATGAAAACTAATATGTTCCACTCGCCCACCCGGGCAAAGTTTAATTCAATTCTGTCCAGCCAGTTTTGTGCGATGTGGAAAACGCTGAATCATGATCCCTGCTGAAACGAACCGAGTGTTGTAGTACAAGGCGATACAAGAGCGCTCTCTAGTGGCAAAACACTAACAGGGCACACACTGCATCACTGCTGAGTCATAGTGAGAAAGCGAGAAATGTTTGAAAACTAGAAGCACTGAGTCAATTTAAAACGACAGTACAACACAGAAATCAATTAACCTAATTGACACTTTTGAGAATTATTCGTGTGATAAGCTGATATGTATATGTACAGTATACTCAAATGCTCTGCATCATATTGTCTAATATTTACCAGTTTCTTTCTTGGACTTTTCTTCACCTGTCATTTGAATGATTGAAACATATTAAGTTTATAATAAACCTGTGCTACACCCTATACCTGACCTCCACCCTACTTGTGCTTAGGTAACACCTGCACCTGGCGTGTTTACAGGCACTGCAAATACATAGCTTTTGTCTTATAATGCTGGTGATTATAAACTAATAAAAAGATTTTACAGATGTACAGTAATGTTATAAAATTAAGAATCAGTGCTGAACAGAAGCCGTGTGTTACCGTCTCGAAGCCTCGGTGAGGATGGTCAGGAAATCCTGCTCCTTTACTCACACAGAACTCGTCCAACAACAGAAACGGATCCAGGTTCCTAAGCTAAAAGCACAGAAGAAATAAATACCATCTTACACACTAAATATGACTTCATGATTTATGACTTTTACTTCGTTTAAGACTCAATAATCTTACCTCACTTCTCCCGATGCTCCTCCGAACTCTTGCCCCGACTCCTTCCGACTGCTCCACGCTTAAAACCATCTTACTCACTTTTCTTGGCTGTGTCATGTTTAATGTGCTTTCTAAAAATTAAAAATTAAAATCAGCAAACGTGTGCAAGAATACTCTTACAGTATACTAACCAGCTGCAACAATAACAATGATGTCCTGGAGCTCCACCAGTTAAACCTGTTGATTAAAGATCGGGAGTCGATTCTTTGATCCGAAGCATTGTGACTCGGAGTCAATTCCACAGCGCGATGCTTCATCAACGTGGGGACAACATACTGTAGTCTGGGAGAGGTTTCGTTTCACATGAACAGCAGGAAATGTCCAGCAGGAAATACTCTGTACAGATAGCACAGAAGTAAAAAAAAAAAAAAAAAAACGTTAGCATTTAAGGCTATACAACTAAATAAGCCAGGCGTAACTAATTCATTATTGTATTCAAATGTAATTTTCAGCGTTAACGCTATACAGCATCAAAATGACAGCTTTAATAAACACAAATAAGCAACAAATAATCATGTTTTCTGTTTCTGTTAATTCGAAAACAGTGGAGGTAATTGACGTTTGCCGGAAATCTTCCGGCAAACGGAACAAGTCGTTTACATTTCAGAGGAACAGCAATTGCTCTTGCGCATGTGCGTACCGGATAGGCACGCGAGCTCCAGTCACGTGTGTGGGGATTTCTTAAAGGCACAGATCACAATTATGGTTTAACTTGTAGTTTCTTCCCATTCATCTAGGAAGCTCTGTAGTCCAACTAGGGACAGTGGAGGCCATGTACAGTGGTAGCTAGGCATGGGAACGCTCCATCTTGTGAATTTTCACTTTAAGAACTGAAATCCTGCAAAAACTTTTTCAGCATACAAGCGAAAGAAACAAATCAAACCGAACACCGGCTAAGTTTCGAGTACGTCCGTGAGCCATTCAAAAACTTTTGCGTCAGTGGAAAGTCGAGCAAAAAGAGTTAAATTTTTTGTGGATTTTTATGACCGTGGTAGGCCCTCCTGTCAATATGGATTCACACACTACGGGCACATTGGGAACAGCAGTTCCCCTCATGTGCATGTCTTTGGACTGTGGGAGGAAACCGGAATACACAGAGGAAACCCACCAAGCATGGGGAGAACTTGCAAACTCAAAGACCCCCAAGGTGGGAATAGAAATCGGACCCTGGAGGAATTCGGACCTCAGCCACCTAGGCCACAGAGCAGCCTGTAGTCTGTCCAGGAAGCATTATATTCACCAAACTCTGATATAAATATGCAAACATGATAGCATGGTTATAGAAGCATTCAGGAAAACCCTTTTGAAGTATTCAAAGAGTAGGTTTGTTTTATTTTGGGTAATTCAAAATATTAATAAAACATGAACAAATGTAATATGCAGCATTGCATACGTAATGTAATCATGCATTCAGTTATGTTCTTATCTGGAAACCAAAACCCAGCTTAGGCATAAGAGCTGCACTTCTTCATTTTGACCACTAAATGCCAGTAGTGCACACTTTGTGGAAATGCTTTAGGTAATGAATCTAAGACTAGTAGCCTAGTACACTACATCTGTCTGGAATGCAAGTCAAGAAAGAATGCTACTAACAGACAAGGATGTGACACCCTTCACAGTGGCAAAACATGACCATGACAGGTTTATTTATTAATTCTGGACAGACATTACAATAATCTGCAATGTAAGCTTCTCTTCCCAAATTGAAATATTAATATGTTTTCAGAATCATAGCCACATGAGACCATGCATGTGAGAAATGTACTCCTCAGTCCGTGCCTTTTCCACTTTGCTGGTTTCTTTGTGCAGTTCTTCACTGCCATGTTCATCTATGATATCCCTTGCAATACGGAATGCTGCTGCCTGGCCTCCTGCAAGGTTCACAGCATGGGGACCAACCTGGGAATATAATTCAAAATAAACTTTCAAACTTGTACATTTTTTTAGGATTAGCTGAAAAGTTTTTAAAGAGGAGAATATTATCACACTATACATAGTAAAGCTGCAAAATCAGTTACCTGAAGTGCTGCATATTGTCCCATCAGATAAACAGGACATCCAGGAGCCCACCGGAGAGTCTCTGAAATACATGGCCATCCTTCAAGCACCTGTAAAACAACAGGGATTATTTCCTCACTAGGACATTGTCAGTATATTTTCCTATTCTACTGTTGTTATTATTATTTACTGTACTTATTGTATACTGTTTTATTATTATTATTATTATTATTATTATTATTATTATTATTTACTTTACTTATTATATAATTTTTTCCCCCATTGTTCCTTGGCTGCATTGAGCATGTTCGTGTCAAAATAATTTCCCTCGGGATAAATAAAGCTTATCTTATCTTATCTTATCTTATCTTATCTTATCTTATCTATGCAAAATTAGATTGGCAATATTTTGGTAGATAAAAGTAATTAAAGATTTTCAGGGTTGGAAGAAAACCTTTAGACTTCTCCTTCAAGCACTCCAGCTATTCAAAGGCGATTGTTAAATAACACAAACAACAACTAATTTTGCTAAACATTTAACTAATTCATCAGTGTATTAAGTAGTAGGCAGCAAGGTGGCGTAGTGGTTAGCACTGTGGCCTGTTCCAGGGTCGAGGGTTTAATTCTCTCCTCAGTGCTATGTGTGTGGTGTGTGTAGAGTTTGCATGTTTCCATTACTCCAGTTTCCTCCCACAGTTCAAAGACATGCAAATTAGATTAATTTGCATTCCTAAATTGTGTGTGTGTGTGTGTGTGTTTGCCCTGTGATGGATTGACACCATGTCCAGGGTGTACCCTGCTTTGTGCCCTAAGAGATAGACTTCTGGGATAGGCTCCAGGCCCCTGTGACCCTGTGAGGGATATGCGGTATAGAACATACAGTACATGAATGAATTAATCAGTCTAATAAATGGTAACTAAGGCCATACTAATAAATTGATCACACAGTACGGGAAAATTTGGAAAGGCCAATCAATGTAAATCCAGTCTATGGACTGTGGGAGGAAGCCAGAGTGCCCAGGCGAAATCCACCAAGCACAGGGAGAACTCCATGCACACAGGATCAGAGGTGAGTTTAGTCTCCCAACACTGGGGGTGTGAGACAAATGCCGATAGGTGCAACTGTCAAAGTTTCATAAACTAGTAGAATATGTCCATATTAAAGTGGTATACTGGACTTTTGGGGGACAAAACAATTAGTGCCTATAAACTTTAATACTTTTTATCAACAGTACCCTTTGCAGGTAACAAAGCAAACTTCAGACTTCTAATGTCATATATAAAAAAAAATAAAATAATAATAATGTTTTTAAACAAAATTTCATTGACTGGCCTGCAATGCCGACCTCTTACAGAGACAGACAAAACATGCTCTTCTACTAGACCGTGCTAAGGTATGGTTAACCTGAATTGGGAAGTGCTTCTTGATGTCTGAGAGTAAGGCGTCTTGATTGACATCCAGTTTGCAGCCTGTTGCAAGCCAGATCCTGTCACCTGTCCATTTTTCACCATCACAAAGGGAGACCTTCCACCTCTGAGTTTCATAGCACCACATTGCCTCAGTAACCTACACACAGACATAATGGGTGTTTATTGGGCACGAAGACGCAATGTAAAACTGATATAAAATATAAAAACAATGCCACTCAAACTAAATGACATACACCCGGCCCTGCACATTGTGGTGTTTTCTCAGCTTCCAGCACACCTGATTTAACTAATCAGCCAAGTAACCACCTTTTCCAAACAGAGGTAGGTGTGACAAAGCATGGAAAACACTAAAATGTGCAAGACAGAAGGTTTTCCAGAGTCATGATTGGAAACCGCTGAAATAATCAATCAAGAAGCATTATAAATGGGTAAGTAAATGGATATACCTGACAGTATGCCTTGACAAGCAGCTGCCCTGACTGAATGAAGGGCTGTAGCTGTGCATAAGCCTCTGGAGTCACGGCCCCTCCTTTACGTGCCTGTTTGATCATTGCTAGCCTCCTGTGCAGACTCCTTTCTCCGTAGAATTGCCGCAGGTAAGCCAGGCCATCCAGCTTGATGCCATGCTCAATGTGCGAGTAGCGGCCAATCAGACTCTCCACATCTCCAACATCAAACTGCTTGAGCTGGACACATAAAGGTGGAAAATAAATATTATCAGTACCTTTAAGGTACTCGAAGGTAGTACCCCTGCTTATTAATGCACTTATCCAATCTTTCAATCATATAGCAATAGCAGAGTAGAAACATATACAGATCAAGAGCTTTATTTAATACTCTTTAGAGTTTGCACAGAATTGTACAAAGAACAAAAAAAAAAACATCAAGTGTGTGCCAGTCCTGCTTTACATCGTTGATGAGCGAGGTCAGAAAAGAATGGTTTGATCAAGAGTAACTCTTTACGATGCCTTAAGAAAAACACTTCTCAGTGAGCCAATAGGATTCACTTTGCTAGTGACATAAAGAATGGACTGTGGTGCATTGGGAAAAGGTCATGTGGTCCAATGAGCATCATACAGGAATCAAACTTGTGATCTCAGAGAATAAGATGTATTGTATGTGCTTTCATTCTAGCTCTCTGACGCTTACAGTATAAGCACTGACTTTAACAAGCGCAAATACTATCCTGGAGCTTAAAACTCCTAGCCATCATGTGACATAGCACTGCTAGGATTGACTACAATTGGGAAAGGATGACCACAGATAGACCAACAGTACAAGGAACCCCCCTCGCCATAAAAATGAGCTATGCATAGCTCAATTCTGAACATAGTTTTCCGTCACAACATTCTGAATGTTTGTTTGCATACTGTACTGTAGATGCACACAGAAGATACTTTGCAGCCTTTCAGATGTGGGTAATGACTCACAATTTAAAACTGAACCTGGACAAAACAGAAATTATTTGCATGCCAGCTAAATGTGTACAGCACAGTAACATTGCCACATTTTCTTAACATGAGTTAAGAAAAGCCTACCAACTAAACTGTTTAGAAACTGATGCCTGAATTTGGGAATTCCCTGAATTGATATTTTGCATTCTGTAACAATTCCCTTTAAACCTAAAAACCTAAACCCTGTAACAAGGCCTTTAAACCTAACCCTTTTATACTGTGTAATGATCGGAAACTAGGAAAAAATGACCATTGTTGTGGTATGGTCCCAGTTCTCGCCATGCACTTCTCCAGCTCCATCAGTAGATGGTAATTATGATAGTGATGGTGGATATTTGCATGTTGCTCTTTGCTGATACTTTTGTTTGGTATATAGGATAGGTGATGGAAATTAGTTTGGCTATTCTTCCTGGAGAGCTTATGTCATATTACCTGTACATGTTTGCGCAAGAACCAGGTCACTTGATTTGCACCTTGCTGCAGAGCCATGAAGATGATGTGTGCGCTGGTCAGGCCTCCACCAATCACCATTACTCTCTGGCTCCCATGGCATACAGCAGGTGGGCCTGGGATAGTACAGGATTGAATTCCTGATCAGTTGTTTTTTTTTTTCAGATAACTTATTCTTATTGGAACGGCTCTTCAAATATCCACAAAAGATATTTCAACATTCCCACAAAGAGGTAATGTTGAAAACAGGCTTACCTGTGAAACAATTGCCTTTATCCTTATGTTGAGACATGAAGTGCATTAGTTTCACTGTGTGCTGCAGGCTCTCTTCAGGGTAATTCTCTGCGATTGCGCTTACCCATGGAGGAATATTTGCCATCTGTTCTCTGGTGGGTCCTGTAGCTAGAACCACCTTTTTGGCCTCAAGAGTTTCTCCAGTGTCTAGAGTCACTCGGAAGAATTCAACTTTCTTTTGTTTTTCAGAGAGAATTGGAACAATTCTGTCCACAGTGCCTTTGATGATGATCCGGTCCAGGTTGTAAGAGCACACCTGTTTGAAGCAGTGCTGTACTGAATACACTGAAATATGTGTTATATGCTGCCATGCACACAATCTGTCCAAGTATCCTTAAACAAGCTTCAGTGTGTGTTCGTCATCTATTTTAAAGTGTCAGTTGGTACCATCGTGACTTTCTCCACTTACAGATTCATTGTTGCGTCCCAGCATTCTTTCATTCATTTTCTATACCACTTGTCCTTACAAGGTCGTGGGAAGCCTAGAGCCAATTCTAGGAGGCTTAGGGACGAAGTTGGGTACACCCTGGACAGGTTGTAATTTCCATCACAGCGCAAATACATACACCTACTTATTCACACACTGTGGGCAATTTGGAAATGCTGATTAGCCTAATCTTTATAACTTTGGACTGCGAGAGGAAACTGAAGCACCTGGAGAAAACCCACAAGGTAGGGAGAGAACATGCAAACTCCACATACACAGACCGAGGTGGGAACTGAACCGTCGACCCTGAAGGTATGAGGTACCATGCCAACCATTATGCCTCGTTTCCCAGCAATCTTTGGACTGTGGGAGGAAACCGGAGTACCCGGAGGAAACCCACCAAGCACGGGGAGAGCATGCAAACTCCATGCACACAGAGACGCGAATCGAGCCTGGCCAGGAATCGAACCCGGACCTTGGAGGTGCAAAGCGACAGTGCTAACCACTACACCACCGTGCCGCCACAGCATACATTTATGTATCTTCTTCCCATGCCACACACATTTGTTCAGTGTTAATAACTACATCCATCATGTTGATCCATGCCACACTGACCCCAGACCTGCTCCTTGAAGAAGTCCACACTGAGCTGAGTTCCAGGTAGGCTAAAATATAAGTTTTTTTGCAGGCCTTGTGCAGCACTGAGAAGCTTCCTGTTTTGCTTGCCAAGGCGTCCATCATTAAAAAAGGCATTCTTATCCAGAATGTAAACCCTCTCAGGGAGAGAGTGAAGCTCAGCTACACGATCCTCTGCCAGCACAAACTCTTGCAAGGCTTTCTGGGATTGTATACAAGAACAATATTAATCTTTTGATTTTTCAGACAACCATTTAATAGAGCTGTTTATAGAGCTGTTTATGGCATGGATAACTTGCTTTTGAATGAATTTAACAAGTCAGAAAGCTGCTCTTACCTTATTGAGGGGGTTGGTGTGAACGAGCATGTGTGAGCGAAGGTGAGGGATGTTGAGGGCAGAAAACTGGCTCTCCCACAGGGAAGCCCATTCCCCATAGGAATCCACCACCTTGACATTCAAAAGAGGGCATGGAGCACGTTCCAGGTCTTTATGTAACTCTGACCTTGTACCTGTGGAAACACAATGGATTGCGTAAACAGAAATAGAGTAGATTTAGTGGAGTTGTGTATATGCATTTATTGGAAGTATATAAACTAATGATTATAGACATAAAAGTGTTTAAGATCAGATCAAGCTAATAGTATAAGGATTAACATACCAACAGATCTCCTTTTGCTCTTGGTCCGTCCAGTCTTGGAATTTGTCTTGCTGAGCTGTACCCCCTGAAGGATTTCTACATTGGAGGAACTGACATGCTGCTGGGGGTTCAAGAGCAGGGTGGCCAGAATGAGAGCATGAGGACCTGCTCCAACTACCAGCACATCCAACATCTCAGAAAAACAGACAGACAAACACCTAGAATGTGAGCCAAGTTTATTTTAAAAGGGTAAACAAGCATTGACAAGCATCTATCGCTTGCGTTGAGGAGCAACTTTATATAGAGGAAAAGTAACTTTACCAACATGTCAGTTAAAAAGAAAAAAATGATGGCTACTTTTGTATTACTTTTGGTACAGTCTTCTGTATTTCTATGTTACGTAAGGAATTAAAGACTAAAGAGCATCTCTCATCTAAGTCCATGTGAATGGTGGGGTTTTGCTACGTAGCTGGCACTGCTTTAAGAAAATGCATCAACACATTCTGGCTAATCAAATCTCAGAGTTTAACAGCACTGTGATATTATACAGTATAAAGGGATGAAATTATTTAGTGAGAGGGTATTACCTGATGAAGCATATTCAATGTCAGAAAGCGATTAAAAAAGAGAAGAAGGAACAGAGACTCGTTGAGCCAAATGAAGTTTGCAAACAGTCTGCATGAGACTCCTGTAACTCTAGATGATGTTTCTTTAGATATACTAGACTCTCATTGGCTCCAAGAGATTAGTGTCAGAAGTAAAAATAGCTATGCCATACAACTGAGAGTCAAAATTTAGATGGTCACATGCAAACACAATTTGGTTTTAACTGTTAACTAACCAGAAAGACAAAGGCATTTTACTTTGCTGTATGCAATAAGACGTCAATTGTACTATTATACATTACATTATGTTTGTATGTTGTTGTTGTTAAACAGCAATCTAGGAAAGTAAAAGAAGCAGTTAAAACAAAATGAATCTTGTGAAGACATGCATGAATTTTAAATCCACTCCTACAAGCTTGTTGTAGTGTTTTATTTCTCTTATACCACAATTACTGTATCTGCCAAAGTAAAATGTATTTAAAACTGGAAAATTATATATTTTATGCATTTATAGATATGTTCAATATAGTAAAACAATCAGGAAAATGTTATTGCTTACCTCATACACTGCAATATTCCACCTATTAACCACCTATTCCCAATTTATGAAATCTATTTATAGCATTTCTTACAGGCTTAAAGACGGCAATAAACCAAATATACTTTCTGATTATTTATTTTTTTAAAATGTAAACACATTTTTAGCTTGAAATCACTGACTATACTCTTTTTTAAATATTCATTTATATAAATTATCTCCCAAAAGAATAAGAGGGCTAACAGAGACTGAATAGTATTTTTACTTGATTTGGAATAAACATATTATTAATTTGAATGACATGGTAAAACATTGTCTTCTGACACATTACAATACACCACGCTCCTTAAGATCGCAAAACTCCAGACTTCTGGTAGTTCCCAGAATTTTTTAATCTACAAAAGGTGGTAGACCGTTCTCATATTTAGCTCCTAAACTTTGGAATAGCCTTCCAGACAGTGTTCGGGGTTCAGTCTACCAGTTTAAAAGTAGACTCAAGACATATCTCTTTAATCTGGCATATGCATAATTCATCACATAACCTCGTACTTCAGTATATCTAAATGCACACTCCTATCTAGTGCTGCTAATATCCTGAACAGCATCTACGCTAATTCTTTCCACCTGTTCTTCCTTTCTCTGCCCATCCCGAGGCATCTGGAGATTGTGCCAGCTCCAGTAGGCAGAGGCCAACCCTTCGAAGATCTTGAGGCATCCAGAGAAGGACCACCTCCAGCTGGATTCTGCTTCATGATGGTTTGGATCTACACATGCT
>JAQQZT010000023.1:15944354-15961903 GCA_030068275.1 Clarias platycephalus
TTGTATCTGTAAACGGTCAGAGTCGTATATTTCAGAGTTGTATTGTAACAAACACACAAAATCTCGTATCTGTAAGCCGTCGTGGCCGTAGAGTTTGGAATCCAACTCAGACAAAAGACACAATTACACACAAATCTTTTTTTTACGCACGAATATTTTTGACAGTGATTTTATTCCATACTACTCACTCAGCCAAGCATGCGCGCACACACATGGACACACACACACACACACACACACACACTAGCTTGCAGACAAGGGGGGAAAGGTGGCTGCTGTGTCGAACTTTCAAACACACACACAGCACACAGGTGAGTCTCTTGTCGGTAAACTGGTCTGTGCCTGTGAAAGTCGTCCCACACACACAAACACAAAATAAAAGATGCTTTAAAATTTATATTTATAAAAAATTCTTGCGGAAAGCTCGCAAAGCGGGTTACTCGCAATCTGAGGTCCCACTGTATATTAAATATGATAATAATATGCATTGCTGATGAAAATCACTAATATTAGCATCATATAGTTATTGTACTATTATCATTTCATTTACACTATCTTGTTATGAAGGTAAATGTATAGGAGTTATTTTGTGAAATGTAACTGCCATTGCAGTAGCAAGTAATATGCATCATATCATAATTTACTTTAAATGTTTTTATGTATGTATGTTTATTTTTATTAATGTATGTATGTATGTATGTCACATCTTTACAAATATATAGTTATTATTACATATATAGGTAAAAAAATATATATATTATTACACATATATATTTATCAATATCAATATCAGTATTTATCTGCCAAATGCCTGAATGAATTTATATTATTATTACTGCTTCTTTTTTTTTTTTGCATTGTAAATTTGTTTAGCTGTTGTAAATAAAAGCATGACTGCAACTCTGCATTGTGTTTAATGTAAATATACATTTTGTCTCAAATCAGTTCATTAAAATTCAGTTTGCTCACTATCGCTGTCATAGGCTTTGTGCACTGTACCTTTCGTTGGTTCCTCATATGGGTTCTCAGGCTTGTCCGTTTTCTTGGCTTTCCTTGTCTGCTTGATCTGACCTGACCTGACCTGACCTATTTTATCAATGGCAGATGCAGCCTCCTGTGCTGACACTGCTGACACGATAGTTGTGAGCGTGCTTCGCCTAAGTCTCATTTTCGTCCAATATATTTTTATTATTATTATTATTATATATCACTTCTCCTGTGTAGTGTAGAGCCTGGAGTCTGTCCAACGTGTCAACTTTGGATGGGACAGTCATCGATTATAGTTGATTAACAGTTGATTTCCTGTCAAGCGATTGATTATGAAAATAGCAAACAATTTTAATTGCTAAAAGAATCATAAAAGCTAGCTAACCGGGAAGGGAAAAAAATACTTTGAAACTCGATGTAGCACATTTGATCTGCAGAAGCTTCACACACTCTCAGTAAAAAAGGTACACAGTGATACAAATAATGTTCCTTGAAGAACAATTTTGTACCTTTTGGGGTTAGGGTAATGGAAAAGAACTCCTGATGATACAATTCTTTATCTTTTAAGGTACAACTGAAATTGAAGGTACATATTGTTCTAACATAAAGGGTACAGAATATTCTGGACAGTGGGAAGAGTGTAGCTTTTCCTCAGAACAACACAAGCTGTCACCATGGGTGAGTTATTATGTCTCATATAATACTTAAAGAATTTCTGTTATATTGAACTTTCAGCTGCATAACACACATGATGTTATATCATTTCTATCTGTTATCACCCAAATGAGGATGGGTTTCCTGTTGAGTCTGGTTCCTCTCAAGGTTTCTTCCTAATGCCATCTCGGGGAGTTTTTCCTTGCCACCGTCGCCGTCACCCTTGGCTTGCTCACCAGAGACATTTCATTCATCATTCATTCATCTCATTATTACCTAGACACATTTTTCTCACCCATACACATTTCCATAAATTTTTTTTTTTTTTTTTTATTCTTTCATTTTTGTGAAGCTGCTTGGAGACAATAGCCATTGTTAAAAGCGCTATATAAATAAATAAATATAATATAAATAAAATTGAATTGAATTGAATACTTATACTGATACTATAAAACTGATATTGCTTAATTTTTCCATTGGTCAGCTTATATGAACCATTGTCTTTCGATGTCACTTATATACAGTAGTTAGGGTAGCATGTAGATAACACTGCTAATCATGCTAACACACTGCTTTATGGAGCTTAGCACAAACATGTTAGCTCACGGTGACTAAGATAATGCCTAATGTAGATTACGGATGTCCATGAATATCAGCTGTGGTGTAAATGTTCTCATGTATTTTACCCCGTTTTGGATAGCTTTAGCTTACATTTAGTCTTTGGTTAGCTTATGACACTGCTGTCTACTGTATAATGTTATTTAGCACAAACACTTTAGCTCCAGGTGGATAAAATACTGCCTCATGTAGCCTACAGATTTTCATGATATTGAGATTTTTTTTTTTTTTTTTTAAGTATAAATTGTTGTATGACTTTACAAAAGCTTGTGTTGTCTTTATGCATGCTCATTAGTGATTGATGATGATGATAATATACAGTCTTATGCTCATGTTTTTTTATTTTTTTATTTTTTTTTATAAACAGTTGTGACAGTGAAAATGATCAGTCACCTGTTTGATAGAAAGCAAATACAAACAAGCAGACACGGTACAGACAGCCCATCCCTGTCATGGACAGCCTGGTGATGTCAATCTGTGATTCCTGTCCGCATGGGAACCTGGATCACAACTGGGGTCTGGATTCGGGATGGATCTCTTGCATTTTTAAAGTGGATGTGTTACAGTATATTATGGAGAGAGAGCGTATGGTGTTAGCGCACTGGGTGATTGTATACAGAGCTCTTACTGTATGGAGGACGTCGGAGGGGAGGCTGTGTATGTGAGCTGCAGAGCTGCTTGTGCAAACTTCGCGGGAAATTTTTCCCGTTCTGAGATAAAGTGGGTTTATTAATTGTTAACTAAATGAACTCAAACAAAAGCGTGAACACAAATCCCCTGCATTCTCAAAACATGGTTAATCCTTAATTTTTCCCTTCTCTTTTCACTCAGCTTCTCTTTTCTTTATTTCTTTATTTTCACTTTTCTTTTCTATTCTCTCTTTTCACTTTTCTTTTCATTTTTCATTTCACTTTCCCTTTTGTTCTCTTTTCTTTTTCAGCTTTATATTTTATTTTCTCTTATCTTTTCAATATTCATGTTTCTCTTTTCTCTTTTCTTGTTCAGTTTATGCCATACAACCATTCGCCCTGAAACAGGAAGAGCGACTTGCATGAGTCATTCCACCTCAGGTCAGTACAGAGTTACATAGTTATGTCTGCTTTGTTCTAAGCCAAAGTCATTTTTTCCATTTCCTGTTGCATAATAGATCTTCTATAATGTCAGTGTAGCAAATGCAAGTTTCTCTGTGGGATTAAACCTGAAATAACATACAAGGTGGTTCAAGATTAGCTCTGTTTACAAAAAAAAGTACTTTATTTATCTACACACTATTTACATTTTTTTTGTATTAATATTCTTTTTGAAGACCTTCTGTGATTTGTGCTGGATCTCTGCAATGGTGTAAAAAAAAAAAAAAACAGCAACCTTTGAGCTGCATTTTTATCTTTGGGATGAGGGCGAAGTCGGCATGAGCCAAATCTGGCGGGTAGGGTTGGTGCAGAAGTCAGATTATGTTGTTTCTGGCAAAAAAACTCCCATGTGAGGAGAGCTCGATGACAGGATGCATTGTCGTTGCAGAACATCCAGTTTTTTGTTCTGATCACAGATCCAGTTCCTGACCTCTCATTGTGTTCCAGTGATGTTCTTCCTCTCTTGAAGCACTCATATCACTAATTATACCTTGAATGACGCACTGCAGCATCGCTTTAAACTTGACAAATGTCTCTGTAGCAGATTTCGCCAGTTTTATGCAGAATGTCACGTTCATGCTTTGTTCTAACTTGCTGTGCATGATGAAATCACAGACATGGTAAAGCACATGGTCCAATTAGCACCAGTTACGCGGCTCCTGATCTACACAGGATAATGTCTGTTGGCGTGTTAAAAACTAGTCTCGAAATTTTTGGATATCACCTCATATACAGTACTGAACAAAAATATAAACGCAACACTTTTGTTTTTGCTCCCATTTTTTATGAGATGAACTCAAAGATCTGAAACATTTTCTACATACACAAAATAACCATATCGTTCAAATATTGTTCACAAATCTGTCAAAATCTGTAATAGTGAGCACTTCTCCTTTGCCGAGATAATCCATCCCACCTCACAGATGTGCCATATCAAGATGCTGATTAGACAGCATGATTATTGCACAGGTGTGCCTTAGACTGGCCACAAAAAAGGGCACAAATATTCAGTTGAATAACACAGCACAATGCCACAGATGTTGCAAGTTTTGTCAGCCTCACAACCGCAGACGACGTGTAACCACACCAGCCCAGGACCTCCACATTCAGCATGTTCACCTCCAAAATCGTCTGAGACCAGCCACTCGCGCAAAAACAAAAGTGTTGTGTTTATATTTTTGTTCAGTATACAATGCATTTTTCACCACCAGCATAGTGATGATGAAAATACACTTTCCTTGTTTTCAAATGGATTGTTTTTTATAACACATGAAATGAAAGACGATGAAATCTTTGGTATTTTTGGTTTTTTAGATGAAACCACCATCTACTACTTCTGTACAAGTCGACTGTGTTGGAGAATCAGAGAAAAAACTTTCCTGTAGTATTGAAGATCAGTGACTCAGATCAGTTTCTGAAATGGCAATTTATAAATGGCAGAGCAGTTCTGGATGTCGAGGTAAGAGATAATCATAATGTGAATATGTATTCATATTTATTGTGTTTTAGCAGTCCTGATACAGCAAACAGGCTTTAATATAGTTGAACTGGACAGTATGTGGAATCAATAATTATACTTAAATAAATCTATTCAACATGGCTTAATATTATACTGTAAGTGTTCAATATCAATAGTTATTCAGTGCAGTAGTTTAGAGTTATAGTAATATATTTGCCTGCAGATTATTGCATTGTAGTCATAAACTAAAGCATGACTGCATGAAAGCATAACTGCAACTCCGCATTGCAGCATTGCACTGATCACATTTATCCTATAACAAAGCTTTTCAGCTCTGATGGGTGTGGCCTATTCCAATACGACCATGCCACTTCACTACAATTTTATTGTAAAGTGTTTCCATTTTTATTAGCTGTATTTTGTTTTATGTTTTATATAAACATATATAACGCTTTCCATGTCCATATGTGTTACATGATTTATTATACACGCAATTGCAATATCACAATTTACACAACTTCGTTGCAATGCTCTTAAACATAAATAAACTGTTTGAGCATGTTGGTAAAATACATTGGTCCATCCATTCATCTGTCCAGTGAAATATGTCTTACAGTTTATTATATTGTAATTGTGGTTAATTACGATGCAGTATAATTTCCTTCGGCTTTTGTCTCAAATCAGTTCATTAAAATCCAGTTTGATCACTATCGCTGTCATAGGCTTTGTTCACTGTTCCATTCGTTGGTTCCTCATATGGGTTCTCCGGCTTGTCCGCTTTCTTAGCTTTCCTGTAAGTCAGAAAAGTTGATTACTAAAACAGTGGTTTAATTAAACATCCTTAGTGGTTTTTATCCTTTAAGTACGCTGATAGAAGATCTGCACATGTCAAGGCCCAAAATGTCGCCCCAAGATCTTGTAATGAAATGGAACAATAAGCAGTTATTTTGTATTATATTGAAAAATGTGCATTCAGTATAATAAGAAAGTGATGGTTTGCTGATTGCAAATACTTTGTCAGCCAATAAAAAAGTAATACATTTGTTTCAACAAGTACTTCTGCAGTTCTGCATCAAAGATTTATGATGGAACCCATTATTTTCTACTCATCTGGAAGAAGATGATGCAAGACACCAGTTTACCAATCGACCTGCTTCTCTTACCTCTTCCTGTTCACAGCCCCTGAGACGATGAGGTAAACGCCAATACATACGACCAAGGCCATCACCACTCCAAAAACAACCAGCCACACTTGAATAGGGGGTTCTGCAAGAGGAGCCAACGTAGCACGCAGGCCTTCGAACTCCAGAGTGTCATCTGTCAGCTGAAAAACCCCGTTGATGCGACCTCGGGACAGCCTAAGCGGGGGAAGAGGGGATTTTACATTCATCACTGGTGAGTGACGCAATTGCAAAGCCCCCGCCACATTTGGGGAGTACCTACATTTCTCAGCGCATTCAACACACATAATGTGCATTACAGGTGCAATTATTAAAAACTGCACAAACTGTTTTGCAAGCATGTGTTTATTGAGTGGTGGCGCAGTGGCCTAGTGGTTAGCACTGTGGCTTTTAATCTCAACGGTCAAGCCTTGGATTCCCTACTTGGGGTTTGATTCCCTACTTGGCATGTTCTCTCCGTATAGCAAGTTTCCTCCCACAGTCCGAAGACAACATGCTGCGTACGCTAGTTTTTCTAAATTCGAGAGAATGCTTGTGTTTCCCCTATTGTCACCATGTATAAGGAGATCCCATGTGTGTGGCACAGCAGAAGCTCATTTACATATTGTAGAAGGTGTAATGGAAGATGGTGTAGGAGTGAAATAAAAAGGGGAAAATATGCATAATCTGAAGAAGGGTATTTCAACTGGAAAAAATTATACAGTATACACATTGGGTGACCTGTTTTAACTTGGTAATGAAATCAGGAAAATATGGGACCATTAAGTTTGAACAACAACAGGTTCTACTGTAACTTGTTATGTAGACATTCAGCAAGATATGAAATATAATTAGAAATTAATGTTTTTTAAAAGTCTGTCTTTGATTTCTTTTTCCTAGCAGTGATCTCACCAGATAGCAGCCTCCACTTCTGCTTTAGGAATAGTCCTAGTTGAATTAGTAGGATCGGTCACCACAAAGTAGAAAGAGATCCTCGGGGTTTCTTTGTACGTGTAGATATTCTCTGCCCTATTCACATTTAAATAAAAGGAAATAGATTCAACACAGTCCAAACTATTTGTTCCAAGTGCATGTGCGGTTTTGTATACCCATGTTTTGATACCGACATGAATTTGACATCTTCCCCCTTTTTCTCTAAATAGTATTGTCTCATTGCAAAGGCCATGGATGCTTTAAAGAGGTACATCTCATTATCATTCCACTGGTACTGAAAATAAAAAATGAAAAGTGTCTTTATTAGTATGTATACTAATACATATAGTAAAATATAAGGAATATATCAAATAAATATAAACATACTGCATTATCTCCCAGGGCAGCTTTCAGACTCACTCTCACTTTAATAGCATTTTCAGAATCTGTGTACGAGCAGCTTATTAATAACAATAAATCATGCTGACACATTTACCAGATTTTAAACTGAAATTTACTTTTCTGGTTAAATTTTTAATAAGACTTTTAACATGTTTACAGTAAGCACTAGTTTTTAAAATTGTTTTATTTCTATTTTTCTTCTCTTCCATTGAGCACTTACATGGATCGATAGCAGCATCCCACCCTGGTTGTCTGTTGTTTTTCTGGTTTTCAGCCTTAAGCCAGTCATACAGTGTACTGAAGTAGTTCAGCAGGGGTTGGGAGTCCATCCTGGTGTCACCCGAGATGTCCTCCAAAGCCCGTGTCCAGGATTTTGATCGCCCCAACTCAAGCATTCTCCTGTGAGTGGCAATTTAGCGTCATTCCTCATGTTTACTATTACTGTATGTTTAAGATTTTTGTGGATCATGCAATATTGGATATTAAAATAATGCTAAAAAAAAAAAAAGAGTGACAAGTGACACCTAAGAGCTGTTATAATTGATCACTTGAATATTTTCCAATAACAGCATATTCTGAGCGTTAGGTCCTTTACTGTACATGCACAAGGGGTGTACAAATCAACCGAACCACAGAACAAGGTTTTGAGAGTAAAAACTCCCGTTATTTTTCTATATAATCCCCTGCTATACTAATGCACTGCTTGGACAACATCAAGGCAGAAAGTTTTCTCATGATCGGACTGCTTGCTTCACGTACAAAACTCTGGCCTCCCAGGAACTCCTTTAATGGCCTGAACATGTGGAAATGGCTTGGATGAAGGTTAGGACTGTACAGGGATGTGGCAATAACTTCCAGTCGAGTTCCTGTAATGTTCCTGTAATCTTGTTGATGAATAATTGTGTGTACAGTGCATGATTTTCAAGGATCAGGCATTACACTGGCTGAATGTTCACAGGAACAATTGAATGGATGGATGGCCTTCTTAAAAACATTACATCATTCAAATGTTTTAAAATGTATGAATATGTATGTTTATTAATAAAATATTTTTTACGTGTATGTATGTATGTTTTATGTTTTTATTGTGGATGGTTTGCAAAACTCATGCTCTGAACTGAGTCTTTTCCTCAACAGCTTCTTTTTTCTTGTTTAAATTAAAGTACTGATAATAGAGGATCCTTCCACAAATTCTAAAAATAAACCTAAATGTCTCTACAGAATTTGAAACCATCACAAAAAAAAATCATAGTTTTTAATTCACTCCAGTTAACTGTCAATCATATTCGGGTCTGTGTAGCTATAAAAACCAAAGCATACCTAAGTTTGTTGCCTGCCACAGTTGAGTTTGTGATGTCGCATTTGTAAAGTGGGCCACTGTGACCAGCTTCCTGGCAAAGGGCAGCCTGAAACTGGAACTGGTAGATCGTTCTCGTGAAATATCTGTGTAAAGGTCAAACAAAAAATGGCTTGGTGAACTGAAGTCACAAGTTTCATGTATTCGTTCATTAATTAAGGGTTATACTAGTTAGAAGTTCGACAAGATTACCGGATAAATGAATAATCCCCAGACACATGGAAAAGAGCAGGTGGGTCACAATATGTCTCATCTCTTGGTAAAGGCTCGACCACTCCAACCAGCCCTCGTCTGTAACAGACAATACCATAAGAAGTATCATTAACCTAGTGCACAAGTGCTACAACCAAGGAAACTGTGATGTGTGACATCCTTGTGATTCCTAGATGACAAAAAGTGAGATTTAATCTTTGCAATGTTGCATTAAAGGTGTCATGACAGACATGACTAACTTGGGAGAGTTGCATTAAAAAGAAATTTTCAAAAGTCCAATGATGTCATAAGAGTGAATTCATTTTAGAGGTTATACTCTTACTTCATCTCCCACCAGCGGAGCATCCACTGGTCTTTGGGGATATTTCCCTGGAACACCTGCCACCTCCATTCCTCCAGCATGTAGGTGAAGGGCAATGTTGCCACAATGGTAAGGGCCTGCTTCAGCAGGAAGTTGATTTCCGTCTCTGAAAAAGCAGGTGTTTCACAGTATGAATTGTACTTTCCATTATGAAGAAATGGCAGGGAAGGCAAATAAAATATATTTGTATATGCAGTAACTACAAATTGTTGTTCAGGTCTTAAGCTAACTCTATCTATTCACATATTTTTCTGTAAATGTTTATATACTGTATGTTTGTCTGCTTCATATCGGACCCTGGTGGTGCAAGGCGACAGTGCTAACCACTATATCACTGTGCTGTCCATATCTTATTTATTGGATATGTTTTTATAAGTTATTATAGTCAGGGTCACAGGATTTGGTTGCTTATCCCATGAATATGTTTGCATTCAAGGTGGAAACATATTGGTGTTCCTCCATAAGCTACAGGTAGCACAGCATCTCGAGTGTTAGAATCGAATCGTCTGTTTAGAATTGTAATCAAATAATAATAATAATAATAATATAGTGTCAAGATATGTATAAAACCATAATATTTACAGAAACACAATATACTTTAAATCATATTGGCACCTATGTATCATAATCGAGCGATTCCCATTCATAGAAACTAGCATATTACAGGACTGGATGTTTATTTATTGCTTCCCGTCTTTGTGTGCATGGAGTTTGAATGTTCGCCCCGTGCTTGGTCGGTTTCCTCCAGGTTCTCCAGTTTCCTCCCACAGTCCAAAGACATGCAGATTAGGCTAATTGGCGTTCCCAAATTGCCCATAGTGTGTGAATGAGTGTGTATGTGTGTGTCCTGCGATGGATTGGCACCCTGGGTGTACCCCGCTTTGTGGCCTTAGTCTCCTGGTGGCTTGTGGCTCCAGGCCCCCCTGCAACCATAAATACTGTATAGGGTAAAGTGGTATAGATGATGAGTGAGACGACGATGAGATGTTTATAGTCTTTGTATATTAAGATTTTAAAAAAGTTTCTGTCGCATGACCGCTATCACTGTTGCATCACATTGAATCTCCTCTGTGAGTCTATTTGAATTTATTGCTAATAACTGATAGGTGGCTAAATTATTACCTTGATTTTATAATTTGACTACCAAAGTCAAAATGGACCTTTTTATTGGTGAACAGTTAAGGAGTAATCTCCTGTGCAGCCAGTGTCTTTCCACCGTACCTGTGTCTTCTATAAAGTCAGCAGGTAGAAGCCCTAGAGACTGCAGGTGAGATGGGGTCGCAGCTGACAGGCTCATGATCTCGCCCACTGCTTCATGAAAGCCCTCATTGGCGCCGTCTCTGAGAAGGTAAGGTAGATGTCGGTAGGCCATCTGGTACTGGTTATGTCCCATCTCGTGATGCGCAGTTAGAAAATGGTCCATGCTCACTGTGGTGCACATCTTGATTCTGGAAAAGCGGGAAGATGGTATCAGTGAGCGCTGTGTTTTAAAGAATGTGAAGAATTCTTCCATTATATTTTAATGTGCAAATGTATATTTATATTTTATATTTATGCATAAGTCAGTGATTTCAACTAAGTAAACACTTAGATTTTTTTCAATCATTTATTTAGTTACTTAGTTTTGATGGCCACTAAAAAAAAAACAGTCCACAAACAGTCCACTTGATGGATTGTAGAAATATTTCAGCACAGGAAATACAGTACTGTGCAAAAACTCTTGAGCCACCCATTATTTCTTCATCTTTTGCTTCCAAAGAGTCAGGATTTCTTGAATTTTTAATGTAGTCTTGAGAAATAGTTCTCCACGCTTCCTGAAGGATTTTGTGTCTCTCATTTTTTGTGTAACTTCCAGTCCAGTCCCTGTACCTGAGCAGTTCCAGATGAATGTCCTTTGTTTTGTAATCCACATCGTGACCTACAGTATGAATCATTCAAGTATAAACTAGTCATCTAACTTAAGGCATGAACCATTGAGAAACAGGTACAGATGATGGCAGATGATCAGGCCGGTGATTGGTATACTGGTTACGTTGAATGCTTAGTGGTTGGAACAGACGAGAGGGGAAATGAGGTCGCTGCTGAGGATGTAACACAAGCAAGCAATTTTTAAAACTGTATCTTTAGGCACTTTGCAGCCTTTCACAGTATTTAATGTTTTTTGTGTAATTTAATCTACATTATTTATTCAAATTTTACTTGAAAAAATGGGGGGGAGGACTTTTGCTCAGTACTGTACATCAAATTGAAAATTTACCTGGAACCACTCTTCAGTTTCTTTAATTAATCTTAATTTTTAATTGTAATAATCAAATATTTATTTTAATATTTATCAAATAAGTTTTTATTATGTTTCCAATGATATACCTAAATAAGAATAACAAATATTTTATTGACCAAAATACAAGAAGAATAAATGTGTAAGGTGTCCTGCATACCTGTAATCTTCTCGGTTGCCCATGTCCCACGCCGTGGGGTGACACACGACTTTCCTGCCATCCTCAGGTTTTACGAGCATTGAGTTGGTCCAAAAGTTATCAAACATAGCAGACATGTTTACAGATTTGAAGAACTTTTCTGCTTCCTCAAACAGCCGTGGCTCTTTCCAGCCCTGAAATCAGCCATAAAATATTTCCTAATTGCCATTTATAGCTATAAATTGCTAAGAGATAAAGGAACCAGAAAACAGGTAACACAAATAAATCTGAATAGAAATGGAACTTTGCACTGAGATAAACATCTGCTGCCATGTAGTAATTAGGCACGTAGTCAGTAAAATGTCTAACCTGTGCTAACATTGCTGAGGTCACATCGATATCAGGCTTGTCTGGATAAGGAACAGAGAGTGCGTAAAGGCTGGTCCAAAACCTTCCCCACATATCACCTGAAAAACAACAAAGACAAGAGTTAGCATTAGACTCAGTAACTACAGTACTTTTTAGTTTGAATATCTTCAAACCTGGTATATACATTTATAGTTCAGCATTTGGCAGACGCCTGTATCCAGAGCAACTTACCTTTTTATCTAATTATACATCTGAGCAGTTGAGGGGCAATCTGGTTGCGGTGGGGTTTTAACCTGGGACCTTCTGAACCATAGTCCAATACTAAAACCTGTCCTATATATTCTTGTGTTTGTTGACAACTACTACTGTATGTTGCTTACCCCTTTATGTTAAAATGGATTGAACATTTTCCCAATTTCTAAAAAAATATATAAAAAATCTGTAGCGATTGAGATTTTTGAAAATTTATTAAAAATAAAAATAATTGAGAAAGCACACGCACATTTGCAAAAATCTCAAGTAAACTTTTTTCATGTTGTCATTATGGGGTGTTGTGTGTAGAATTCTGAGAAAAAAAATAATCCATGCTCCTGATTTAATCCATTTTAGAAAAAGGCCGTGACATAACAAAATGTGGAAAACGTGATGCGTTGTGAATACTTTCTGGATGCACTGTAAATGGTAGAAAAGAGAAGTGGTGAAATTAGCGGCAGTTGTGCGAAAGCTTTATGCATACAGTATAGGAAAAAACGTAGCTAGCGTGACTAGCTGCATGACGTTATCCTAATCAGACTTCTCCAATCGCAACTGTTTCAAATCCCTATAATAGAACAATGTAAGGAGTGTCATAATCTGTTCGAATAGATCGAAAAAAAATAAAGTGAACCTGGAGAGATGAGAGAATTTTGCTTGCTGAGGAGGGATTAAAATGTAAAAAGTAAAATTCCACCCTACTCTTACCTCTAAAGATAAAAAGAGAGTGGAGGCAATTTGTGAAAGCATCAATTTGTTCATTAATGTATCAGTTAAATACCGCACACGATTAAAACATAAAGTATTCAGTTTTTGTTCAAACAAATCATTTATGAGCTCCATCAGACTGCAGACCAGTGTTACTAAAATGTCTCTCCCCGCGAGCTCTTCTACATTTTGCTGATTTTGTGATTTCCTATTTTAAGGACCAAAATGGTATAATTCTGAGAATGTCTGGCCACTTAGGAGCAATTTCCTACTTTCCTAATTTCCTACCAAAATTTAAGTTGCTCTGGATAAGAGTGTCTGCCAAATGTTTTGACTCTTGCTTGACTGTGCTAGCTCCGATTGCCACAACCCCCCGTAATCCAAAAACAGGCAAAAGAGGCAAAATAAATGGAGCCTGGCTGTTGGTTGTAACATGCCTACTTACCTCAGTCACCACAAGCTAGTTAGCTTTGCATTAGTTTAGCTAAAATGCTATGGTGGCTAATATTAATTTATATGTTAACATAACTTTGCATTTGATTGAAATCTATCATCCATATCCTAAACATTGTCCGGTGTCAACTCCTACATTTCTTGTGGTCGGATAACCTACAACGATTTCATTTAGCTGCTTAGCTAAAGTGATGCATAGCAGACAACTAGATGTGCATCTGCAAGCTGTCACTCAAATTGACGCTAATTATGCATAATTTTATGCCTTAATATAATTTCGTCTCATGAGTTACATAAAAATCCATCCCTATACAGTTTATTTCTGTTGTGAAGTTTTAACATGGGGTCTGTGGGGATGGAATTGATTTTATGAGCCAGCCCCCTGTGGTCATTAGAGGAACTGCACATTGCAGAAGTGCACATTTTGGCCTGATTTTTCAGAACTGGAGGTTGCCCCTTGATTCATCCTTGGTAATTGCCTGTTTGGGGTTGGTTTACATCAGACTACTAGTTTGCATTTTATTAAGAAAATATTTGTGAACAGATACAATCTATAATAGCAATTGCATGAGCAGGATGAACCATACAGTATAATGTAGTTTGCTATAATAAATAGTTATTCATTCATACTGTACCTGTATATGTTGTGCTTAAATTTAAATCTTACCAAGTAAATGGGCTGGGAGACCTCCATTAGAAGTGATGTGGTCAGGATATGTGTCCTGCAACTTGGCTCGCACATATGCATGAAGCTCTTTGTATAAAGGCAGAATCTAAATATGAATACAACAACCAGTTTCAGATAAGTACAACTATTTCATTTAGTTGAATTGCATATGAATAGTAGTTTTAACATAATACAGTGTCACATCAGCAAAAAAAAATAAAAAAGAGAGAGACATCAGACATATCAGACATACCTCAGTATATATGCGTCGCACATCTGTCAAGAGTTCATTTCGAGTGTAGGCGTATTTCGGATCATCAATTGTTTCATAATTAGCCCTCCAGTAGTCTCCATGGTCTTTATAATCTTTAATAAAAACACAGAGAATGAACACAGTATGGTTTGAAAGCAATCTCTACTCGAATCATTGTTTTTCATTTGTCGTTATATATTCTCTGTCAGAGTTAATTATGAGTTAAATAACTAGTAAATAAATGAAGTAATGAAAGAGTGCAGTGGATTGTATTAAAGTTTATATTAGTCAAGATGATTTATACTGTTCAACTTGGCCGCTTCGTTCTTCAAGTCCACGTAGTCTTCATAGAGTCGCCTCATCTTCTTGCCCACCTGAACCCTCCAACCTTCCCACACATGCAGCCGTTCGTAGTAGTCCGTGCTGTCAGCCATGATCGCTTCCAGCCCTTAAAAAGGAAACAAGTATCAGATATTTATCAATCTAAGTGAACTGGAATTAGCCATTTAAAAAATAATTCCCAGGGCAGAAATAACAAATGTAAACAAAAAAAAAGAGAACAAACATCTAGAATTTGCATATGTTCGTAAATGTTCATAAATGCAGACTAATGAATATTACTCTCCATTTATTTATATATAAATATACAGTGGTGGTCAAGAGTATTAAGACAACATATTCCATATATTTATTCTCACTGTGCACAAAACAGGAAAAATTAATAACCCACAAACTAGTGGAAAACTGGCTATGAGGCGACGGGATTGAACTTCTGGAGCCATGGCCTAGTTCACCTCTAGATTCGAATGACAGTTTAAATGAATTCACATATTTAATGTAGCAGTTTTTGTAAGACTCTTTACGACTTTAAGCTGGATTTCTCTTAAACTTTAGACAGGATGTAGTAATCAAGTATTAATTGACTGTAAGGCAAGTTCATAATCTGAGAGCTCTAGGTTGACCTATTCTGGTTACATTTGATTTTTTTTTTTTCAATAATGTTAAAAGCATAAGTCAATTACAGTAAGCCTGGTAAGGTAAGATCGAGAGGGCTGGAATAGGTCAAAAAATAAAAAGCAATGTGAGGTGTGCTTACAGGAAATTAATGAGGTCTGACTTTTATTAGCCTGATTACTGTACGTTCCTGGAACAGCATGCCATCCATTCTGAAAACTGAAGTCTGCGCGTTTTATCTCCCTCCATAAATTATATGTAAATACGCCTTTAATGAAAACTTCACCATATCAACGAATATGCATTATTCTTTCATTCTGTCTAAGTCCATAATAAGTCCATGTGTGACAATGTATTCGATTTGTATATTTGTATAGATTTGTATTAGATATAAACCTGCAATGTTCAGAGACAGCCTGTTGTCAAATGTAATCAACGCACCAGTTCTATGAAGCAGTGCATGACTGAATAATTAACCCCACTGGGTTTATAACGCCAAGTAGTGTATTATCTCTCCAATGGCCGTACCTGGTTCCAAAGTCTGACAGTCAAAAGGGTCGTCGATTTTACACACCGTTCCTGTGCCATAAATAGTACTCATCTCATTCATGATTTTATTTAGCTGCAACACAAACAGACAGTTTGTAATAATATGTATTAGCTATTAACCTAAGAGTCTAGTGTGAAGGATTTTCAAGCATTATCGCACTGAAGTGACTGAGAAATTATTATCTAACATGGCCAATTCATAACATATTTAAGTCATAAATTAATCTAAACTAACTTTTTACACACTCAAAAGCATTTAAAGAAAACATGGAATAGTGTTGCTGTACTTACATAACTGGCTTTATCAGGCGACAGCGCACCTGACCCCTTGTCCTGGAGTGATTGGAGCTGGAGCTTAATCTCTGGATCAGAAATCTGATCCATAGGGAAAACATTGGACGCCTCTGATTCTTTAGAGTAGTATTCACTCCAGATTGCCCCCTGAACTGCCTATGGAAAGTGTCCCAATTTAGCATCATTACTATCAGAACAGAATGACTAATAGCTTTTTTATACTACGCTCATATTTGTCAGGCATCATATTTGAACATATAAAGCTGCAATGACCATTTTTAAAAGCACCATAGAAATTAACCTGAATTTAAATAAATGAATGATTAGAATGGGAACAATATTTCCGATGGTTTGCAGGCATGTATAAAAGCATTTTAACAATTAAAGGTCACCAAAAACGAACACATTCAGGAGACAGGTGTGAACCATTCATGATCGAACTTACTAGTTTTTCTGAGTTCTCCGTAGTGATGTCTGTGTTGTAGGCCCATGATGCAAGACTATAGTTATACATGAGGCGAGATGCTTCATCATCGAATTTCTGCAGGAAAGCTCTGGCCTCGTCCTCAATTGTCTGAGCCCAGGCCGCAGAGGTCCCGGCCAAAACCAAGATGCATAGAGCAAACATCCTTCAGGAGCACTGAGAGCGTCTCAGCAAAGTGAGCACCTTATCAAGTGTGTTCTTTGGCTACACCCTTTGACCTGAGCTATAAAACAAAATAAACGCACATCGTTTAGTGCTTATTCACTGCACAAAGTACAGGCAATTAATATATAATGGTAGCTTATTAGATATCAAGTAAAGTTTTATTAGGTTATAGACTGCTCTCTGATTATGGCGAGTTTTGTATACAATAAAAGTGATATACTATTTACATTTATTTTTTATAAACTATTTTCAGCACCTTGATAAATCTTTAATAAAATTCTAATAACTTACATCTAGATTAAACCATCTGACTTAAAAGGGCTTGTTTATTATTTTTTCCGTAAATAGCATTAAAACATTATCAATGCTACTCTCACTATCTTTGTAAAGGTGAAGAAAAAGAGCATGGATCTTTTAAATGACTCTCATAACAGTGTACACATTATGGCTGAAGATATTAAAGTTGAAAGTATTCAAATTAGGTTTGTTTTTCCTTATGAAGACGAAAGAACTTTCATAAATTTGTTCTTTGAAGCAGAAAACTCAAGCCACAAGCCACAAGCCTTTATACTTACAGGTTGAGTCAAATGAAAGCCGTTTTCTTTGCATCATTTATTGCTTCAAATGTTCTCCAAAACTAAGAAAAACATTCTGAAATGAACTTACACTACCGTTCAAAAGTTTGGGGTCACTTTCTAACTCCATGATGG
>JAQQZT010000023.1:15976274-15994229 GCA_030068275.1 Clarias platycephalus
TAATTTTTTTTTCTTCTTCTTCTTTTTTTCTTTTTTTTTTTTCTTTGGAGTAAGTGGTGCTGATCATCCTGAGAACGCAGGGTGCGCCATGGTTAATGGAAAAATAGCACTGCATACATGCACGAGGCTTTATTAGTCTTATATCAATATGAACCTTTCTTATCTAGAGCCTTAAACTCAGCCATGTAGGATGCATAAATGCCGGATGATGACGTCCGGATGGTAATGAAGGGGCATGTTTATGCAGTATGGCGGCACGGTGGCTTAGTGGTTTAGCACTGTTGCCTCGAACCTCCAGGGTCCGGGTTAGACTCCCGCCTCAGGGTCTGTGTGCATGGAGTTTGCATTTTTGCTTGGTGGGTTTCCTTCGGCCATCCAAAGACATGCAGATTAGGTTAATTGGCGTTCCCTAATTGCCTGTATTTTGGAAATGCGCTTGTGCATTCATGTGTGTATATGTGTGTGCCCTGTGATGAATTGCCAGTCTGTCCAGGGTGTACCCCACCTCCTGTCCTTAATCTCCTGGGATAGACTTCAGGCCCCCCACAACCCTGCACACAAGATAAAACGATATAGAAGATGAGTGAGGGAGTAAATGATGTAGATTGAATTAAAGAATTGAGATGTTTTTTTTTTTTACTGCGATAGCCTGCAATCTGCCTAAAGATACAATTTAAAAATAGCTTGTTTGTGTAACAATTTCAGCAGCAATCTCTTTTCCCCTCTCGTCTGTGTGCATGCGGTTTGCGTATTCTCCCTGTGGTTGGCATTCTTTTTTTTTCCCGGGTACTTCGGTTCCTCCCACATTCCAAAGACATGCGAATTAGGGTAATTGGTGTTCCCAAATTGCGTGTAGTGTGAATGAGTGAATGCATTGACCGGAGGTCCTACCACGACTGTAAGAGTGGGAATGAATAGAATGGCCTCCACAGTCTCTAGTTGGACTACAGAGGTTTCTAGGTGGATGGATGTTTATGCAGCACGTGCTCTTCTTTAATTAACATCTGTCACTCTCATTTAAAGAGGATTTCAGACTGTGCTGTAATCCTGTATATGCTGTAGCTGATGATACTCAGGTGCAGCCGGAGATTCAGTGAACCAGGCACTCTGGTTGTTGCCTTGAAAGCGAATGCAGTGGATGGTGGTGTGATATGTGTCCGTGGCTTTTTATTTTCACTTACTGTATGTTATACATAGATTGATTGATTGATTGATTGATTGATACTTTATTGATCCCAAAGGAAATTTCAGATATCCCGAAGCAGTAGACTTTTTCCTCTAACACACAGACAGGTTGTAGATGTGATTGCACACTGTACATCTTACATATGGTCAGCACACTCAGGGTAATGTAAGAACTGACCAGAGGCTACTAGTGCAATTAACTACAATATGTATTAGAAGCATACCATTAAAGCATATAAATCATAAGTTAAAAAAGGGGAACTAATAAGTGAAATGAAGTTCATAGCAGTGTAACCTTGATGTGTAATTTTATGTGTGTGAAAGTGACAATGAACCCGAGTCTGTATGTAATGGCAAAATATGTAAGAATGAGCTTAACCGAGCAGACACTAACAGATGAGAGAGTTACACGGGTAGCACCGTGATGTATATACTGTAGCAGGAATGTGTTACGACCTGTTTCGAAGCAGCCTGTATTCTCCGAGCGTCATGAGCAAACTGATTTCAACAGGGAAAGATTAAGCCATTTAGGTCAAACGACAGAATAATCTCTCTATTCTGTGTAAACTCTGATGATTTTTTTTCCTTGCTCCATCCATTCTCTTGGGCTGACCCATCACCCCCCGTATGCCTACTATCCAAACCCAATGGACATAAAATCGAAAACAAAAGGTATGAGATGTAAAAGACAGAAGACAGTGGTAGAATATCGTTCTGACCCGTCCATAAGCTTTTATGTACTTTGAACATGGTTATTATTCGTGGCCTGTCCATGCTTAATATTTTTAAGTCTGCTGTCGAGAGTGTGTCTGCTGTTGTTATGTACCAGAGAGCACAGCATGGGTTCTCTTTGTTGGAAGGCCCCTGGAGAGCACTGGCACGACTGAGATAACACCGGCAGACTGGCTGGCCTTGTCGTTCTAGCCCTCCCCGAACCCCCTCCGGCTGGGTGTCTGAGCGTCTTTGCACATGGGCGAAGGTCATATCAACCATGAGATTTGGTGTAAAGGTTGTTCTTGGGTCAGGGAGTCAGTTTAGAATTACAGTTTCAGAGCCACATTGACACAAATTGGCTTAATCTCAGGAAGAGCTTGGACATGCTGAATCATATTATGCGTAATGTCATTAATGTCGAAAAAACACCTGGTTAAAACTCTTCTGTAAAAGATAAGAGTTGTCAGAAGGTGTAGATAAATGTATAGAAATACAGTAGAACCAGCTCTAAATCTAACAAACCCATATATAATCAGTGATATGGTAAAGAAAAATGTTGATTTAAAGGTGCAATATACTATTTCTTTAAGTTAACATAAGTCTCTAAGCTGTGGCGCGGTGGCTTAGTGGTTAGCACTGTAGGAAACTGGGTTTCCTCTGGGTTCTCTGGTTTCCTCCCACAGTCCAAAGACATGCAGGTTAGGCGAGTTGGTGTTTCCTAAAATTGCCCATAGTGTGTGAATGAGCGCGTGTGTGCATGTGTGTGTCCCTGCGATGGATTGGCACCCCAGCCAGTGTGTACCCTGTCTGCTAGGGATAGGCTCCAGGCCCCCCACGATCCAGTATACAGGCTAAAGCTGTATAGGCGATGAGTGAGAAGTCTCTAAGCTCCCACAAAGGGTCTCTTATTGCTCCAGCAAAATACCCCTCAGATACTGCATTTTTCATGCTGCACACTCCTCTTTCATATGTGCCATTTCAGTGTGTAGAGAACAGCAGAGCTGGACAACAAGCCGAGGAGGGTCTCTTGTTATATGAGGTCACATTAGGGGGAAATCTAATAGGCTTTTTCAAGCGCTGGTCAAAACAAAAATGGAAAAAAGAGCAAATTTATTTTTATATATGAACTTATTTATTTATATCTCACGTTTTTTGTTTGTACATGCCATGCGTACATGTAATTATCTAAAAAAAAAAAAAAAGACATCTTTAATACTTGGAGGGCATTTCCCTTGTCAGTGCTTCTCCTTCAGGTTTTTCCAACACGTAGAGATCTTCAGAGCCGAGTCCTTTTTTCTCTGTAATGCACCCAGCTGCATTTATTTATTCTGATAACTTCAAGCGGGAGAATTGTGATGGCTTATAGCTGCTAAAATGTAAGGGGTAAACAGAAAGTAACTTATTTCCTAAACATGGACAAAAAATGCTCCTGGCAAATTGCTGCATTATAAGAAGAGTAAAGCACTCGGGCATGGCTGTAACGCAAAATATACTTTGTCACACCAAATCGTAACGGATATTTGAAAGGTACCATTCAGCTCCTGCTATGAGTAGTGTGTTGACATGATGAGTGTGTTGACACGCTCGAGGTGTGCGGTCTCCCTGACCTTAGCCGCTTTGATTAATTGCTAATGAAAGTCCGCCATAAGCTTGTGTAAACACGCGACGAAAAATGAGCGAGAGAGCAAATGTGTGGTCCCGGAAAAGTGTGTGTTTGTGTTAAAGTGGGTTGGTGTATAATATCTCATGCGAACATCTAATAAGAGGAGACAGACTAGGCGTTTGCTAACCTGCTGCATTTTGCAGTCAAAATAAACACACTGTATTGTAGGGTCTCAAGTCAAGACTTAGTAAGACTGTAATTCCTGAAGCAGACACATTATTTAGGTTAATTAGTTACATTATTCTCCGCCGAATAGACAAATTCTAAAGACGGAAATGAGGATAAATGCTACAATCAGTATTTGTTGGTACAAAGACTTTTTAATTGGAATTTAAACAATGTGTTCACATGTCTGACAATTAAATGAATATACAGGTCCAGTACATTTAAATCATAATTAGTTAATAAAGCAGAACATTTCAGATTAAAAAAAATATATATTTAGTAATGTTACCTGTACTGTAATGTACGCTTTGTTGATATGATGCTTAGCTAAAAAGTATGAACAGTAATTGTAGTTCGAAAGTTAATTTTATTAACAGAATAATTCATGTAGCTTGGGCCTAAACGAGACCCTGCTCTCATGTGGTCATGACCACAACCACCAGCACTACTACGCTATTATGTGCTTTTGCTTAATTAAACAGCAGTGTAAAATATATACGAGAAACAAAGATTTATTGGTTTTCTTTTAAGAAAAATCTACTTTTATTTTTTAAATGCATACAGAATTTTATCAAAAATAAACATTGTCATTATTCACAATACAAGGAATAGCTTATAGCCCTATATAAACCTAGGCGGTGTGACTCACGGTGAGATGCGGTGTTAGGCACCGTGAGCCGATGTTCAGCTGACGTTCCGCGAAGTTCTGCAAGGTCCACAAGCTTTCGCGAGGACTGCCAAAAACAATTAAGCATGTTTTCAATGCGGCTTAAACATGCTTAATTTTTCACACGGAAAGATGGAAACTTAATCACAGCACCAAAACTTGCGGTGAATCGTGATGCACTTCCGGCCACCGCGTGAAACCGCGTAGGTGAGATTAGGCGTATTTAAAGTTGACTGAGATGAATTAAGTGCACTTACAGTGCCCTACATTCTTATTTTAAAGCCTTTTCTCAGATGCAAAAACTGATTTTATGGATAAAAATAAACTAAGGCACACATTAAAATAAATAATTATACAAAAACACTAAGATGTGCAACTTAACTTTCAGAACATAAAGTTCCCAAATCTACATCTCAGGCATAACATATAAGCCTTTACTGACAATTTCTGTCGTTTTCTCTTGCTGGTTTCTTCTTCTCTTGGCTCGCTGATAATTTTATCGCTCTGTTCCATTTTGCAGCCGCACCAGAACCCCCCTCAAATTAATACACAGCTAACTGTTTGCGTCTGCTTCCGCTTTTTGGGTCACGTAAGCGCTTCTTCTTCGTCAGTGTTTACTGGCGGCCTGCATCTGGAAGCGCACTTTGTCAAAAGCGCGCGGAAAAACATAATTCAAGCTTTTAAAATTAATTAAAAGAAGCTTCGAGGCAGAAGATTTTGCCTCGATCATTTTTTGTCATCGAATTACTCGAGGAATCGTTTCAGCCCTATACCCTATGACCACCTCCACATACCACAATAAGTACATTTAACTAATGCTTACTTCTTTACACAAATAAATAAAAACAAATCGGACTACATTTATGCCAGGGAAGAGTCTAGGCGATCTTTTATACTAATATAAGAAATAAAACATGACTGAAAAAAAAAAAGTACAGGATCGGTGAAGCTCTCACACTGGAGACTCCTTCCATACTGTAAATGTTGTATAAAAGTAACACTTTAAAGCTTGAAACTACTTTGGAAGCTGCTGTTAGGGAACACTACTCATCATTCTTGAACAGATTACAGTGCTGCTGCTGATGCTGTACAGAAGGGAGGTAATTACACAGGTGTGTAAGTCAGGATGTGTGGTTTAGCTTGAGGCTGTAGTGTGTTTGAAGCCAGGATGATTATGGTACTTGGGGAATGGATGACGAAGCAGAACACTAGGCTTGCACCTTAATCAGGGTACCTTTCCGTGGGTCTTTGCATTGCGACTTACAGTACTTTCGTTTAATCATTGCTGATGTTTCACTTCAAGGCAAAAGAAAAGTCTAAAAATGTAATTTATACGCCGTTGTTAGCCTTTTGGAAAGCTTCCGTCGAGGGGTCGCCACAGTGGACCGTCCGATCCGCACAACAACTTGGCACAGGGTTTTTTTTGTTTGTTTTTTACGCCGGATTCCCTTCCTGATGCAACCCTCCCATTTTTATCTGTGCTTGGGACTGGTACTACATCCAGTAGCCTGGGTTTGGGCATTAGGTGGGAATTGAACCAAGGTCTCGCGCATGGGAGGCGAGAAACCTACCGCTGAGCCACCAATGCCCCCCAAAATTCGTTTTATAATTGGATTCTATATATTTATTATATTCATTATTATACTTACAAAGCAATAGAAGGCAACCAGAATGACTGATGCTTCATTAGATATAGGGATTGTTACAAAGCCAAAATTAAATATACCTTAAACATATAAATCTACTGTTCACGATTGACACCATTGCTCGTGTCCACTGCACTGCCTTAAAAAAAAACCTAAGGGAGAGATACGATCTTACTTCTGCAACCCTTCTCCTCTTTCTTAAACCCGCTCTCCTCTCTCACTCAGCTCAGAGTGGCCCTGCAGCTAAATTCATTGTCCGATTGGTTTATTCGGCCAGCTTCCCACAAGCGAGTATAGAAGCACACACTGGTGCACTGAGTGCACACATCACGCTTCTTACTCGAGTAACTGCTAACAGAAAAGCACCGTGCCATTCTGATGATGCTCATCATCCACAGGCCTCCAGTGACCTGGAAGTGAAGGAGCTCTGGATAAAACAGCATGCTTGTAGCTTTGGACAGCATCACAGAGAGATGAGCTCTGATTGGTCAGCCTCTGGTCCTCATAGCATGAATGCTTTTAGAGATTTTCCCCTCCTCTACACACTTGCATGCTCTCACACACACACACACATGCAGTTAAAGAATCATAAAATAATAATGTAACACACGTCTTGGGCAATGCTTCAATTAGTTTCACAGCGGGAGCTCTATACTGTAATATGTTTAGATGGAGGTTGAGAAGGTTTTTTTTTTTTTTTTACAATTAACCTTTACTTATACATGTGTTAAACTATTTTAGAATCTAACCGGTCAGGGGTATATTTATTTTCCGCAACGCAGTAGTGATGGCATGATGTTGTGTTTATGGGTTGATTATTTAGTGACACGTTCTTGCAGTGAGAGTTTGAATAATTGTCAGGAAAATCACAGTTTAGGGTTGAAGTGATCAGGACTGAGCTACGTACACACCAACGAACGTGCTCCCAGTTTGTTGGTTGAAATCGCACACAACCTTCGAATTTCACCCGAGATGCTTGATAGACTTGTAATTACAGACTCCTTGCAATGAACTCCTCTGAGACATGCTGTTGATATAAGGGCAGACTTTTCTTTTTTATTACTGTGTCTGACACCGCCAGATGGATTGGCTCAAAGGGCAAGTGCAGGATCTCCACATTGCAATGTTTGCCCTGAGGTGCACTTGCCCTAACAACGGGGTTAACACAACGTGGTGGAGAGGAGTGTTAAACAACTTCCTCTCAATCCATCCATCTTGACACATCACAGGAAAGGCTGGGAGGCGACTCTTACACTCTTACAGTGGTGCAGAGCTTTGACCCGTTCAGATTCCTAATTAATTACATGTTGATCGTGAGCATGACACGCCTGCATATTATTAAGCATACTGTGGTTGACTGTGATGTTGTTAGGTTACATAGATAGAGATGGATGGATAGACCATCTGAACCACACAACAACCCTCCCATTTTTATCCGCGCACTACATCCAGTAGCTGGGGTTTGGGCATTGAACCCAGGTCTTGCGCAACATGGGAGGCGAGAAATAGTTCTTTATTAATTCCAAATGGAAATTGTATCGTTACAGCAGCCATATTATACAGCAAGTAAGCAGTGTTGGGGGATGTTACTTTTTAAAGTAACTAATTACATTACAAAATTACTGTCATTTATAAAGTAATCAGTTACATTACAGCGTTACTTTCTAATAAAAGTAACTAGTTCGAGTACTTGTCCATTGCAGAAAATTCAAACTCCTTTGTGATTCCTCGTGCATGTTGTTTTAGTCAAGACCTTCATAATTATTCTACCATCATCACTCAGCGAAGTTTGGCCCATAATTACTAATACCCCTATCTGACCTACGCAGTTTTGCGCGGTGGCCATACTGTAAGTACGGTTCATCATAATTTACCGCGAGTTTTGGTGCTGTGATACTGTTCCCATCTTTATGCGTGTGAAAGCTTGCAGAACTTCGCGGAACGTCGGGCTGTCAAACCGCATAGGTGAGATATAGCAGGAATAACAGAGGGGGACGGGTTATAGGGGGCGGGGCTTATAGGACGACTTTCACACACACACACAATAATGGAATCACTCCTGTCTGACTTATGGATTACATAAATTGACTGAATAACGGATTACATTTTTGAAAATATAACTAAATAACTGAGTACTTAAATGGTGAACATAACGCGTTAGATAACTCGTTACAAAAAAAAGCTTATTCCAAAACTCATCCAAGTACTCATTACTTTGTAACGTGTTACACCCAACAACAAGCAAGAATTCCAGTGAGGAAAAAGTCAAAGTAAAAAAAAAAAAACAAAGAAAAAAACACTGTTTACAATTAAGGTGCATTAATGAGGTAAAAAAATTCGATAGATAAATGAGGTTAGATGGTTTGGCTGACTTCCACAGCCTTCCATCATTTAACATTAGATATTGGTTTTTGGATAATCGGTGTATTAAATCATGTTTAAACTACATAAAAACCCCTGGCCTTCTGACTCAGATTTGCGTCTGTATTTCGATTTTTTTTTTTTAAATCCACTCGATTATTGTGACCTTCAGTATCTTATTTTGATTCAACAGCTGAAACGTGAAGAAATTAAATAAAAGCAAAAACTGGGTTAACCGTTAATTTTAAGTCATTCTAGATTATTCCAAGTAAATAGAAGCTATGTTTGGAATTTGTAAAGCCAGAATGTTATTAGCAGTTTTTACAGGTATGTAATATTCGTGTTTTGTGTCGTTCATCATTTCACTTTGATGCACACATTTGCATTTGTAATAAAAGACCTTATTACTCAGGCTGATCACATCCGTATGCGGTCCTGTTTGCCACAGGATTTACGACAGAATAATATACTGTACATGCTTTTTGATGACATGATGTGTTAAAGTCGGAGTGAAAGAACTCGAGCGCCCTGTACAACCCCTGACTTAAACCCTACTACAGCCGGCTTTTGGGATAAACTGGAACACCGACTGCACCCCAGGCCTCCTCACCCAACATCGGCGCCTGACCATATTAATGCTGTTGTAGCTGAATCATCACAAACCTCCTGAAAAACCTCCTTAAACATGTCTAAGCCTTTAAGCCTTTACAGAAGGGTGAAAGTTATTAGAACAGCAAAGCAGGGGTTAAGTCTGGAATAGGTTGTTCAACCAGCAAAGATGAGTGTTTTCATGAGGTGTCCACAAACATTTGACCTTATAGTGTAATAAATCATTCAATTTGGTGGAATTTTTCTGTTTAAACAACAGAAAAACAACAGTCTGTATAATTAGTCTCTCGCTTCTCTGGTTTGTTTATACTGTAAATGGCTGCATCCTGAGCTGGCTGCTGTCCATTTGGCAAAGAACTGCAATATTTTTATCCAAAGGGCCAACAGGTATGTCATTTTTAAATCACTCTAAGCTATAATCCTGACTCACGTTGGCTTTTCCTCCTGTTTTGTAAATACAGGCAAATCCAAACTGAAAATCATCCACCTTAAACACATTTATTTCCTAATAAGGCATTGTCTTTACATGTAAGACCTCACAATTGTTTCCTAGGAATCCCATCCCAGTTAGAATAAACCACTGTCCAATCAATTGGTATTAAATTTTCATATAAAATGTATGGAAAAGGGTTATAAAATCCAATGAAATCAGTCTCGGTATTTAAACACCACTTACAAATAATTTAAAAATACAGAGGTCAGCATATAAAAAATACATCATGTAAAAAAGTGTAAACGTCAGTTTTTATTACTTTTTTCTACTTTTCTTGTTATTCCTTTACGTTTACAGTATAACAGCCTCACCAACATGTCCCTCTGAAATACTGTAAGATGGATAAATGTGCCGGAGCTCCCACTTTGACTCACACATCTGCCTGGAGACGTAGAGTTTAGGGTCATGAATAATGACGTCACTACGATTCCCTACTTTGGTTTTTATGTAACCGTCACCAAAAACTGTTTACGATTTACCATAAAAAAAAAAAAGAAAAACAATGATTGTTTAGTGTTTAATTAAAAGATTTTTATTCAGTGACTAGGGATAGACGTCATATTTATCCAGGCTAATGCTTTTACTGTAGTTTAGTTGTAATATTTATTGTAAAACAAAACAATATATTTATCTTATTTTGATCAAATAGTTGAAATAATTGATAATCTGATGAGCTTTAATGTAATCAGTTGTAATATTTCAGGTTGAAGCCCACGTACATGTCTGTCTGTCTTTCTGTACAGTAGAACTCTTCTTGAGGTTGAGTATCTTACGCCTTGTTTACACTACGTTGTCCTTCTTTCGTCGTCAGCCAAATACTCTCCCTGTTCAGTATTCGGACAGTGAATCACAGATGAGAAACTGGATCGGATAAAGATGAAGTTTTGTCTTAAAACGACGCCAGCGCATTAAAGTTCACTTAAACCACTGTTTTTTACCGCTGTTATTTTAGCTTTTCTCATTAATATCTATTGGTGCAGGTGTGTTTTTTTTTTAACTGAGCATGTATCTTATTAATAGCTTATGTTAAAGTAGATCCAGCACATAACTGTTCATAACATCACTTTTACCCCATATTTTGATTTCGCTTACTGTATCGTGCAGGTTAAACTTCAGCCAGATATCTAATAAGTACTGCAAAAGTTACATTTAATTCTGTCCAGCTAGTTTTGCTAATTTTTGTGACAAAATCTGGGTGGAAAGACAGACAGAAACATTTTTGAGACATCTTTGGTTTGTGATCCTCCCATGTATGAAACGTAAAGATATCATTGAAAGAGCGCTGACTAATGTACAGACAAAACCTCTTTTATTTATATAGGTATACAGTATGATATAAAAATATTAAAAACATGAACACAGGCTTGTAGGTGGAACTGCTAAAGAAAAAAAAAACGATAGCGGTCATGTGACTGACTAGAATGCTCTAATGATTTTTAAAAATCTAATATTTTAAAATTAAAATATCTCATCAGAACGGCTAAATCATTATTTTTGCTTTTTTTTTTTTCTGGTTTTAATGTTGATCAGAACGTTGAGTGAAAAGCTTCTAAAGCTACACAGTGGGACAAGGCCATGCTTTAATGTTTTATATGAGTCAAAGAGCCTATAAGAGGTTGTTGTTTGGTAAAATAAATGATTGAATGAATGCATGGATGATTTGAATGTTCAATCAACCGCACAGAAGATCAAGATCAAGATGGGTTGAGGGACAGGAATTCAAACACACACACACACACACACACACACACACACACACACACACACACACACACACACAGTCCTCGAGTGTTTTGTCTGGGTCTAGACAAAGATAAACAAGTGGATCTGGTGGAACACTCAAGCCTGTTGAAGATCCATCCGAAAGCGAGGTCCCATCCTCCATCAGTTTAGCAATGTGAGAGCTCAAGGGAAGCCCTAAAAGCCCTGATTCTAAAAACACGCCTAGAACACTTCCCAGCATGCCCACCTGGTGACAGGATGTGTGATTTGGAGGTAATGACAGGTGTTGTCTCACTCCCGAGGAATATGACTAGCAGTACTGACTTTCCATTACCTTATCTTTCACCGTGAAGCCTCACTAGCTCTTTGGTGTCTGAAGGTATCACCTTGTCTGGTATTTTAACACCAATCTCTCATGAAGTCGAACTGAAAGTGGACCGAAAGATCAAAGTCAGGCTGCAAATTTAATAAGGAAACTCTTTTATTTTTATTTTTATTTTTTCCCATAGTGGACGTAAACCATGAATCTTTGAACATGCGTGTACAGTAATTTACATATTTAAAACAGCCCTGAATAAAAGAGTAGAAGGAGCCGAGTAACGTCGACAGTTTTTCTGCCTCTTAGCAGTCTCCGTGCCCTACTTTCATAAGGCTTCTGGGTTTGACAGTACTTTTAATGTTTAATGCCCTTTGATTTGCACTGGAGACACATCAAGGTTCTCAGCAAGGCTTGTCGTAGAGATGCTTGCATGCATGATGGAAAGGCCTTATACATGCCCCAGAAAGAGAAGGTCGAGAGGAGAGGAGAATTTACACCGCAGGCTAAAAAAAAAAAAAAAAAAAAAAAAGGCAGAAGATATATCTTCAGCTACAGCGAGTTAAAGAAATCATTTTGATCATTCAACCCAATAGATGTGAAATATTATTTCATATTATTTCATTTTATTTAGCCTGTGGTGTCAATTCATTCGAAAAATTAATCTTAACAAACATTGTAGACAAGGTTACAAATTTTATTATATTTTATTTGTATAGCACTTTTAACAGTAGTTAAATAAAACATTTGGAAAAAAAAAAAAAAAAATTGATACATTTTTAGCTTCATCAGTTTGTCGGTTTGTAATGAGCAAGCTGGAGTCAAAGAAAAACTCTCTCAGATGACATGAGAATAAAACCTCGAGACTTAAAATGGAATCTGTCTACATTTGCGTGATACCTGGTAGTGGAACCATAAATAAATCTCCTCTAATCGAAAAATGTATCAAAACTAACATTCAGGACCTCTGATTCACATCTTGCCCATGTCAATTATTATTTTTCTATTAAAACATAAAAGAAATTGTGTTGTTATTAGTCGCTTGGCTGCTTCTGTCAAGGAGTCGCCACAGCGGACCATCCGATCCGCACAACAACTTGGCACAGGTTTTACACCGGATGCCCTTCCTGACGCAACCCTCCCATTTTTATCCAGTCTTGGGACCGGCACTGTATCTAGTGGCTAGGGTTTGGTCATTGAATGGAAATCGAACTCGGGCCTTCCACAGCGAGAAACCGACCACTGAGCCACCAATGCCTATACTATCGGTTGTGTAGTCTCATGAAAAAAATACTTTTTCAAAACTTGACCATCTTTACCATACAAACCTTGTAACTGGCGAAACTGTGATGTAGTGTATAAAGGATAAAGCGGTATAGACGATGAGTGAGTGAGTGAGTGAATTAATCATAATTGAGGTCAAATGTTCAATTCACTGCGATATTGATGCGAGGTCATATCGCCCAGCACTAGTGCAAAGTGCAGCTGTATGTGTTTAACTTAACATAAAGTGGATTTTGAATGTTAAAGTAACCAGCTGTTCACTGGTGGAGACTTTCATTCCTAGACCTATTCAAGTAATTGCTGTAGAAGTGATCTTTCCACAAATCAAAAATTATGAACTTAAGTATGGGTGTCTGCCAAATGCTTAAATGTTTGCTTGCGTGATGATGACTCTGATCATAGAATCTAGACAAATTTGAAGTGCCATCTTTCAAAATGCTTTAGCCTCAGTATATAAATAGGAGGTAGATAGAACGTAAAGAGAACAGCAAAAAAATCAGCAAGTACAGCAATAAAGTTATGGTACTGTTACATCTGATTCATTTATTTTTAACTGAGATTGATTTATTTAGTCTGGATTTTCATGTACAGGGAACCCGGCACAACTTTGCTTTCCCAAAAGCATCCTGTTCTGCCAGCGGTACATCACAGATTAGCAAACAGTTTGAAGATAATTTTATCTCATCATACCACCAGCACATTAGTTATGCAGACTACATATTTATGTATAAGGCATGCATCTGCCTGTCACCACAGGTTTCTGTGACTGATGCGAGGAATTCCGTTATCCGGTACGTGGTCGCGGATGTGGGACCTGCTTCCTCCGGGCATGTCTATACCTGTAGGGATTCTCGTGGTTGACTGAGACGTGGGTTTTTGGTTAGAAATTAGAGGGTAGGGGAAATAGTTGGTGGTCTGTGGTTTATTTCACAAAGTTATAGCTTCTTGGCTGTGTTTACAAAGCAGTCTATATACGTAAATCATGGAAAATAATTACAGTAAATAAGGCAGCTGCTTGTCTTTAGGCATAGGTTTTCAGTTTGTCATGGAGAAAAGAAAAAAAAAATCCAGATGTCCAGAATTGTTGGGAATCCAATTCTTTAGAAAGTATCAGACAGTTTCGTCACGTCTGTAGTAAAATGCTGCAGTTCCTTTAAAATGCAATGGCAGCTCATGTTTTATTCTGATTTAGCTGTTTTCTGCTTAGTGTGGTTATAGAAATGGGGTTACTGATAAACTTTAGATGACCTACGTTTTTTTTTTATTATTAAGAAAATGCATTTACGTCCATACAAATGTACGGTGACAAATCTAAGCAAGCCATTGGTCTTTAATTACATTTACAATGCAAGCATTTGGGGGCATTCAAGTCAAACCGGGACTTTTGATTGTGTGGGATAACACAGTTACGAGAGTAAAAACGCCCTTTATTTCTTCTGTATAACCCCCTGCTACACTAATGCACATATCCCAGTGTTTCACTAGAGCTTGGATACCAAAGCTAGAGCTGTGGTCTGAGTTACTGCTTCACATATGAAACGCTGGCCTCCCAAGAACTTCCTTAATGGTCCAAACATGGGACGTGGAAATGGCTTGGAGCGAGGTGAGGGCTGTACAGGGGATGTGGCAATAAACTCGAGCCCAGTTCCCATAATGTGCAAGTTGTGTTGGTTAGGGCTGAAACGATTCCTTGAGTAACTCGAGTAATTCGATTACAAAAAATGATCGAGGCAAAATCTTCCTTGAAACTTCTTTTAATTAATTTTAACAGCTTGCGTTATGTTTTTGCGCAATTATTTGTTTGGCGCGACACAGCGCGCTTCCGGATGCAAGCCGCCAGAAAACACAGATGAAGAAGAAGCGCTTACGTCACCCACAAAGTGGAAAGAGACGCAAACAGTTAGCTGTGTATTGATTTGAGGGAGCGTTCTGTTGGGGGCTGCAAAATGGAAGGGAGCGATACAATTATATAAAAATTTATTTTAATGTGTGCCTTAGTTTTTTCTATACTTGAAGTCATTTGAAATACCTTTTTTGTTTTTGCATCTGAGAAAAGGCTTTAAAATAAGAATGTATGGCACTGTAATGCACTTTGATAAACTGCTGTATGCATTTAAAAAATAAAAGTAGATTTTTCTTAAAAAAAAAAAAAAAAAAAAAGAAAACCAATTAACCTTTGTTTCTCTTATATATTATATTTATATTATATTACCTTGCTGTTTAATTAAGCAAAAAGGTTCATGTGACTCACTGAACGTGCAAGGGGATGACTGCAGCGGACTCCAAACCACCTCAACCCGGATCGTCAAAAAACTTTTGCACCATTCAAATGTATTATTGCGGCTAAGAGTCTTATCACAGTACTGCGCTTGAAGTCTTCTGTAAATATCAATCAGTTTTTTTTTTACGCCTTTCTTTGCGAGACATTTTATCACTAGTCCAGGTTTGACTTGAACGCCCTCGTGCATTTTGACTCCTATATGAACTACTAGAATGGTGCACACCCACAAGACTAGAGCCACACAAGACACAAACTCCAAGTGAGACACAACAAGCGTCTAGCTGCTTGCCAGTGTAAACATGGGGTTATGCAGTTTGGAATACCAACACACTCTAAGTAAGTAATCACAGCCCTGGTCATAAATACCTACGAGGACACAGAAGTTCAGATCTCGGTCGTTTCCAAGATAATTTTTCTTTAACTGATGTCATATAGCCAATGTGTATTTATGTAACTTGATAAAATTACTCAGACCGGTTCCTGTACTGTAAGAGTGGTCTATAAGACATCAAGGGATTTTGTTTAATGTCTGAAAAGTCTGACCTATTTGTGTTGAAAAACACCTTTTTAATGACAAAATAGTAACTCGAAGGCTGTCTAAGGATACCCTGGCATTGCTAGCAGAATTATAGCGCAGAACAAGAGAAGGAAGCTTTGCTCAGTGCTACAGCACAGCGTCCAGTCTTAAATCATCAGCTTCTGTAGATTAGTCTCAGTGAGGGTCAGATCTTGACAGTGATCGTAGTGGTTGTGCGATTTCATTCGCGAACATGACTGACCTTGTTTATTCACTCAGTATAAAGTGAGAATGGAGGTGGACTGAAGCCTAAATAATGAATAGAGCACCGTCCTGGAGGCCTCTAGCTGCCACTGCAATGCAGGTAGTTTCATGGAAATTGGGGTCATAAAGGAAAAAAAAAAAATTATTATGTCCTTGTAAGTATGCTGAGTCTTCATTTAAAAAAAAAAAATAATAAATAAAAACACTATTCCCACATCACTTGCTGTCTGTCATAGGGTTTTGGGCCAATTAGGATGATGATGATGATGATGATGTCCCAGCTATGAATGAGCACAGTTCAGCTGCTGTATAAGATAAAGCCTCTAGAGAGTAGCTACGTTGATGTGCTGTCAGACACTTTTTTTTTTTTTTTTTTTTTTTTAAACCATGCAATATCTAGCAACTCTGCACTGAACCAAGGTTAAAGGCATTCCACATTCTGAGGCACATTTTTATTTCCATTTTTATTGAATTACTGTATGCCCGACTTCTAAGCACAAGTAAAATTTCCAGTCTAAATCCTCACCACTGAAGATCCTCTCTTATCTCATGGAGCTTATGATATCTTATTATAAAGATCACCCAGTACAATTAGGCCAAAGAAGAATATTTTTTTATCACTCTTTGTGTATACTGCTTATCCTGTACAGTGTCGTGGGAGGCCTAGGACCTATACCAGAGGACTAGGGGCACAAGACGGACAGGGTGCCAATTTATTGCGGGGCACAAGCTCCCATACACTAATACTCTTACTCACACACTACTGGCAATTTGGAAACGCCAGTTAGCTTAATCTGCATGTCTCTGGACTGCAACCTACTCAACCTACTGAGCTACCACAAATTCCGTAAAAATACAATCATGACAAAAAGTTTCAAGACCCTTACCATGTTTTGTCTCACACTCATCTTAATATGGATTCAAATAGTGTTTTTTTCATTTACTTGAAAATGATCAAATAATAAAGACATCAGGTTGTAAAGACAACCATTGCATCAGTACTCAGGCCCTTTGTTAAGATGCATCATACCCCCATCAGTGGTCCTTGAGATGCTTGATTGGAGTCCACCTTTGCCTAGTTGAATTCACTGTACATGATAAGGAAATAGTCAGGGTGAAAACACATCCATGCGGTTGAGAGCATTATCTGTAGACCTGCAAGACAGGATTATGTCAATGCACAGATACAGGGAAGGATACAAGAACATTTCTGCAGGATTGCAAGGTCCCAAGAGTATGCTAGCCTCCATCATTCTACCATGAAAGAGATTTGGAATAAGAAGTTGTCTTCTCTGATCTGTCTGCCCAGCCAAACTGAGTAATCAGGGACAAAGGGTCTTGGTCAGAGAGGTAACCAAGAACCTAAGGATTCCTATGAGATGTGGAGATGGAAGACTTACAGAAGGACAGCCATCGCTACAGAACTCCACCAATCAGGCCTATACTGTATGTATATGGTACAGCAGCCAGACAGCATCCAATCCATCAATAAACGTCACATGATGGCCGGCTGGGAGTTTGGCAGAAAGCCTGTGAAGGTCTCACAGACCATGAAACGCAAAATCCTCTGGTCTGATGATACAAAGATTGAAGTATTTAGATTCAGGAAATCGCTATTAAAACCATCCCTAAGGTCAAACACGGTAGTGGCAGCACGGTGCTGCGAGGGTGTTTTTCTGTACCTGGGAATGGGAGATAAGTCAGTATAGAGAGGCAAATGGATGCGAAAAAATAAAGGGAGTGAAAACTTTCTCCAGAGTGTTCAGGATGTCAGGCCGGGCCACAGTTTACATTTCAACAAGGCAACAATCCAAAGATAACGCCGAGAAAACACAGGAAAGTCCTGGAGTAGCCCAGCCAGACTCTGGACCTGAACCGAGCAGAGCAGCACACTGATGAGAGACCTGAAAATGGCTGTGTTCATATAACCTGGCTGAGTGTAAACTGTTCTGCAAAAAAGAATAAGAGTACAGTACTGTATCTTCCAGAAGAAATTCAATTCAATTCAATTCAATTCAATTTTATTTATATAGCGCTTTTAACAATCGTCATTGTCTCAAAGCAGCTT
>JAQQZT010000023.1:16022182-16033020 GCA_030068275.1 Clarias platycephalus
TGGATTTTTACAACATTATTGTTGAAATACACAGTCCTGAAAAAGGGGCGTTTCTTTTTTTGCTGAGTATATATAGTCATAAAAACAGGTCATACTCTGAGTTGTTTCCCCATCATCATCATCTTTCCCATGGGGTTTCTGGACCTATTTCTGAAGTTAGATGTCAAAGTAATACGTGTGTTATTTCCAGCCTGACGTTAATAAAATGCAAAAATGACACTCACTTATTCACTCACACTCTCTCACACACACACACACACACACCGCAACAGACACGTCATACTGTGAGTCACATCAACCCTAAATGAAGGAGGGATGAACTGATGCATCCACACACACACACACACACACACACACACACACACACACACACACACACACACACACACAGCAGGGCACACTGCTCTCAGCATATGTGCTGGTTTCCATGGAAACTGAGAGTTAAAAATAACATGGGCGATGGCTTTCTTGTACCATTAGCCAACAAGCCTGATGTGAAGTGTCTCTCTCTCTCTCACACACACATACACACACACACACACACATACACGCACACAGTTGCTGCTCCGGTAAAGCAGTGCTGACGTTAAAAATTGTGATAATGGGCAGCTCAGATAGTGACGAATAGGGGTCTCTGTCTTTCTCCTGTGCACATGTACGAAAATAAATACAGCCATCAGTCTTTATCGCTTCAATTTCTTCGTTCACACATCCGCATACATTTGTGTGTCTGTGTTTTCCCGTCTTAATACATGCACTCATTCATACCCTGTTTTTCTCACAAGTACATGGAGGGAAGGTTTCTATTCACCCCATGGGTTCCGCAGTGCTGCTGCACGACGTGGCTGCACCCCACCCCGCTGCAGTGGCATGCTCACACACACACACACACACACACACACACACACACACACACCCACACACACGATTAGCTGTGAGTATTTACTCTCTTCCTGAAATTTCATTGATTTGTTGAGGCCGTATGAGTTGATAATACCCCAATATCTGCTTACACACCTCATTCCTCATTTAACCCATCGTAGCGTTTCGAGCAATGATTCCCAACCCTGGTTCCTCCTGTCCTGCCCATCTTAGTGTTTTCCCAGCTTTACCACACCCACTTTTATTCAGAAAAGATTATTAAGTAACTGATTCGTTGAATCAGGTGTGCTGTGAGATGAGAAAACACTTAAATGTGCATGTCCGAGGGTCCTCCAGGAGCAGGTTTGGGAACCACTAGTTTAGAGCATTTATAAAAACATGTAGAAATCATAGTTGAGTTTTGTGATGATTTTTGGTTTGAGCTGAAAAGGTTTTTTTTTTGCTAATGATGATGAGGGTTAAAGTGATTCCACAATGCATTATGGGTAACATTCTGAATTATTTACATTTTCCATACAAAATGCATCTTTGATCTATATGCCTTATAGATATCTCTCTATAGATATAACGGGAGTGGGAAATGGAAATAAATCTGTAACTTAGCTGATAGTAACCAACCCTGCGGGTGTCTGTGGAAATGTGTGAGAAGCCCCCTTTCTGTGCATATGCTGTTTATACTGTACGGTTTACAGATACCCTAATCTACATTAACATAATACTGTCGTTTCAAATAACAGTGCGAGTCTAGAGTGCGAGACTTTTAAAGAGACAGAATTATAGGAGGAAATCCCTGTCTGCCATCTCCCACATATATAAGCTCATCAAGACCCGTGATTCACTATTGTCAGTTTAATTGTCAGGGAAAAGAATATACGCTGTCACTCACACCCAGAGAGCACCGCCAGTTCTGCTCCCTGGATGGCTTCAGCATCAGGATTCGAACTCGCACATGAAATTGATTATGTATTTAGGTCAATATTACTCTAGTCTTTCAAGCCTCTTGTCATTATTATTGTTATTATAATTTTTTTTTTTTTTTTTTTTTTGGCACAAAACCCTTGACGTTCTATGCTGTTTGTACCGGTTGAAGGATTGGGACGCTATTACGTACTTTTCTTATTACTAGTGTCCCCTAAAATCCCGCTTTTCTGATTCAGGACTAGGAGGCTGTATCTCCCTCAATCGTGCACGCACCTACACAATACTTTCATCAAAATTCAAAAGGTCTCCTGAGTGCTACTGTGTGGTCCACGACACACCTAACATTTTTTGAGTTATGAGGTTACGTTTAAGACCTGTGCCATTCCCCTTTGTTCCTGTAATTCCCAGTTTGCACCTTTTGTGTCTGTTGGGAAACTGAGACATGTCATGGTGAAAAGCTCGAAAATCTTACCTACTTTTTGAAAAAAAAGAATGTTAATGAAAAATAATTAACTCTTTCAAATATGGCCCTTACCAGTACCAGTGTACTCTCCCTGATGATCATAAAATTTTTTGCACAAACCCACACAATATATCAACCAGAGAGCCGGGTCTCCTGCCTTGTTCAAACTTTTAAATGGAGAAGATTGGTAAAACCATTTGGGAGCTATGATTGTTTGTTTGGAACCTGACAAAAAAAACTGATTTTTATATCGGAATCCATTCATTTTGCACGGTAGCTGACTTTCGCGAAAACAACAGCTACAAGAACACTTTAGATAAACTGCAATTCTGCCCTATTTTTTTTTTTAAGTGCATATACAAAGCGTGATATCATGCAAGATTAAAGCCTCCTCTCTCAAACAGTACAAGAAACAAACTTTGAATGCGTAAGATATAAATATCAGAACCAGGGGACTTCTGTTGTCTTTTAATTTAATGCAGGATATCAGGTTACATTCTCTCTGTCTGTGAGTTTGCCATGCAGGGGAATGGGTACTGCAACTTGGCCAAGCCACACCTCTCCACTCACACACTCCCTGGACTTTCTGCCAGTATCACTGCTTATCTTGGGAACCATGTGGGATACGGAGGAACTGTGTGTACTGTTTTTATCTAGAAAAAGCTGTGCATCCTTGGGTGCCTTAACAATTTCTCTACGTCTCTAGTTTTTACTGCAAAACATACACCAAACAGACTAATTTTAAAGCAAGACATAATTTGAATGATTTTGTCAGTCAACAGCTAATATTTACACGTATCTTACCAAGAGAGGCTGGAACTTTATGACCCCAAGGCTTGTGACCAGATACGTAAGCGCCCATAGAGGGGAGCATTATAGGCTAAAAAGCATCCCAAGTGTGTTCCAAAATACACATTACTTGTTCATTACTACTTTCTGTAGTAACGAGTAGTTCTAGGAAAGATGCATTATGGCGGATATTTTTGCATTAGTATTACATTAAGAGGGTGTGTATGTGTATGTTGATGTGTGTGTGTGTGTGTGTGTGTGTGTGTGTGTGTGTGTGTGGCCATTTGCTCTGACAGGGTCAATACATCACCATCAATTAGATTTATTTATGAAGTTCTTTTTGAACAGCGCCTGGAGGCTTCTTGAGATAATAGAGTGCTTTAATAGGTCAAAGGTCATGTGCCAGGTACTGTAGTTGGTCACGAATGATCCAGGTGTCTAAAGAGGTCAGTGTGGAAAGGAAAAAAACTATTTGTTGTTTTTAAGCATTCTACCAAGTTTGAGTGATGGCCTACCCTAGCGCTGGTGATGTTTGAACATGTGTGTGTGTGTGTGTGTGTGTGTGTGTGTGTGTGTGTGTGTGTGTGTGTGTGTGTGTGTGTGTGTGTGTGTGTAAAGCTTTACGAGGTGTTCGAGAGATTGTGTAGCCCTGAATGACCTACAAAGGACCATCAGTGTCAATCTGATCAAGACAACTGATAGTATAGCGTTCTCACTAAGTGTCCTTAATACTGCCTTTACGTGCCTGGAAGGGACGGGATGGAACAAGAGAGCTCTTGTCTGTTATAATAATAATGATTATGTTAACATGATGCTTGTTTTCTTGTTGTAAACTTAACTTTCTTTCACATTTGGCAGTAGTGCTAATTTCTATACCTAGAATTGGTTATAAACATAGAAGGCCTGGAATCAGAATGTAATATGAGAGATAGATACTGGTGTGAGAATAGGATATTTGTTGCTAAAAGAAAATGTTTAACTGTATGCATTCTCTACTATAATAATGTCCATTCCAGATAGACACACTATTGTGGAGTGTGATCGAGATATGCACTAATTAAAGATGCATTCGCAAAGATGGTATCTTTAGACACATTAAATGCTTCTCGGGACTGTAATGGTGAAAAATATCTGTAAAATATTTTCTAGTCATGTGACGAAGTACGGCTTTTGAAAAAATTCACATTCTTTGCGATGAATTAGCAGCCATCCATGGTGTACCCCGTCTCGTCCCTCAAGTCTCCTGGAATAGGCGTTTTCTCAAGGTGTTTTGAATACTTTTTCTAGGCACTGTACAAATAGTTTTAACTAAACTATTTTAATCATTTGTTTAAACATTCATCCATTTAAATGATTCTCAATCTCACAATCATCATGCCAGCTTCCTGCCACTAGGGGGAGGTGTTTCAAATAATTTTATTCTGGAAAAAGAAAACATTTATGCACCTTGAAAAACAAATAAATAGATCAATTAAAAAAAAATATATACATATATATTTTACCTTAAGCAAAATACATTCACTTGTTTGTTTGTTTTTTCATCAAGAGGGCATGGGCGTGGCTGCCACCACACAGGGCATGAAGCAGGTCAAAGGATGATAGAACAGACATCTCTTTCTTCCTTCCTCAATACACGCAGTTACACACAATCGCATGCCTGGTCATTAAGCCAGGACTGAATGCGTGCTTGTCTAAGTGGGAATGTGTCCCAGAAGCACAGTCTGAGTTTTCTCTAAATATCCAGGAAATTAATTAAAAATCTTAATGACCATAATATCAGCTTTAGAGTTGCTTCATAAGATGTACAGTAGGAGTGTGGAAGCAAAAAAAGCATTAACTCTGTAATAGACATAAATAGAGAAACTGTGAATAAAGGGTGAGAGAGAGGCATGAAATAGAAACAGACTTTAACTCTATCTGAAGTTCATTACAGGGCTGTTTTGGATGTTTCCTATCAGGGAAGTGTGTGTGTGTGTGTGTGTGTGTGTGTGTGTGCGCATATGTGTGCAAGTTTAAAATATTTTTAAATATGTCTGTTAATTTTACAATTAAAAAACAACTCAGTCTCTGCATTCTAGCGTGCTTGATTTTCTATATTTTTATACTCCTTGTCTGTAGATTTAAATGAACTGTGCCTGTACAGTTGCATCGCATTGCATTTTCCCAGCCAATAAGAACGCATGGACTGAAACATCTATGTTCGGGACCTTTTTTAAGCATTTCATATATATTTTCAGGCTTTACCCATTTTCACAAAATACAGTGGTACCTCAGCATATGACTGAGAATGAATTAAGAAATTTCACCCTTAAGGACTGTTTTTGTGAATGTTTTTGTATTTCGTGCAAGAATCATAAGTTAAGGTTAAGTGAGGTTTAATGTCTTTAAATTTCATATGTTACTTAATTTACATGTCTTTTGTATCAAATTAAATTTCAAAATATAGTTGTAAGCAACGATGAGCGGGCCCAAGCACCCTGCGCCAACGCCGCCTGGGTCCGTGCACAACTTGCACACGTCACACACTATTATAGGGCTGATGTCAGCTTGGGCCCTAAATATTTGTTGAGTGTACGTGTGTCTGCATGCATGCGCGAGATGTGAGCGTGTGTATATGTGTGTGATGTTTGACCGCGTGTGTGTCTGTGTGAGTGTGTTAACATTTGTACTGTGTGCGTGCATGTGTGTGCGTTAACATTTGTGGAAAGAAATGTCACTTAATATGAAGCCGCACAGAAAGTTATGAATCACTTTTCAGCGCAAGTTTAAGGCATCGTCACTGTCACTGCTGAACCGTTTGAGATATCAAAAATCCCTCTACCATTTTACATCCTCAATGTCTTTAGATCACATCGGCCTGGTTTGGTGGCGATCGTTTAAATTCCCTAGGAGGAGTATATCAAAATCCATCGGGTGTGTTTTTTCCGAACGACCGGAAATAACCGGCCTCCGACTCAATGAGCTGGAAATGTGTACTGAGATTTGCGTGCATACGTGCAAGTGTGTATGAGCTACGTAGCAAATTCTCTTGTGAGGGCCCCGGGTCACGTGTCTCTCAGGCATTCTAATGGCAGCAGATTCCAACCTGCACCTGCCAATTTTCATGAGTTTTTAAGCATGTTAAGACCCCAAAAAGCCCAAAAGGGTGGGGAAAAAAATAATCTTTAGGAAAACAAGAGGGTCCTGCGCAACCTATAGTGCTTGGGCCCTAATTTTATTTGTCACATAGACAGTCATACACAGTACGATATGCAGTGAAATGCTTAAACAACCACCCGTGATCTTAAAAATAAAAGATTATTTATAGGAAATAAATAAGTAAAATACACTTAGCTAAGATAAGAGTAATATATCTATCTCAATATAATATATCCATCGATATGTTTTTATATGCAAAATATGTTGAAAATTGGTAATATTGGATATATTTTTTCGGATTATCTGCATTCACAGTGTTTCCTATGGGAAAATGCGTTTTACGTTACAAAATTTCAGCTTAAGAACTTGCTCATAGAACAGGATACATTCGTATGCGAGGTACGAGCTGATCTGCGTGTTTAAGACTCTCGGATAATACAAAAATTAAAAAAAGAACAACAGAGAATTTTTTTTTTTTTTCTCACATTTTTCTTTTGAACTGTATACTGTCACGACCAGAGACACTAATGTCTAAAATGACTAAAAAAAGAAGATTTTTCATAATAGGTCCCTTTTAAGTTAATACTAATTTGGTCTGGGTTGCCAGTGTTGCGCTTCTACTTTGCAGAGATCTTCAAATAATGTTTGAACAAAGGCAAAACGTAGTGTATATGCAGACAGTGGATTTCTTTTGTAGTGTATTGCGATTGAGAGAGGGAAATGGGGTTTACAGAGTGGACGATATCTGGACATTAGAAATGTGCGCGCACCACAGCAGCCCTGTTTCACACACAAATGACTTTTAAAGTGTTCTTGAGGCTACTTTGTTCTACTTTGTTCTTAATGTCATCCATCCTCTATGGTCAGGAGCCACTGCTGAATGCTTGTCCAGGAAAAGAATCATGGTGGCTGTTTTGGCTTTGGCCCATGTGACCATGTGCAAGTTTTGGACTACGTGTCGAGGCTCAAACTGCCAGTCACCGTAGTCGAGCCTGTATTTGTCGGGCTAAAAGTATGACTGTGCTTGGCACCTCTAACTGTGCTAAACACTCACCTACCGCAGGAGCCATTGATGCCAAGGTCATGGGCATGAGAGCTTAACAGGGATTAGGAATGAGGACAGCAGGGATGCTCTCTCACACACACACACACACACACACACACACACACATACCCCTATCTCACCTACGCGGTTTCGTGCGGTGGCCGTAAGTACAGTTCATCATGACTTATCGCGAGTTTCGCCGCTGTGATTACGTTTATATCTTTCAGCGCAAAAAATAAACATGCTCGCGGACCTTGCGGAACGTCGGCAGGCGATTGCGGCGGCTCACGGTGCCTAACACCTGCATCTCACCGCGAGTCAAACCGCGTAGGTGAGATAGGGGTAATACAGATGTAAAGGCACTTCCAATATTGATCGCACATTCCTCATTTTCTTTTACTTTCGTGACTAAACCCTACAATCTCCAGCTTCTCACTCAGACAGTCCTCGTGCCTGGAGGATGTGCCAATACTTACATAATGTTCGTTACGGCATAACAGAAGAGAATGAAGTGATAGAGAGTTATAGAGATGCTAGAGATGGCGTAGCATTATGCAGGTATTATGGATTATTCTAACACTCCCTCTCCTCAGTCAGCTTATTCACTGGTCTGCAAAGAGATTAACAGCAAACCAACTGCACCATCTGCAACCGACTCATCGGAGACAGGATATAACTGAGGAGAAAGGCGTAGAAGTTTGTCCTAGAGATTTTGCAGTTCGGCCTGTGCGTGACTGAAACTTCAGACTCTTTTCAGGCGTGATCACTCTGGCCTGCTGTGTTTCCAATTAGATCCAGCGGTTCTGTACTTTATAGCTTAGTTTTTACACTGGAGTTTACTGTAATTGTGTGATTAGTCACTGAGTTATAGCAGTGATCTGCTTAATCTTAATTTACGGTATTATGTACCATGGTGACGTTGCCTGACATGTTCCTTTTAATGTAAAGTAGCAAATTTTAAAAGTCGATTTTGGCACCGGTACCGTAAAAAACCCAATCGATACCCAACCCTTGTGTCATTTTGTCACTGATGTTCCGACAAGTGATAAAACCTCATATTACATTTATAAAGGATATCTCCGTGCATTGTAAGAAATAAACGATAAAAAGTGTAGCAGTGCTAAAAAAAAAATGTGTCTTCCCGTGTTATCGGTGACTAATGTCATAGAATCATTCATGATGTTTTTACAAATTAGGGAGACAGCTGTCATGTTGCCATGTCGACGATGTCATGCCGAGTCTATTACACAGACTGTCCATCTCTGTTTACTGAGGATCACACACTAGATTACAGTAGCCTACCCGGGCGGCCCTGACACACTGGGTCGTTTATCGGAGACGTCATGTGACAGCCTCGAGTTCCAAGGTTAGCGTGAACAAAGTAGGAATTTTGTCTATTACAGGAAAGTTTATTCTAAAAATAAAATAATTTAAGATATACAGAGATGACCTACATTCTTTTTCCGCATCTTTTATTTATTTATTTATTTATTTAAAGTCCTCCTGTTTATTGCTCTTTGCCTTACATTGGTGGGTTTTATCATGTAAAAAAAAAAAAAAAATGTGTTGAAGTTTTTTTTTTCCTGTGGCTAATTTCCTGAAAGATCTACCTTTTTCTCTTTCTTTTTTTTGGGAGTGTGTATGTAGTTTGCCACCGGCCGAGAGCTTACAGTGCTGACCATGCACCTACTGGAGAGAGCAAAAGAGGGGAGAATGAGAAAGGGAGGGGGGGAGAGAGATGGATAGAAAGCACGAGAGACAGAAAGAAGGCGATAGGAGCAGGTGCGCAGCTCTGATCTCTCCATTTGGACGCCGCTAGCATTCTGACGTTAGCTGGCCCACGGAGGAATGGGCAACTCGCACAGAAAAACTCCCATTCTGGGCCTGCAGGAGAAGAAGAAGAGGGTCAAGAGGAAGAGTAACCCTGCAGGACAGGGGGAGCCTGCTGCAGGTAGGACGCCTATGCGTTCAGTTCAAGCTTGAGCAGAAACTAAAGGCCTCCGACTTTGCAGCAGATCTTAAAACTAACTCGTTCCTCGCGCTGTGTGCTGCGTGTCAGACCTCAGTCGCCATAATTAATGTGTGTAAGGAGTGCTGCTTGTGTGCTATCTGTATGTCCAAGTGATCGTGATTGAAACAGCACCGGTGGGGTCGGAGTTGTGCTCAGTAGAGGTCAGATTGTTGCTCCGCAGCGCTGGTGTTATGATGATGCAAAGCAGAAACCAAGTGATACGCTGAGTAATAGAGTGTGTGTGTGTGTGCGTGCGTGCTCGGAAACACTGCAGCATCTGATCTGATTTGCTCATTAAGACACACAGCTCGGGAGGTAAGTGCATGTGGTAATGAAGAGAAATAAAGAGATAGAACCGGAGATGCAAGACGGCAAGTGGAGAAAAGAAAGGAAATAATTTAATACCTTACCGAGAGAGAGAGAGAGAGAGAGAGAGAGAGAGAGAGAGAGGAAGTTCAGGAGAGGACATTCAGGGAAATAAGCAGCATAAGAAAAAGAAGTCAAGAACTAAAGAGCTAAAAACGGTCTGTATCACTGAACGTACTGAATGCTGTCTTTTTATTTAAAAATCAGTACACTGGTGTCATAGACATCAACCTACACAAACGATAATAAATGCATTTCTAACGGCTGCAGTTTGTTTATCACTTTGTTTATTAGGCACCTAAATCTCTGTCTCAATTTTATCTAATGCCTCAACAATTCACTTTATACAGTTTAGACAATATAAAAAAAGAAACCAGGTAATGGAAATGAATTAGCTACCGGATTATGCTTGGCAGATTCCTACAACTGCAATATGTCCAAGTATTTACAGTTCATGTACAAACTGGATTTATTGCTAGATGTTGGATGGGAGTAACAGTACACTAATCTAGCCAAGACATCCTCCAACTCATGTTTAGCACTTTATACATCACCAACTCGCCAACATTATTTTTGCATGAATGCTTAAGAATTCATATACACACTACAGAAGTCATGGTTTATGAAAACATCACAGATCTGAGTCAGCAACGCAGCAAAAGTCAATGACGATGGTGGGTTTTTTGGATATTTGAGATAGAACTAAAGTTATCATCACTCACTCATTGTTTATACCACTTCATCCTGTGTTCAGGGTTTGGGGGGGACCTGGAGCCTATCCCATAAGGCTTAGGGCATGAGGGTACACACTCTTATTCACACACTATTGGCAATTTGGGAAAGCCAATTGGCCTAAACTGCATGTCTTTGGACTGTGGGAGGAAACCGGAGTACCCGGAGGAAAACCGCCAAGCACGGGGAGAACATGCAAACTCCATCTGGGAATCAAACCCAGACCCTGGAGGTGCAAGGCGACAGTGCTAACCAGTACACCACCAATTATCATTATCTTTGTGTGTAACTTTTGCCACTACTGGAATATGAGAATAATGTCATATTACTATGATATTATTATTATTATTATAATTTTTGATTTGCTGTTATTTAAAAAAAATTATAATAATAAATAAATATATATATGTATGTATGTATACTCAGCAAAAAAAGAAACGTCCTCTGACTTTCAACTGTTTTTACTTTCAGTAAACTTAATGTGTAAATAT
>JAQQZT010000023.1:16059782-16074604 GCA_030068275.1 Clarias platycephalus
GGAGTCACGTGACAAAGGAACGAACGACTCGGGACTTGAAGATTCGTTGAGAACCGTTCAATTCTGTTTCCTGTGTAGTCCATTGCATCGTGTCTATGGGAGTCACTTGACAAAAGAACGAATGACTCGGAGTAGAAGAGTCATTTAGGAAGAATCGCTCAATTCTGTTTCCTGTACATAATCGAGCATCTCCCACAAGATGGCTTGGCTTGATGGAGTCTTCCTTCGCAGCATACAGTCAAGCTGTTCCCATAACGGTTTAATAGGGTTCCGATCCGGAGACTGTGCTGGCTGCTCCATTACAGAACTTTAAATGTTTGTGAAATGGATAAACTTGTTGGTAAATTGCATGAAAATATGTTTTTCTTTGGAAAGCAATGAAATTTGCAAGTGATCCCAAACTTTTGAGCGGTAGTGTACATAACTCTACTTATTCAACCCACACCTTGTAATTTGCACAATGCAATGGGGTTCGAATATCACCTCTGGTCTGTGTGTATAAAGTTTGCATATTCTATCTGTGCTTGATGGGTTTCTTCACAATTTGGCAGTTGCCCATAGTGCATGAGCGTTTGTACTGTATGCCTGTACCCTGAGGATAGGTTGGCACCATTTTCAGGGTATCCCATGTCTCTTGCCCTGAGTTTACTGGAATAAATAACTGTCTCCATCCATACACCTCCAGGGTTCGGGTTCGATTCCTACCCCGGGGTCTGTGTGCAAGGAGTTTGCATGTTCTCCCCGTGCTTGGTGGGTTTTCTCCGGGTACTCCGGGTTCCTCTGACAGTCCAAAGACATGCAGATTAGGCTAATTAGACGTTCCCGAATTACTTGTAGTGTGTGAATGCGTGTGTCAATGTTGACCGAAGGTCCTACCACGGTCATAAAATGGGAATAAATACAATGGTCACTATTGGCCTCCATGGTGCCTAGTTGGATTACAGAGGTTCCTAGATGGATGGATGGTGACAGATATTACCTGCTCATTCATTCATCTTCACCTTCAGGGGAACCAATACAGGGCACCATGCACACACACACAGACATAGATGTACATTCACATTTAGAGGAGCCAGCCCACTGACAGGTGTATTTAAGAGGAACCCAAAGGAGAACATGTGAGACTCCACAGAGACAGCAACCCGAGCTCAATATCAAACCAGAGACCTTGGAAGTGTCAGGCAGCAGTGTTATGCGTGGCACATGCCATTTGTCATTTTATAGTTAATCTCCAGTATTAGATTAAAAGCACTCCAAAGATATCAATGGTGTGACTTTCTCAGGCTCGCTTTCTTCTTCTTTCCCTAACTTTTACACTGAAATATGATAAAAGCAAGAAGTACCCTTTGCCCATTTCCTTTTCAAACTACTTTCACACCAAATATGGGGGAAAACCTGGAAGTCATTATGGCAAATTATGGTATGCTGGTCTTTTTCAAACATACATAATGGTTAAATTATCACAATAAACACATTAACGAACCACAACTAACATACATTCATAATGTGACAGAAATATTTTCTAATCATTTAATTTGCCCACCCTTCGCATTTATATCTCCTCCTGACCTCTTTCAGTGTGGTATGAGCACTGTACAGTATAACCTCAATTATATCAGCAATCCCAACTGTTCATGTCGTATCATTTCTTACATATAATAAGTAAATAGCGCTTGTTCTTCTTGACATTTTTTTTCCTTATAACTCTCAGATATCATACACATCTCTACAGATCCAGTCTGCAGACGAAGACGAAGTCTGCATAGTGGATGCAGAGAAACCTCACATCCATTATCCGATTTTAAAAGCTAGGTGCAGGTATATTTATTTTGTAATGGGTGCTATTTTCTCTTTAAACCCACCAGAGAGGCTCGTTTTTCACTCATAATCTTCTTTAATTCGTTTTAGCGTCTCTGGTGTTGGCGCAGTGGCTTTCCACATGGAGGATATTAAGTTGCGTATAAGGCATATTCAGCTCATTAACGTTGGCCTCAGAGGAACATGATTAGGAAACTAAAGCAGAGAGCCAAACACTGAGTGTATCCACTGCTGTAGTGAGGGCATGCCGCTGTACAGTACTCTTCCATGGGTTTACTGCATCGAGGAATCAAGCTCGAATTTTACTTCGTACCAGTTTATGTTAACAGGGTTTAGGACTGATTTTTAAAAGGAAGTCATTATGTAGTATCACTCACTCATTCATTGTCTATACCGCTGAGGGGGGCCTGGAGCCAATCCCAGGAGACTTAGGGCACAAGGCGTGGTAGACCCTGGACGGGGTGCCCATCCATCGCAGGGCACACACATCCACTCACTCGTTTTTGGGAACGCCAATTAGCCTAATCTAGCCGGAGGAAACCCACCAAGCATGGAGAGAACATGCAAACTCCATATAGAGGCGGAAATCGAACACGGACCCTGGAGGTACAAGGCGACAGTGCTAACCACTAAGCCACCGTGCCGCCAGGAAGTAATCAAGATACATGTACTGTATCTGTAACTGGCCCTCTTATTGTCACAACCTATTTCACATAAGTCACCAAATACAACTACTGCTCCAAATAATTCTATATAAACTCACTTCAGACCAGGTGTATGCATCAGGCCTGGGATCCCGCATGGAGAAAAACAAACATAACTGACATGGTTACCGCTCCACACAAACTGCATACTCATAAACTCATTCATAAAACCATGCATTCATCTTTCTCTTCGCATGAGAAATAAGTTAGCAGTAGTGCGGACGAATTTCTTATTTGCAGTACGGTATCTACTGGGACAAAGAACATCTTTATTAACGTAATATAAGTAGTAAGTTGTCGTTTTATTCCCCATCATCTCATTCCCTGTATACCAAGAGTTCATGACCACCTGAGTCACTTTAACCTCGAGACCCGCACTCTACAGTTGTGTACATTGCAAATTCTACGGATTCTTTTTCTTTATTCATAGCTGATAACTATAAATCTAATCAATGTCTTCAACCAGAAAGAAGTTTGGCAAAAATAATTAAACCCAACAGTCCTCATATGAGAATGGTACAAGGATATACAGTACTGTGCAAAAGTCTTAGGCTCCATATTACAGTATATGCTGTACCAATTTTGTTATATATGTTTATCATGTCTGCATCATTATGTGCAAAATCATTCAGTATTTCCATATATAATATTATGCATGCTGGAGAATATTCTTCTGGTAACTTTATCACACTCGCTCCTTTCTATTTTTATGTAAATCCCAGGAGCGTACATTAGGTTTTTTTGTTTCCATCTGAAAACTGGTCCGTCTTGTACTATATATTTTTTTCTTTATATCCATGCATAAATTCTCAAGTTTTGTTTAGACACTGCTTGATATTTTGTGAGGCCGGTCCTTCTCTTTGCGTACAGCAGAATTTGATATTGACAGTCTGGCCCCTGGGGACGAAATTCTCAATGCACAATGTGGCGAGTGTCGGAAAAGACAATGAGTATACACTTGACCTGCCGCGCCTTTTTCGCTCATGGAGATGATGGCATCTTCCACTGTGAAGACTGTTATGTCATGACTCAGGGTCGTACCCGTACACCCAAGTTTTGTCACTGGTAATGTTACGCGACATGAAGGATGGGTCATCCACGGCACGCTGACGAAGTTCTTGGCAGATTCCGATATTTCCTTCTGCTCCTGGATCAGCAGCCTGGGGACAAACTTGGCAGCAACACGGCGTATGTTCAAATCGCACGTGAGGATCGACTGGACTGTCCTGTATGACACACCAGCAATGGCAGCAATGTTGTGGATTGTTCTCCAGCGATCATTGTGAGGTTGTGCTTGTGATCTCTTGTCGTCTGTCAGTGATGTTCTTCTGCTCTTAAACCACACATGCCACTGTAAACTTGCCGAATGTCAGACATCTCTGTGGCAAGTTTCACACAGAATTTCACTCTCACTCTTTGCTCTAACTTGCTGCCCATGATGAAAAAGCAGACGTGGTAGCGCACACGGTCAGAATAGCACCAGTTGCACAGCTCCTGATGTACACAGGATGATGTCTTTTGGCACACTGACTTATGAAGGTTGGTGCGTCTTGTGACTGTGTGCAATCTTGTGCTGCCATCTGTTTGTCTCGAAACCTTTTGTTACCCCCTCATAAATGAACAAATTGTTAAATCTAAATGGACAGGTAGGTAATCCAATTTTATAAATGTTTTTTATTAATAACTTAAAGAATTTGAGGGAATTACTTTTCATGGCTGGTGAGACTGTTTGGTGGAGGTTCTCCAATTTTATCTGGAATAATAAGTTGATTAAAAAAAAAAAAGTTATTCTTTTATCACTCACTCACTCACTCACTCACTCACTCACTGTCTAACCACTAAGCCAGCGTGCTGCCCTGACATATTAAATTCCGTACATTCGCATTAGATGAGTATTACAGATACTTTATGAAGAAGTATATAGATTGTTTCTAGGTTTTAAAGTTGCAGTTTTGGCCTCAGTATACTGCTCTTGAAACCACCAAAGAGAGGCAGAATCAGTGTTCGGGTAAAATCTTTGAGTTATTTTTGGGAAAGGACGCAGACCGAGAAAGACTAAATAAACAAGTGTCACCTTGGCAGGTACTTGGTGTGTTTGGAAACGCTGACTCATTTAAATCTCTGCTTTATGACACAGTTACTCCTCGGCTCGTATAAATCACCAGCACAGTCAGCAAGTGACCTTGTAGACTTTCCAACACTGAATTACCATTTAAAAGGCTTTTTTTTATGGCCACGATTTATTTCAGAGTTCTTGGCAGGCTGTTCAGTCATTTTCAGGCCCGTCAAGTGGAACTCATGGTGTCAGACATTTGTTTGTATTCCAAGCATTTAAACAAATGCTCGAATCTATGGCTGGTTATTGATTACACAGCTTCATTGGCTAACAATGCATGCAAAATGACGAGCACTGAGGAAATGAAGCAGTGCAATTCTCCGTGAAGAAACTTTATGACTATTTCGGCTTCGTTAGACACTTTTGATGTTGAAGTGTTGAACATGACTAGGAGCTTAAAAACCCAGAAAGAAAATATCACCCAAATGACAAGAGTACGAACAAACACTAATGTTGGCCGGGCAGTACTGTTTACTTCATCAGGCTTTCATTTCTATTCTGGAGACATTCAGTATATGCTCAGGTACATCTGGGTCCCTTTAACAGAAAAGGTCTTGTTTTAAACAGTGACATATGGGCCTGTTAGTCTGAGCTTAACCTCTTTGACTGGAAAGAACATTTAACATTCTTGTTTTTAAATCAATAGCTACATAGCAGTGAATATATGAACAGAAAGCTACAGTTTGTATTTGCTTAGCAGATGATTGTCAGTCAGGCATCAGAACATCAGGACAATGTCATTCTAAGGGCAAAAATATGCATGCATTAAACTCTTGAACCTGATTGGCAGATTTGGTGCACAAGTCCTGTACTTTATAAAAAGTAGAGACACTCTAAGTAAGATATTACTCAAGTAAAAGTAGAAGTCCTCTATTTATATTTGTACTCGTGTAAACGTACAAAAGTACTTACCTTCAAGTTTCAAGTATCAAAATGACTGAGATTGTATTAGTTTACAGTAGCCTTAATAAAGTCATAGTAAATGTTTCTCTCTATATAACAGACCACTGTGGTTATGTTACTCAATGCCATGCAAAAATAGAGTGAAGTAGAAAGTACAGATATTTGCTGTATGATGTAGTAAAGTAAGAGTAAAATGTATCCACTAATAAAACTTCTTCTGTAAACTAAATGCATGAAATATGTGCCTAAGTATAGTAAAGTAAATGTACTTTATAAAAAAGTTACTTTCCACCTCTACTGTTCGGTCAGAAGTTGTTGATTAAAATCATATAACAGGAACTCTGACGCTAGAACATTGCGAAGTAAAATACAATTTATACCAGTTTATAGAAATCTTCATTGCTTGTTCTAGTACATTATCAAATCTATAGTAGCAGAAACTCCATATCATCTATCTCTAACAATAAGCAGACGTTTGTCTAAAGACAAATGTATTTAACATTTATTGTCAGAATGTTTAACTTTGTTTTATGATTTTAGGTTTTCCATTCTTCTCTGCAAACTAAATTTAGTTTAATAAAAAGGATTTCATAAAAAATTTTCTAGCACTAACATGCGAACATAATTATGAAGTTTAATAAAAAAGAAATAGCTATTTTATAAGAGAAATGAGACAATAAAAACAGTAATAAACTTTGCAGTGGTAACAGTATCTCTGCTTTCATGTCAGGCTACATCACAACACCCTGTCACTGATTATTTTCCTATTTCAGCATATTCCATCATATGTTAATCCACCCATGGAAAATTTATTGCTAGAAATTTAGTTTCAATCCAAAGATGCTGTAAACCCTCCCTGACATGTGCACGGCGCCTCAACAAAGTCTCTTACATGTGATCATAATCTCATCATCTCCCTGGGTAGATGTTACATCACTATGATTCATATGAATGGTTTTTACTCTTGAGCAAATCTAGATGATTCGGCGTTTTTGTTTTCTTTAATCATTCATGAACTTTGTCAACTTTTCAAGCATCTCTTCAGGGTGAACTCTCCCATTCAATAAACACAGGTTACACGCTGCCCAAGAATCCTCTTTGCTTTAAATTAAATCTAACTAGAGTAAAGACTAATACTGTGTTCTTTAAATGGAAATGTTTAACAAGCTATATTTGATGTCTATTTATTACAATGTACAGTAGATTTGACTCATGATACATTGTGGGAATGTTTCCTCTTTTCTAGGAAAAAGACCAAATGCTCCGTTATTAGTGTTCACCATGGAGGGCTTACAGCATGACCCTTGTCAAATGGGGCAGGTCAAAACCAAAGCACATGAAGAAGCAGAAGCTATGAATGAGCAAACTCGTCCTTCTGAGGCTTGGAGCAAGACCTCAGCATCAGCCCTTTCTTCAGAACTGGTTGTTGATGACACAACGATTACCATTCCTCTGTCAGAACCTTTGTTGGGTTTAATTCTGAGAATGCCAGCTTCCTTGCAACATGTGTTCACTGATGGTCGTCCAGTGATTCTGCCTCTGGAAGTAGAACTAGCAAGAAGAGTGGAACCTCAAACAATAACCACACTCATAATTAAACCTACACCCGGCTGTCTCAGTCTACCACTAATCTTTGATCCGCCCCATATGCAGTATATAAGCCATCTGTCCTCATGTCCAATCAGTGAACACCAAAACCTTTTATACCACCAAAACCAGAATAATGGACTCTCTCAGAACCTGTCTTCTCTGCCGGTTGGTCAATCTCAAAGTAGTGAAGGAAAGTCAAATACACGGCAAATGTCTGAGAACACAATGATGCATAGCGTTGATGTTCTAGCTGCTTTACAAGAATTGTTTCCTTTCTTTAAAAATTCCAGTTCCTCAGCTTGTCCTAGCTCTTTTCCATTCAATGCCTTTAATACAGGTTTTATCCCCCCATTGTCACAACTGTATTCTGGTTCTCCACTGCTTTCCACGCTTCCTCCTGCCACCTTGCTAGTGCCCTTTCCACTTGTTGTTCCTCTGCCAGTACCTCTACCGATCCCAATCCCAATCCCACCCTTTTCAGGCACAGAATCCCACTTTAAACCAAGTCAAACCATGAAAACTAGCAAAAGCACCCAGACTATGACCGAAGATGTTCCAGTGTGCACCCACAACACAATGTCTGGTTATGATTTCCTGCAGTTACCAACACAACCTCCTTCTCCTGTTTCTAAGGAAGATGTGCTTGACCTCTCAGTTAAGGTTGTGCCAACACAAACACAACAGGAATTCCAGGTTTCTTACGGTCAAGACAAAGTCCTGGACCTTTCCGTAGCAAATCACGCCGAATCAAATCAAGCAAAGAAGACAAGCGAAAACATCACAAAAGCAATTCAACCAATCAAGAAATCGACAATACGGATTCTGCCAATGAAGCGTTCACAAACACGAGCAACCAATCAGTTGAATGCTTACTCTGATGTGGAGCTCAGCATGCACTATAAATGGACAACTGAAGAACATTATGAAAATTATGATTTAAAGTATTTGGGAAAAAAATGGCGGAGTGATAACTCCAAAGCAGATCCCAAGAGTCTCCCAATCTTCTAAGGACACCTCGGTCATGTTTTGTGAGAAACTAATAAGGCCACTTCAGGGGCAAGTTTTAGAGAACAGAGTTGTAAAACAAAAGAGAACGAACGCTCAGAATATAAACATTCCTCCAATCAAGAAACTGCATTTGATGAGATTTCTTCCAAGAAAGTAGATTCCTGATTTTAAAAATAGCAAACCGTTCTTCAAAACATGTAGTCATCTCTGTCGCTTTCTGAGAACGTTAGATTGGTTTAATTCTCCAAAAAGATGATTTTTTAAAAACCTGGCCGCATTGCTGTTTTCACTTTAGCACTGATCTTAGATCAGCCATATCCACCATATTTAAGTGCACATTTAAATCTCATGCCCAAGCCTTGAACAGCAGAAACTTTCCTATTTATTGCGACAGAACAGTGGATTCTCTTAAAAACTTCCTCAAATTGACTTCACAATGGAAGGGAATTTAAATATGTACCATAGAAACCCTTTTAAAAAGCAGAAGGAGGCAAAATATACATGCACAATGTGATGAAATTTCTTCCTGGCAGATAGATGCTTTATGTGCAAGTACTTAAAGGGGAAATATTAAGACAATTCACTCTTTAATCATTCTGGATAGTGTTAAAGGTCTCTATTTGCTTGTGCATGAGAAAGTTTTTTTCTTTTCTTTTAATAAACCCGGTCTTTAGATTTGTCTATTATTTGTGACATTTACAATGTTCATGACAGAAAAGGTTGGTGAGAACTTCCTCCAGCTTGCGGATCAACTCCGCCCAGTAATCACCATTTTATTTTCCCAGAACAGACAGACAGAGGACACTATTTTTAAGTAGTTCGTATTAGCGACATGCTGTAACTCGTATAAGCAAGATTCATCTTTAGTAATTCTGAGGAGTAATCATTTGTACTAGAGAACTGATGTGAAATTTTAGCCCAATTTTATGTCTAAATCGAGTGCAGTTCAGCTACAACATTATCAGACACATTCTAGAAACCCCTGAGACTTTAAGCTTGTTTGTTTTTAATGCAGTATAATATGTTACCTTTAAATTTTTATATAAGGATTACAGTAGATATGCTATTAACTGTCAATACATGTCATATAAATTGATTTATACATTATGTATTGCTTGCTTATGGATTTGTGTGAGGTCTGTCTTCAAGTTTTACTTAACTTGCTATGTTTAAATCAAAATTTTGCAATTTGAGTATGTAACATTTTTTCCTAGTTTGGATTATAACACCCGCCATGTCTAAAAAAAAATTCAAACTTTAATCAGCATGGGAGGTTTATTATTCCCTAATTAGCTGTCATCTGGGAAAATACTTGGTGATAAATAGCAATACCTGTTACAGCAATAGTTTTTCAAGAAACAAAACAAGGCATAATATTTTTTTGAATTTTTATTTTAAAAGTTGTACTGGAAATGGCTATATTTTAAATGAGGTCAAACATAAAGCCTCTTTCAAGTTTTGTTCCAGTGAAAAATATGAAAGAAATGCGACCATAAAAAAAAATTGCACACAATGTTAGCTATTATAGAAAAGTATACAAAATAAATGAAAACCTGAGAATAAAAAAAATAATAAATGTAGGGATGCCCTAAGAACTAACACACATACAAAAGTATAATTTTTTTCCCTTACAAAATGCAGCATTGTGCTTATTAAGATTGAAATAGCACCAAAAGACAAAAATGAGAAACCGTGATGCAAAAAAAAAAAAAAAGATCACTTAGCATGAAAAGTCATATAGTAAATGGAGCCCATTATATGGATTGACAGGTTCTGTGTGGTAGCAAAAGATAATTTCACCACAGCACAATGTGCGTATTTGCGCAGATATTTTCTCTGCTGATAAATTGACAGCCTGGGATCATCTTATATTAATGAATTACTTTATTTTGTTTTAATTTTAATGAGTGGTATTTTAGCTACTAAAAAGGTTCGATGTTTAACAAACATCTCCAAGTTGTCTGTGACTTCAAATGAAACGACGGACGTCTTTAGAGACTTTTTTGTAAACTGTATTGAACATTATCTAAATCATATAAATAAGAATGTTTTATAGAGAGAAAAAAAAATCCTAAATCACTGCAGAATGATGGGACGACTTTAAAACTGGATACATACACAAAAAGCAAAAACACTGGCATCCTGAGGAGCAATAAATAAAAAGTGAAAAAAAAAAAAAAAAAAGGAAAAAGCAGTTGTTCCAGTATATTTTAACTGATTTGTTCTAACACCCTCGACTTTAAAACTATATTTTATTTTATAATCAATAATGAAAAATGGATAGCTGCCTTTCATATTTTGGCTTGGGATGGATGATGTGTCTCAATAAAATGTTTCCTGATTGAACATTATGAAATGTGTTTAAATACAGTATAATCATAGTGAACGGTACTAGCGATCGTTTTATAGCAGTTCTGTTTGAAGTTACAGAATTTTGTTCACAATAAAAAAAAAAGAGAGCATGTAAATCTCTCTACCAAATAATACATGATGGTTCATTACGTCCTGTGCGTTGTTCTTTCTTTTTCTTCCCTTCTTTTTATTCTTTGCTTTAAATCACTATTGAAGTTGTGTGTGCTTGCATGGGTGTGTGTATGGAGGTGGGCTTACAGTTTAAGCATGGTTCTGTCACAGAGATATAGTAATCCTTTGGGGTTCAGCTTAGTCCAGCGGCTGAAGAGTTCCTGCATTGTTCCATCTCACAAAAGGAGGCGTTTGAGGTCGCTAGTGGCAGTATTTAACCCGCATTTCTGTGTAAGATGATCCCTATATAAAATTAGTATAATTGAGAAGAGCATTTTGTCCCCCCTGCTGTCTAAAAGGCTCTTTGACGACACGTCTGTCTCTTGCGTGCGCGACGGTTTGCATCGCTTTCAGCTCGTTTTAACAATGATCACGCTTCAAATAAGCTCAACTTTTTCCATTACAAGGATTTGGTATTTTACATCAACTGCAAGCAAATCCATCTTCGGGTCCTCGTCCGGTTTTAACTGCGAGGGGCCTTCACGTGCTCAGACGCCCCCCCGCTGAAGGCTGCATGCGACCCAAGCGCTCGAGTGAAGCTACTGTTTGCCTTGTTTCAGTTTTTCAATATGATGGCACAGTTTGAGAGCAGGACCCAACTTCAGGCCCATGTACTTCATGATCATGTCACTTCTCAGCAGCAGCAAAGCCTTGCCGTCGATCTCCTGCAACCACAAAACAGGATTTAGGACACATCTGCAAGTAAGATACATCTGACAGCTGAGATATTTTAGATCATATGTGCAAACAGTGCCTACGTGCTTCCTGAAGAGTTCAGCGTGCGGCCCTAAGGCCTGAGGGTCCGCGTCCCGCACAAACTGCATCACTTCCTCTATGCTCCATGAGGACGGGCTCCTGTTGGATGGCTCTTGCTCAACTGTCTGGTGATCTGGACCAGTGGTAGAGCTGGCAGCTGAACAAACAAACACACACACACACACACACACACACACGCTGTCAAAGAGTATTGTTCCATTTGCACTAAAGTAAATATATAACAGTGCTATACAAAGACATGCATAGGTTCAAATTACAGGGATATGATTTCTGGATTATATTTATATTACCAAAGAGTCTTCATTCATTATGGGCCAACGTGTTTCAGTGAATTAACCACATGCACTAAAGACAGATCGCAAACACTCACACAACGCCTGTACATGCGTTCATCGCAAAGGCACAGAAACACACACACATGGACAGAGACTCAGCCAATCTTACATGATAAAGTATCTATCTTAAGCATGCACAAGGGACCTTTGGAATGTTTTTACTGGCGTAACATTTAACTGGGCATGACAGCTTCACTTCATCAAAATGGTAAATGTTTGTAAAACCAAGCTCTCTTACATAGCGTACCTTCCACTCGTCTAAGCATGCGCGTGGTGGTCAGCTCAGACGGGTTGGAGGCGACCCGGCGCAGAGGGGGTTGTTGGGGAGTGTAGTGTGGGCTGTTCCCAGCTGGACTGCGATGCTCGGTTGAGTTGCGCAGTGCAGGAGGTCGGGGTGGAGCGGAACTAGTGTCCATGGGCTCCTCGGAGAAATGCTGCTCAGCAGAGACTCCGTTTTCTGAGGGGACTGTTTCTCCTGAGAAGAAGTTTGGAGACATAAGCATGTACTTGGTTTCGAACAAGTAAGAATAATGAGAATAATGAACTTATTTATACATGGTTGTGTTGATCTTTTCTGTATGCCAAACACAAAATTTTTGAAAATTATCGTTGTTTTTTTTGGGAAATGTCGATCTTCTGCGTAATTATTTATATATAAATATCACTATCAAGCATGTTTAATGCACAGAAAAAAATCACATGAACATACAAGCTCCAAACAGACAAAGCTCCCATTTAGACGAAAATGACAAAATCACCACTAAATGTAACATGTAATACAGCCCAGCCATTGCAATGTCGCAGATTCAGTGTAAGTACTAGATAAACAAATTACATTTTCTTTTACACTTTTTGCGTCATTCAAATAAAGAGTAACTCGTCAAATGGGACAATGGGTCTATTGATGCACTATAGCTCCTTATACATAAATTCACAGGAGCTCTTGCTGAAAAATGTCAAACGAAGACATGCAGTGTTTTTTATTATTATTATTACAATCACACACACACACACACACATATATACACACCATAATAAAAAAAAGAGAAAAAAAAAGAAAGGAAAAAAAAAAAAAACAGATCCAACGGATGTCAAAGGTCTTATAACGTCTGTGGCACTTAATTAGGTAACAATGTGGGTGTTTTAATTAAGCATGTGGGGGGGGGGGGCATGTGTGTGCGGGATTTGAAATGGTTGAATGCAGAGGCACTCGTCGTTTAATAAGGGAAAGGAGAGAGGCGGCAAACTCTTGCCACAGGCTTTTCAGCTGCAGCAGCAGGAAACACTCCATCCCGCCAATTAACTTGAATGCTAATGCGAGATACTGTAAGAGGCACTGGGGTGCGAGTCCAAAAACAGCACTCGTTCAGCTTGATGTTAAGCTGTTGCGAGTTTTACGGCTTTAGCCTGAACGTAACAATTGCAGCAGTAACAGAGGGAAATGTCACTGAAATCTACCCCAGTCTAGCCTCGTTAAAGAAACTAATCCAATATTTGTACTTACAAAGACTTGTATGTGCACTAACAGTCTGGGCTGGGCTCCTCAAATCATTCGCAATGCTTCCGATCTGCTTTAGCTAGAACATTCTTTATATTAATGCCGTTTCCTCAAACCCTTTTCAAGAATATCACGGTATGCAAACTTTTGTAAATTAAGCAGAAAACTGACCCATTCGTTTGTTTAATGAGTTCTTTGTTATTCAGGGCTTATGTTCAGTTCCACTTCAAAGCTATTTTCTTTATTTCTGTTCTGTACTGCTTATCCTGTACATGGTTGTGGGCAGGTTGGAACTTATCCCAGTGAAATCAGGGCACAAAACAGAGGACAAAGTTCACTGGATGGGGAATACAAACTCATCGCAGGACACAAGCACACACACTGGCAGTTTTGTGGGTAGCACCTTATACGTCTTAAATTTTTTTTGTAAGATTAACGGGGGGAAAAAAATGCATGTTAAAATAACATTGTTTATGTGCATGCATACGTGAATCAAGTGAATACGTAAAAAAAAAAAATAATACAAACACTCTTAAAACAGGCTTGTACTTGGCATATTTAAGAGTTTAGTATCGGAAAACTGCCTCGATTGTTTCTATATACAGTGTTACACTAGGCATACAAATTTAATCCGTTCCAGCGGCGAGCTCTTAAGGCGAAATTTCATATTGCAAAACGCATGTTCCCACGGAAAATAACGTAAATGCAGATAATCCGTTCCAGCCACGGCAAAAAATATTACCAAGATTACCAGTTTCCACCACTATAATCATATTTGTGCATATAAAAACAACCAGAACATTTAGAAAAGACATGTAGATGAAGTAAAATAAGAAATAAACAGACATTAAACCTCACTTAACCTTAATTTATGATTCCTCTTGGCACCAGCTGCTTTGCAAACCAAACTGAAAGCGGCTCCCTTTTCTACTGTCCTTGCTAATATTCTTGTATTCTTGGAACCCATAGCACTACGCCTTCATTGAATCTCGCACGAAATGCAAAAAAAAAAAAATGAAACACTCGTTCACTCACATTTCTTGCAAAATCTCTGTTCTTATGGCGAAAATCCTTAAGGCATCTATTGGTTTTCATGTAACCAAAGAAAAAAAAAATTAAAAAAAAAAAAAAAAACAGCACACATGCGAGGGAGTAGGACATAAAGACATTGAGACATGAACCAGCGCAGGGAGAGATGCAGCATTGTTTTTGTTAACCTTTGTTAATCAGTACAAGTATACCTTCTGAAGAGTGTGTGTCCGTTCTCTGTGGGTTCGTAGGAGTTGGAGTGCTGTATGTGGAGGAGTCTCTGGTGAAGCGTCTGCTACCTCGGACTATAGATAATGCTTCTGACGTCTCTTCCTTCACTGCAAAGCGGAAAACAGAAGGGTGGCTTATTAATAAAGTAAAAAAGCCCTTTAACAATTAGGGATATTCATGACCAACACTCAACATGGAGTGATGCATCGCTCGCTCGCTCGCTCGCTCACTCACTCACTCACCCACCCACCCACCCACTCACTCACCCACCCACCCACCCACTCACTCAC
>JAQQZT010000023.1:16074704-16090092 GCA_030068275.1 Clarias platycephalus
CACTCACTCACTCACTCACTCACTCACTCACTCACCCACCCACTCACTCACTCACTCACTCACTCACTCACTCACTCGTATACCTGACTTACTCCTCTCGTAGGCGCTGTGTGTGCTGGCGGTTAGTGGACTGAACGGCTGGCTGCTGAACAGGTTGTCGGACTGCAAGTGGTGACACAGAGTCTCAAGGAAGCGCAGGACAAACGAAGCACTAGAGGCTCGAGGCAACTTAACGTAGTGGATCCCTCCCTCAGAGCGAACTGAAGGAGTGGACAAGAAAACATGAAGTTAGGAGAAGAGTCGCAAATTAACTTGACACACTGGCCATTTCATAGTCAAAATGTCTCGTTAGTGTGTTGTTCCTGATTGTTGCCCATCATACATCAGTCACTTTCTGATGCATTTTATACCACGCTGCTGAATTCCCAACAACGTGCCAGGGTGTGTTAATAAGAAAAATGTGCTCTTTCTAATTTACTACTGTTCCTGTAGTAACACTACCTTAATATGTACAACGCATAATCTAAAACATCAAGTATTATATATATATATATATATATATATATATATTCATATTCATATCGGTTTGAGTAAGCCAGACGATGATCGATTAATAATAATTTGCGTTTGTAATATTTTCTACATTCTTTACTAGACTGTTCTACACAATACACACCATCTAATGTCTCCATTCCTTCGTGTATTCTGTTGAGGCTGCATGGAAGCACAAAGGACTAATATTACTTGCTGCCTGAGTGCCTTAATCTACTTAAAAGGTTTTTTGGTTTCAGATAATACATAATGCAGATAATGGTGTCCTCATTTGAGCGGTCTTTATGTTATATCAGATTAACGATTAAACACATTATTGGGCTAGAAATTGATTTCTTGAGCTCTAAAATGAGGTTTCTTGAGGTTAAAACATTGCAAAATGCTGTGCATATGACTCACTGAATCTAATAATTGCCAAAATCAACGAATGAATAACATAACTATGGATCGATTGTATTCATTTGCTTTATACCATTTACTTTGCGTATGCTTATTTTACCTTTACCGTGGCATTTTCTTTTCCACTAACACTATGTTCTACACACACTTTTTGTATATAACCAGCAACATCTACACACACACGTCATGGCTTCACCTCTACTCAAATTCCTTACACATCCACACAAATGTAAATCCACAAATTTGCATTTAATTATCAATGCTAACTAGATTTTATTCCTGGGAAAAAAAGAAGGCCTGTTTTGCATAAGGACGTGATACATTCCCATGCAAATAAGCGCTTTATCCCGGTCGGTGCTGCAGTGGCTCCTGAGCCTGGATGGGACACGGGACGGTTTCAGGACACCATGCACAAAAGTCACACACTCGCATACACGTAGGGGTAGTTTCTCCTAGTCAATCAACCGATTGCCATGTTTTGGTGAGGTGAAAGGAAACCGGACATGAAACGCAGACGTTAAAACCAAGGAACGACTGCGAGAAGGCAACGCTGCCTGTTGTGCCGCCACGATGCTGGGATGCAAATAAATTTCTTTTGAATTTTACTGAGCTGTGTATCATATATTTGCATGTATCCAAACATCCGACCTCAAACTTTACTCTGGATGAATTTTCATGAGCAGATGTCTGTACGGTTCCGCACATTATTTTTTACACATTCAAGGTACTTTAATTTAGCAGCAATTTATTTATTATTTTTGCTGCTCTTCTTGTGTATTCGGCATATGAGGGAGATTCCTTTGTCACTATTCGCTGCGTTCTATTGTCAGGGTTTGGCTAAATTAACAAAGCAGACCATCACAACAGATGGCCGCACCAAAACACACACACACACACACACACACACGTATGTATACGCTCCCCCTTGAGACGAGCCCCAATCTAATTCTCCTAACCAGGTTACACACGATGTCATTCTTGATTACCATCAGCGCTGCCCAGACGGGCTTCCTTTCACAAACACACCACGGGCTCCTTTTCTTTATAAGATTTTCTCTTATTAATTCACACGGACACATGAGCTTTCCAAATCTCATATCAGCCCAGACAAGCAGACAATTTTATCTAAGAAAAGTAATATAGTCGTATTTCATACACGCTCCGGAGCCTGGTGGGGTACGAGGACACCAGGGGGGGGTGCAAGTTTTTTTTTAGATTCCGTTATTAGTTAATGCAACACACAAGCACATGGACTCGTACCTCGGATGATCTCTCCGCCGTCGGACTGGGACTGCAGGAAGCTGAAGAGAGTTTTGGGCTGGTACGCGCAGTCCACGCATGCTTGCACGGCGTGCTGCAGCACCGTGTTCACCGGGCCTGGTCCGAAGTGATCCGGCAGCTGCAGCATCAGCTTTCGGTCCAGATGCGGCCCACACTCGCCATGCTTGTTCACATATACACACACTTATTTAAAAATTAAAAATGAAAAGAAAGAGAGAGAGAGAGAGAGAGGGAGATAAAGGTCAGCTATAAGAAAAGATCCAACAGTACATGGCAGCAGTGTTTAAGCACATATTGGTCGAAATTTCCAGCAGAACTGAACTAAAACATGGTCGCGTATAATTCTACTCTACAGCTGGGTCAATTTTATTTTTAACACGAAATAGAATATTCTTCCTCCACTGACGTTGCATTTTTGAAAGGTCATATTGATTAACACAGAGGCGTATTAAAGGCAGCGGCTCTGTGGTGCATAGTGAGCTTACTGCATTTAATGCCAAAGTGGTTTATAATCTTACTGGCAAAACTCACTAAAAATGTTGCCCGTGGTAACCAACCACACACTACACAGGCTGCTGGCTGAATGTCCAGAGCTGTGTTCACTACTTCACCTCATATACATTTACATTTCTCACTTTGACCTTCGAATCAGAAAAAGGTCTTTAGTGACTCTCAGCCATAACGGAGGCTTGCGCAAAAAAAGTTTCCAGCATTACAGACTTTCCTAGTAACACTGCACCTTTTTGTTTACTATGCGTACACTGTAAACATACAGTACATTATATATATATATATTTAACACAGTAACAAACTTTCAGTTCACTGTTTATATTCATTCTAGCTCAATGTACTGTACACAGGTGCTTCATTATAGGTCACTGGAAGCTGACCAGCCTGGGGTGATTTTCATTCATTCATTCATTCATTCATTCATTCATCTTCTATACCGCTTCATCCTTGTATTCAGGGCCGCGGGGACCTGGAGCCTATCCCAGGAGACTTGGGGCACGAGGCAGGGTACACCCTGGACATGATGCCAATCCATCACAGGGGGTGATTTTTATTTTATTTATTTTTTGGCTTATTGTAAAAAAGTTACAAAAAAAAAAAAAATAGCAATAATAATAATCCCAACCCAACCATTATCCAAGCTTTTAAACAAAGTAATATTTGAGCTAGTGTGTATTTAATGTGCTAGAATAGAAAGCAATGGAAATAATATGGCATGGAAATAAATCTGTACTGAAGGGGTCAGTGGACTTTTCACACTTAAAAGGCTACAAACATTTAGAACCGTTTATGGTTCTATATCTCCGCAACATTCTTGCCAAAGTGAGCAATAAAATCCTCCACCTGTCTCATTCTGATAGTAACCAGTGTTTTTCGATGTCTTTATTAGAGATTTTTAAAAATTAGCTTCGATTCCCAAAGAAGTCGATTTCTTTTCTCATTTGATCGCTAAAACAGACTTTCATGAATCATGGGTGATGGAGACATTTATTTACTACACGTTTGCAGAAAAGCGTAAGATATCACCTGTGGACAGCAACCCGGAGTCTTTGGTCATTTGGAGACTGGAGAGTCGGCCGTCTGAGACAGACGAGGACAGAGACGGACTGGACAGAGCAGGAAGAACTCTTGATTTCCTCTGCAGAGAACGTGGAGAGCGAAAACGGTGTCAGACGCAACACAACAAAAGGCCTGTGATTGGCCGTCACTGAGCCACGGTCGAAGCTGTTAGTCTCCTGTGCCGTGGCTAATGAAGCGTTTAGAAGGAAATGATGCTTTACGGTGAATAAACACTGCATTTGGATAATTGAGATGCCTACCTCCTGACATGCCAACCTACATCTCCTCTCATTAGCAAGAGGCTAAACAAAACAGTACAACTCGTTTCAGATCAGTTATAGGACTTCCTCTTTAATCACTAACCCTACATTGCATTAGGCATTGCTTAGAATGAACTCTCCTTCTCTTTTTAATACGATAATTTTTGTCCTGTTTACAAAGAGAATTATTTTATGTCTAATATGAAGGTAGAGTAAGAGTCCCAACAACACTATAGAACTTTATTAATCTCGGAGGGAAATTGCTTTGTCTTAGTTACAGTTTCTTTCCATTGTTTCAAAAGAAAAAGAAAAAACTACTTAAAAAACAGTAAACTCCGTATTGCACTAAAGGGAAGGCACAGCTTGTTCATCATCATCATAAGTAGCATAAAGTGCACATGAAGATATTATTAACATGTTATTATGACAATGAATAAAATAAAGACATGCCGTTCAAAGGCTGGCATTTCTCCTTTTGATTGTGATTTATAGTGACTGTTATTTCCTTATAATGTGTATGCCAGCTCCTTGCCTTTATAACCCTCCCTGAGCCCAATTCATACTCTCATGTCGAAAGGATAAACCAATATTTCCTGTTTTCACATCTTTAAATTTGATTTCCCTTTTAGACAAATTGTCAAATCACGGAGAAATCCTTGCGCACTTTTGCGCCCGGAGCCATGTTATAAAAAAGCATTTCATTACTGATTGATGAATATGTACGACATCATTTAGATGGAAATTAGTTAACCCTCCTGTGACTCCTACCTTGCTGCCGGGTTTGGGACCTCTCTTTTTGTGCAGCCGGGGCTCCGGGTATTCAGACTCCGTGCTCTTGTGTAAGCTGCTTTGCGACTGCGTTTGGCCGTTCTGTATGGCCTTGAGCATGGCGATGGTCTGGCTCTTGGGCCGGCGGCCCCGCACGCCCTTTCTGACGGGCAGCGGGGGCAGCGGGTGAGGAAGCTGGTACGAGGATTGCATGGAGTGGCGCCACGCTCGGGACGGGGGCGAAGGAATCGGGCTCTTGGGTAGAGTGACTGCAATAAGGAGAATTAGATGATGAGCTGGAATCTGATGGGTCAGAAGATATTACTCACTGATATGATGATAAAAAAGGACAAAAGGAAAGAAAAAAAAAGGATTTTCCAGTGTCAGTACTTTCTGTAACATGACAAGCTGAAAAAATATCAATTGCAGCATTGTCGGAAGCTTTGCAAATGCTTAAAAAGTAAAAAAAAAAAAAAAAAAAAAGCATCACGTCCATTAGTAAATTAGGAATTGCTTGCGTTAGCATATGGTTATATGGAGATAATAAAATTCTGAGTGGTAAGAGTTACTTTGTTTCACCCTGAGCTGCATCACACACACTCTGCTGTTCTTTTATTGCATACATAATACATGATAGAGCCCTGATAATCCCTTTTCAATTTAACTAGTCAGTGGATTTCTCCCCAAAACATGTAATAACAGTCACATTACAGTTCCTATGTAATAACAGTCAGATTACTGTTCCTATAACGAGACTGAATCCACATGAAAGTCATTAACAGTACTCTATTTGTTCATATGATATACAGGTATGTTTGGGGGGTGGGGGGGAGATTCCACACCCTGTCGGTGTTTATTACATCAAAACACGCTCATCAGCAAACCATCTGCACCCGTCACAACTTTTCACACTGTGTATTTGTGTGACTGACACACAGCTGTGTGCTGCATGTAAACTGCATATGTTTACTGATCTTATCTCCTAATTGTCTCGCTCTTTGTTTAATTTCCAAACAAAGCTATAGTCACTGCAAATCTTTTGTCCAACAGGCACGCCAAGGTAACTAATTCAACTAATTCAGATTTATTAAAATGATTGTTTTTCAATTAAAATGAAGTAAACTCTACTAGACAACACAAAATGCAGAAGAAAACAGAGAGGGAGATAAAAAGTGTAGAATAAAATCAGAATTTTGAAAAAAGCTGCCAAATGTTCATCGTAAATTCATCAAAGCCTTTTTATGGAGGGACAGATGATAAAATATTAATCTCAGCTCCAAGGTTTCTGCCAGTACTAATCAAACAACTCTGATGCCTCCAATTCTTTGCCTTTCTGGGCCATGTCCAAACACACACACACACCACACGCGCACAAACCGGACAGAGAATCAGATATCTGCAATTCAAAGTGTCAACCAATCCATCAATGGAAGGTGCAAAATGGCACAAGGAAAAGCTTTGTGGAAAAACACACAAAAGCACCCTTTCCCCCTCCTCTTCTCTCCTCCACTCTCTCTCTCTCTGCTTTCTCTCCTTTGTTGGCTCTGTACACCGCATCGCAAATGAGATCAGATAAAGTGCTCATATTTCAGCAAGGCTGAAAGGGCGCCTAGCTTCTCTAAGTACATCTGGGAGTGCTGGTAGGGCACTGCACATGGCCGCCTCCCCTGAGCTCCACTCCGGGAGAAAATAAAGCAAGGGAGAGAAAGCGAATGAAGAATAGGTGACGGTTTGCTCTTGTTCAAAGGGCCAAGTTCATCCAGGGAACATGCGAGTGCACGATTCTAATTGAAAGGGCGTACTTACTCTCAACACCCTTTGTTGTAACCGCACTCTTCCCTGCAATAATCATTCTGTATCAATAGAAATACATTTAGACAGTGAGGCAGCTCGAGACATTAGAAAATAAATTAACTAATGAAAGATCTCAAGCACATCTGACTCGATCCTCTATGGAAACGGATCGGGTTTCTATTCATTCGTCATCTCTTGATTATAGCAGCATGTGGAGTCGATCAGGGCACTCGTCGAATGACCCGGTGACCCCTGTGCCGTGAGCGGACCCGGTGATGGCCGGGCGCTGGGCCAAAAAAAAAACAAATCAGCCCAGTGTGGGTCCTGAGGGGATTTGGTCCCTTCTGGTTGGGGGAGGGAGTGCAAACGGTGTAATTAGTGCATTTACATCTCATGCTACACTGGATTTGATTTGCCCTGCTTGGTGACTCGAGCTGCCAGACCATGATCAGTCCAGAAAGAACTAGAACCACATGTTGTGTGTGTGTGTGTGTGTGTGTGTGTGTGTGTGTGTGTGTGTGTGTGTAAGAGGGAAAGAGAAAAAGAGGAAAGAGGAGCATACACCCGAACACCAGGCTTATTTTGAATAAAAAGAAAAATGGCGAGATGAATAAGTGAATGCACAAATGCCTGAATAAACACATGCCACCCTTCTTAAGCCTTCTTATGTAAATAAATGCAAATTTAAAAAAAAAAAAAACAAATGCTGCCAGTGATTCATTGCAAATCTCATGAACAGACACGGACTGTAAGGTCATAGCAGATTCTATGCTTGCCCAGGAATACTTCTAATAACTAATAATCTAAAAACTATATCTGATCATACATTTCATATAAGAGGTTTGAATATTACATTAAAGCTGCCAGTGCATCTCCATGTGGAGCATTTCCTCCGGAGAGCCAGGAGTCCGGATAAGGAAGCCAGGCTTGTGTAACAAAGTTGCGTTATACAAACATCAAAAGAAACTAATTACATTAAACGCTTCGAACACAAAGGGTGGCGGTTGTAACCGTTTATAACGTCCTCTCTGCGTTTTAAATTAACTCCTTTAAACCCGGCTGCTGTTGTGAACGGAAAAATAAAAATAAAAAAAAGCAGAAGCTCGGCAACAGAAAACACCCGAACAAAAGAGAAAACAAGAACCGCATGCTTGCGAAATAACTTACCCAAACTTTCAGCGTTGCTTCTCTCGCACTCGCCAGCCCAGTCCGCGTATCCTTCCGGGGCAAATTTAAAACCCTCGACCACACTTTTATCGCCCCGGTTTTTTTTTTTTTTTTTAACCCCCAGCTGCCTCTCTCTCTCTCCCGCTCTCCCTCTCTCTCTCACACTCTCTCACACACACGCGCGCGCACACACACGCGCACTCTCTCTCTCCCTCCGCTTTCAGAAACAGCAGTAACAAAGCCGGAGCCGGCGCGCGCTCTGAATGGGTATTCGTAATTAACATGGGGGCGGAGTCATGTGATGTCGTGGGCGTGGTTATAATTGTCAGACAATTTATACCGTATAACGCTCGATCTGTTGTTTGATGTTTTGATATTTTAATACGCACAATTTATAGCTAGAATATTAACATGAGACATGAATGAAAAAATATTTAGCTCCCAAATTATACATTTAACTTAAATTCAAGCATGAACATAATAGTTCATTCAATTTATTATTATAATTTTATTTATTTATTTATTTTTTTTTACAATATTTACTGCTCGATATTTTTGCACAAGAACTTTCTCTTTGCTGATATTACAACATGAAATGTTTACTGCATTTACTATCTCTTAATACGGATCTACGTTCAGCCTTTATTCGTCACATATACCTGTACATTACTGCACAAATTATTTAATTCTCTACAAATCCCAGCTTGGTTAGTAGGCTGGGGTCAGAGCGCAGAGTCAGCCATTATACGGAGCCCCTGGAGCGGACAGAGTTAAGGGCCTTGCTCAAGGGCCCAACAGTGGCAACTTGGCGAAGCCAGAGCTTGAGCCACCGATATTCACACCCGCACATGGTCATAAATGTCAGACAATTTATACTATACGTATATTGATTCTTGTATACAGCTCTATTATTAGAGTAATACAGTATATTACAGTATTACATTGTGTTGTGTTTGTTACTGTTTCTTACACCCTTGCACGTATACATGTGAAACCCGGTAAACATTTCGATCTCACTGAGCTGAACAACTTTCACTATTCATGTCATGGGCTCTACTCAACAGGAAGTCAGTTATCATAGCTTTTTGCAAAATGCAACCAATGAAATTTGATATACTCTTTATAATTTTTTTTTCCGACACTATAAACTGGCCCAACCCGTTCTTAAGACATTGAGGATGCAAAATTCTCAAACGGTTCATCTTTGGCGAGGCCTTAAACTGATAACTTATATAATTATATAATATGGTATTGTTATTTTTTCCATTGAAAGCATGTGCCCACTGTGCCCACCGTCTCTCTGGTGCACCCGGGTGGCAATGGCGCAGGTGCTTGGACCCGATCATCGTTGCTTTGCATCTATATTTCTAATTTGTTTATTTGCACAATATTTACTGCTAATATTTGCACAGTAACTTTCTCTTTGCTGCCATGACAACATGAAATGTTTACTGCATTTTCCATCAATGGACAATTTATTTTCACTACCTCAGTGTGTACTGGTCGGCACTACATTGTCATGTTGTAAAGCATTGTGTCATATTTATTACTGTTTGTACTTTTGCACAAGTGAAATTTATGTTGTTTTTTTGTCTTATTGATCATAGCTAGTTTTGTTCATGTATGTTGTACTGTATGTAGCACCTTGGTCCTGGAGGAACGTTGTTTAGTTTCACTGTGTACAGAACTGTATGTGGTTGAAATGACAATAAAAGCACACTTGACTTGACTTCTTTTCCATGTTTTGTGTTTATTAACAGTCATAACTGCATTGCATATATATCAATTGTCTGTATAATATTGAATTTTAGTAAATAAAAAAATTAAACAAACAATAGAGACTTTACTAATGTTTTGGTCACCACTGATAGAAATCTGCAAAGACTGTCACTGTGATGACAGTGATGTCACTTCCTTTAGCAGGAAACATCTGGAGGCCAGCGAGGTATGTCATGCTTCTTCGATTGGAACGTTTAAGGATAAGCCAACAAAAGATTAATTATCTGTCAGATCTCTCATTGTAAAATTTTGATGAATCTTTTTTACCCTTTCGATTATCATACACTTTGCACATTCTGTGTAATTTATATATTTATATATCAATATTTTAATTATATTTTATTGTAACTTTGTAAATTTGTAGATTTCTATATTTCATCCCAAATCTTTAATTTTACATTTTTATTAGTGAAAACTTTTATTGAAGTAAAATTTTTCGATCTTCCTATTTTATCCTAGTTCTCTTTTATAGGTCACAAACAGTCGTATAACCATTTCACTGCATATCATATGATGTATGGTTGTGTATGTGACAAATAATTTTTATATTTGAAATTTAAATCATGGCATAAAAAACAAAATAATATAATGAAACTCAATTAAATTTATGGCTTTTGTATAAACATAAATGGTGGTATTGGCAGTGCGGTTAAATCGAACTGTTCAATAATTAATGTCAGTATCTTGGATCCCATTAACATCAGAAACAACTAATTAATACAAGAAAATCATGGTGCCCCCAAAAGAAAATATTTTTTAAGAAACAAACTTAGTTATTATGCGATAAATAAAATAGTCAGATAAAAACAACCTAAAAGATTGAGAGAAAAAAAAAAAAGAAAAAAAAAACGCATAGTACGTATATGCATATGCTCTGCATATTTTTTTCTCAAAATAATAAGATTCTTTTGTTAACAATATGTTTGTTTTGTGAGGTCCCCCCCCCCTTCATTAAGTGTATCCTGGTCCATCCCCCCACCATAAATCCTAAAAAGACTGTACTGTATGTAAGCTGGTACACATCAGAGCACCCCCAGTTTAGAAGGTGAACCCTCAGGGTAAAACATTTAAGTTGGAAATCAGGGCACCCCCTATTGACTGTTGTTGTTGTTGTTGTTTTTTGCTTCTTTTTTTTTATGTAAAGCTAAAAATCCCTGATGGAAGCCGGGTGAAACTGAGATGTTCCAGTTTGAGTAGGGGTAGGTGGGTAAAACGGTTAAGGGGCCCTCCAGACAGCTCCTGGAAAGAGGGGGGTGGGCGGCAGAGAGGGGGTGGGTTTCTGTAACCCAAAGCCTGATCCCAAATCCCAGGAGAACAGGCTGATGGACAGCTATAAGCAGGCAAAGAAAGCAGGCCAAAAACGCCAACAACAACAAAAAAAAAAAGCATGGAAGTCACCTTATTTGTTCCCGATTTTAAAAGCCCAGTAATCTAAAGCTGCACTGTTCTCTAAGGAAGAATGAAATCTAGAGCAGAAGTGATTGCATATCTAATGTAAATAGGAAAGCTCGTCAGGTAGACCGAATGTAAGAAACACAAAGAAAATCGAGATTAGACCAAGACAAAGAAAATGCTTTGAATCCAAAAGGAAAGATGATGAAAGGAAAAGGATTCACAAAGACACTGACTGTTAAATCAATCTTTTAATTTAGTATCAAAGAGATTTTGAGATTAATTTGGGTAGACGTGTTAGACTTTTGCTAATGATTTAGATCAACTATTTTATTAAAGTTCGAGTTGTGGAAAAAAACCGACAAGTTCACACTGATTTATTTTTTGATTCCGCAAGCAAAATGGTGATTAAATAAATAAATAAATAAATAATTGAATAAAAGCACACAGTTACACAGTCGATTCATCTTTGTTTGAAGAATTAAAACACGAGAATTCCCCTGATGAATAAGATTCCCTTAAAACAAATGGCTTTCAACAGATTCCGTCCATCACCATAAATAAGCAGGGAACAAATCGACAGTATTAAACGCGTTAACGAGGTGACACTGATGACCCACATTCACACATAAACCCGCTCATGCAAAATACATTAGAGAAGCAAATTCAGACCCCCCCCCGCCCCCCGCCCCCTCGCAGTGTGCAATACAGATACAGAAGTAATGCAGAATTAAAATTTGCCTTAAAAATAAAAAGAACTAAGAAATTATATTTTTATTATATTTTTTGTGCTTTGTTCTTACATGTTTATAATAACTAGATATTAGTAATATTAATATTAAACAGAACTACCTGAACTCCACCCCTCTCTCTCATAAGCAGCAAGAAATGCTCTCATTTGCATACTCATATGCATTCTCCATAATAAGAATACATTTTGACATTTACACCACTGTGGTGCAGAAACACACAATCCTGGACTCATTACAGAGCTGTTGCTTATTTACAAGTGCGTGTGTTTAGAACAGAATAGAGACATGATATTAATGTAGAGTATATTTACACACACGCACACACACACATAAAACACCCATGCATATTGCAGTATTTGTGATATTATTTGATTCCAACACCAGGTTATTTGCATATGTTTCTTCAGATAAGAAGCCACTACCACACACATCAAACCATGTGAAAAGAATTTCAGTGGCACCATCTTGATCTCGAAGATCAATCCTTCCTTCCTTTCTTCTTTCATTCCTCACTTTGATTAATCATTCCTTCCTTTAATTCTTCTTATAACTGATTCTTCCTTCCTTCTTTATTTTGACCGATCCTCATTCTTTTAAATCAATTCTTTCTTCCTTTGATCTTTGTTCATTCCTTCAAGCAATCATACCTTTCTTTTGATCATTCCTTCCTTCCTTCGATCCTACTTTTCTTCCTTCCTTCCATCAATCCTATCCAACATTCCTTTCCTCCTTGCCATCTATTTTACCTTCAGTACTCTTTCCTTCCTTTCTTCATTTATTCCTTTTCTGATCAATCCTCTTTCCTTCCTTCCTTTTCTGATCGATCCTCTTTCCTTCCTTCCTTTTTCCTTTTTCCTCTTCCATTCTTTTCCTGCTTGAATCCTTCCTTTGACCCCTTTCCTTCCTCCCTTCTATCCTTCCATCCACCCTTCTTGCTTTCGAGTGATCCTTACTTTTTCCTCCTCTGATCAATCCTTCCTTCAATCTTTTTTTCTTTCCTTCCTTGCTTTTATCCTTTCATTCTTTTTTGATTTGATCCTTCGTTTGATCAATCCTTATTTCCTTCTATCCTAACATCTGTCCTTTGTTCCTTTAATCCTTCTGTACTTCATTCCTTAGCTTTTTCCTTCCTTTGATCTGCCCTGCCTTCTTTCCTTCCACTGTTCAATCCTTCCTTCCATTCTTTGATCGACAACTCCTTTGAGCCTACCCTCTTTCCGTTCTTTTCTTTCTTTGATCAGCCTTCCTTCTTTTTCCAATCATTCCCTCAATCCTTTCTTCCTTCCCTGTTTCCTTACTTCCTTTTGTCCACAAAGTATGCATGGTCTGGAAAAACCTGCCAGATGTCTCTAAAACCATAATTGTGTTTTTTCTTAATGTACTGTTAAATGTGACGTTAAACACCATGTGTTAGACTGCTATAGAAGGGAACGAGAGAGTCTCGTAAACACGCATTCAGACAGTGTTAAATCTACTTTACAGCGTGCATTAACAACGGCATACCGAGTTTATTGCGAGTCGCGTGGCACAAAATGATGCCAATAAAAAATATTCAGAGTGCATTTACACTCACAGCTAAGAAATTGGTGCATAAATTACATCATCATTATTCTGATGAAAAGCAGTTAATTAGTATATGACTTCATATACCAAATATACACATCCACGATTCTACAGTCTAGAATCTATTAACAAATGAAACCAAGAAGGGCAACTTTTAAACTGCATTCTTTTGTCACTCAATGCTTCCTTCACCATCAGCTGCAAAGGAAAAAAAAGAAAGAAAAACTGCAGGAAGTGTTGCAAATTGCTCAAAGGAGGAAGACCTGATACGGAGCCTACAATACACACATGACCACCATCGCCATCCATCACACTCTACACGTTATGGTCAGTTCACATCAATTACCCCCGTTTGCGCCCGAGGAACCGTTCAAGCACAGGGCCAGCAGGCAGAGATAAAGCCGTGCGCTCCTGATTTACGTCCCGCTGGGAGACACGGATGTGTGCAGCTCTGCCAAGAATGCGTGCTAAGTGTAGCCTGCTAAGCATACGCCATTAAAAAGATTTAGTGTCGAGGCCTTTGGTTTCGATAAGGCAGTTTCTCTATTTCAGTGTGGAAATGGGATCTGTAATAATAATAAGATTATTTTTAATATAATATAAATATTATTTAAAAAATAATATTATATTATTATAATATAATATTATATATTATTCCTTCATTTATTGAAGGACTCATACATTATCTTATCACTGATTTACAATCTAAAGAATTCCACTGCATTCTTTTTTGCCAACTGATATATTATTAGTATTAACATATTATTAAACAAACGCCCGTCATTAAATAAATATGACATAGGATAATTAATGGTTTGAAACGCACTTCGAATCACTCACAAATTTGTGAAGATAGCACGTCATCCTGCTGAATTAGAATATAGTCTGGACTTTTTTAACTGAACACCTAACGAATGGTTTATTTAGAAAATCTGATGTATTTTAGAAGATTAAATTAGTAAAATTAGTCTATTATTATGGAAGTGCATTGCATTCACAAAAGAAAAAACTTCTCATATTTATGACTTATTAACTCATAATTATGGTTTGTTATCTCATAATTGTGGCTTAATATCTCGTAATTATGGGATCCTGATCTCATAATTATCCTGATCACAAATATCAAAAAAATTACGAGATAATGAGTCACAATTATGAGATAGTAAGTCACAATTATGGGATATTCCATCATAAGTATGATATGTCAAGTCATAATTATGAGATAATAAGTCATACTTATGAGATATTAAGTCCAAATTATGAGTTAGTAAGTCATAATTATGAGATCAGGATCAAGTCATTATTATTATAGATCATTTTTGTGATTGTTTTTTTCTTACAATATGTTTTTGTATATTAGCGCTGACTAATATTAGGACACAAAAGAACAATTTAACCATGTGTCCTAAGTATTAAAACCACTATGTAGTGGAAGGCCTGTGCTAAATGCTGACTAAATGCCACAAAATTCAGTGCTGTGAAAAAGTATTTGCCCCCTTCCTGATTTGTCACCATTAAATAATTTAGGGCGATATTACACAAAAATAACCAGCGTAAATACAAAATGATAAATGTATAAATACATTTGTTTGGACAGCTTTTTTTCACTAAATAAATGAAATCACTTAAAAACTGCGCATTTTGTATTTGCTTGCACTATTAAAATTTGTTTGATTATCTCAATCGTTTAATTGTGACAAATGTGGAAAAAAAAACGGAATTAAAAAAAATTCAGGAAGGGGCAAATACTTTGTCACAGCACTATACATTTTCCAACTTTCTATTGAGAACATCAGAATGCCATTACTTTGTTTTATAAGGTTGTATCGACTTCACATACACTCACACACATACCAGCATAAACTCATAAAAAGGTGCAGCAGAGATGTAGTTTCTGAGGAAGCATGGTCTGCCCCAGGAGCTGCTGATGATACAGTGCTATCCTGCAGCCACTGATTCGGTCATGTGCACATCCATCACCCTCACAAACCAGGGCAGAGACATACTTTACAGCAGAGGTGGAAAGTAATGAATGACATTTACTCGCGTTACTGTAATTGAGTAGATTTTTTGTGTACTTCTACTTTTTAAAGTAGTTTTTAAAATCTGTAA
>JAQQZT010000023.1:16114125-16132956 GCA_030068275.1 Clarias platycephalus
GTGAGAGAAGAGGATGCAGAGGATAGGGTTAGATGGAGGCAGATGATTCGCTGTGGCGACCCCTGAAAAGGAACAGCCGAAAGAAGAAGAGTAATACATACAGTAATGTTGTGAATATTTTTTACCTGCTAATACATTATACATTGAGAAAATTCTGTACTATTGTGCATACAACATGATTAACCAGTTGTGTAAACTAAATAGTTAATATTGCGTCACATTAACGTTTCACATAAAATAATCGAATAAAAAAGGTTTTAAAAAAAAACATATTGCATAAAACATTGTAAGAAGACGGCACAGTGGCGTAGGGTTAGCACCATGGCCTGCTAACCCCACATCAATTTGCATGTTCTCCCCATGGTTGGTGGGTTTTCTCCCGACGTCCAAAAACAGTTAACAGATTAGGCTAACAGTTGTTCCCAGATTGCCTGTTGTGTGTGTGCCCTGTAATAGATCCAGGGTGTTCCTTGCCTTGTTCCCTGGACGCTATATCCTGGAACAGGGTAAGTGGTATAGATGATGAATGAATGAATGGATGTCAAGTCAAATTTATTTAAAGCACATTTAAAAACAACAAAAGTCTACAAAGTGCTGTTCCAGGTCCTGTACAATATTTAAACAAAAAGAGATACAACTCAAAATGTATAAAGAGAAATTACGAAGACACAGCAAATAAGATTGAAATGTTTAACATAAAAGATATACAAATAATAATAATAATAAGAAGAAGAAGGAAAACTCAACCAGGTATAAAAAAAAAAAACAATAAGAAGAAATGTGTTTTTAGTCTGGTTAAACTCTTTCACAATATTGGAGTTATAACTGCAAAGGCTCTAACTTCTCTGAGGTTGGAGTCTGGACCTAGGAATAACCAAGAGCATCCGGTCAGATGATTTGAATGTCCTAAGGGGTGTGTGATAAAGTAAAAGTTGAGAAAGGTACAGTTGAGAGTAAAAGTTGAGAAACAAGCTGATGAAACAAGATAGTAATTAAGATGAGATGAATTAAAAGCATACATCACGTTCTCAAAAACGGGCTTTTTAGCCAGAATTCTCAGCTAAAAGAAACTAGATTTGACAACTACGTTTATCTGTTTATCAACTTGATCATTATATATAACACCTGAGTTCCTTACACACTTTACTACAGGATGCTAAAGTGGCACCGTCACAATCAGGGGAACTCGGAGAGATGATAAATCCAAAAGTCACTGTCTTGGTTTTATTTTAATTGAAACAATTTCATGCATATCCATGCTTTGATATCATCAAAACAGGCCAGAAGGAATCTAATGGACTTTCCTGATACCATTCTGCCATATTATATTAATATACAGGTCACTGGAGGTTGGGAAAATGAGAGTGCACTTTTGATACTGACTTTTGACACAAAATGTACTTTGTTTACTTTCGAAATATGATTCTTCAACGGTTCTTTAATTAAAGTTCACTGCTTTTACTATGCGTCTTAAAGTACCTGAACATTTGGCTCTTTCATGATCACTGAATCTGCTACTCAAAACTCTCTACTGTCTATTGTTTACCTTACCACATATGGTGCAACATCTTCAAGTAGAGTTGTCAGTCCTCTAATAAATATTGTGTCTGACAATTATAAAAATTCATTTGTCTTCTTAACTCAGAAGCTGCAATAGTCAATTTTGACCTCTATTCATTCAAGGTACAAAGAGGATAAAAAAAACATGGATACATGTTCATCTTTTTTAATCAACAAGCTAGCCAGCTAACATTCATTTACCTTCTCACTTGTGATATGTAGAGCAAGTGTTAGTGACTTAGCAAGTAAATGTATGGGTAAATTGATTGGTACACCGATCAGCCATACCATTATGATAACTTGCTTAATATTGAGTAGCTACAGTTACAGTACGTTGTGCTAATGGCACCTGGAAGTGGGGGGTATATTAGGCAGTAAGTGAATATTTTATCCCTGAAGTTGATGTGTTGGAAACAAAAAAGAACGGGAAAACAATTATTTGAGTTACTTGACAAAGGGCCAGAATGTGATGGCAAGAGGACTGGGTCAGAGCAAATCCAGCACTGCTTGTGGGATGCTCCCGGCCAAAAGAAGTGCAAGGAATTAAAACCGGTCAACCGGCAAAAGAGCCATGGACAGTCAAGACTCACTGATGTGGATGGGGAATGAGGGCTGGTCCATGTCATGAGGTGGTCATAAGGTTATTGCTGATTGGTGTAAAATGTCACTTAGTAAGTACTGCTGTATTGACTGTTGCTGTGAGCAGGCATGCTGAAGATTCTGCCCTTACTTCCTGGTCTTAACTAATTGAGACTATTAATTATTTTGTATTAGTAAATCACAAAAACCATAAGGGATTAAAGTCCCCCAAAAGTAATGATGCTGGTAAAACAAATCTTTTTTTTTTTTTAAACTAATGCTGGCCTGCCGGCAGAATGTTAGGGCAAAGTAACAATTTAAGAATGGGCAAATATGAGGAATAAAGTCTCTGGCTTAATGGTTGATGTCCAATGTTTTTTCAGCCGTGAATCACAGACTGCTGGGGGGAAAATAATAATAAAAAGATAATAGAAACAAAAAGAAAATCTCAAAAAGCATTTGCACTGATTGGGAGCAAACACTTCATGTATTATACAAACCCATCACATTGTGCAATACAAAAACATCCACAGACTTTAGATCTTATTTTCCCTCCTAAAACTGCAATGACTAAAGAGATCATCAGCAAATCTGTTGCAAACCAGCCGAGGTAAAAAATAAAAAAAAAATAATAAAAAGCCACTCTTCAGTGTCAACAAACAAGAGAATACAAGACATGCCTGAGGACAAAATGCAGCAAACAGTAACATTAAGTAAGCTAGGCGATTATGATGCAATTAAACTAGACAAATAAATGAGCAACTTACAATAGATATAAGCAATTTTGAGACACTTATCTTAAATCTTATTATAAAAATGCACTATGCAAAAAAACAGAGTATATAATTTGTTACAGGTGAGTGTTGGATAAATTGCACTTACTCAGGATTATGCATTTATAAAATGGTCTGTTTTAATTTCAATAATTTAGCATTTGATTAAAGAGTTTATAAGCTGTTATTTTCCATAAATAATCAACGTTGGATTATCTCAGTATATAAACTGACTTATTTCTTGCTATCTTATGCGATAAAAGATTATTATCCAACTTTATTATGCCAGTAAAAGGAATACTTTTCTTGGTAAAAATATGTTTTTGGAAATATGTCACAACTGCACACTATGAAGCATTATTAAGTGTTTTCAAATAATTATGTATTAATAGGATTAATGAACAAAATTGATTTTCAAGTGGAAACTGGGCCAACTGTTCTCTTGACTTTAAAACATTAACAAAAACAAACACTTGGACCTCACTTGCTAGAATAACAATAATAACTAGACATTTCTCCTTCTTAAAGCAAGCTTATACAAATTAGCAATCTCTCCAAGATTTAGATGTGGAGCCTAACTTATTTCATCGCTTTTCATAACAGAAATACTGTAGTGCATTCACATCAGTGTAGCAAGGATGCAGAAAACAGCATGTAGAGGATACAGTCAATGGACATAATTAGCTCATGACAAGCACTTGATGAGGTACAAAAACAAACAGATTGTACATTAAAGCACCAACACTTTCTTCACTGTTAGCTTTGTGTTACATTTTACGATCAAATTTTGGTATGCTTTAGAGCCATACCAATTCCATACCAGATCCAATCCTAATCAAAACTAGTAAGTAAGAACATGATGTAATGACATACATGTACAGGTCCTTACACAGAGACAATAGTGGCATGGCGTGATGTAAACAGGGATACCACATTGACCTTTTTAAAATAAAATCAAAGCAACAAAAATGAAGGACATATAAAATTGACTTTATTATCCTTTTTTCTTAATTTCTACAGTGTAGTTGCTTCTCTAGACACTTCATAAAATACAGCAGCAACATTTCAGCCGGACACTGTGTGCCCAATGTATACTTACTGAATAGAAACAAACAAAAGAAGAAAAAAAAACAAATCCAATTCTGTCTCTGCTCAGGATGTTTGTAATAAAAGTAAAAACAAGGCCTGTAAACAAAGAGTTGAGCAATTCTCATCAGGGTTGAGCACCAGCAGCAGCCGGGACTTGTGTGGGTGAAGGGATGACAGGTGAAGCAGTAATGTTGGCCAAAGGTTGTGACGATGACATGGATGTGACACCTCCTATAGAGCAGAATAAAGTTGAACATGACTGTTTAAGGACAACACAAGCTCAAAATGCAACTTTGTGAAGTGTAGTTATCCTGTAATTGGCGTAATATGAAAATCAATCAGATTTAGAGTGGTACCAGTCATAATGCTTGATGTGCTGGCAGGAGTGGAGCCAGTGGAAAGCCCCGACGCAGAACCCATCCTTGCCTGATCTTTTACAATGGGATCTGTGAAGGGACAAACAACTCTGAATCAGGAGACAGGCTGCATTTAAAACGTGTAAAATTTGAGGATTTGTCCACCACTAAACTGTTTAAAAAAAAATAATAATAAAATAAAGGACAATAACCAAAAAAAAAAAACCCCAGAGTTCACAATATGAGTGAACAATATGTGAGATTCTTGCATTAACCAGTCCCCAGCCTAAATGAATGCAGTTTAAAGCATCTCAAAAAAAGAAAAGAAAAGAGTACTTGAGAGGACAGTAGTGGATCATCAAGACCCTCCACAAAGAGAGGAAGATTAAAACATGTCTGACTGGAAGGGAAAAGTGTGGTTGGAATAGGTGCACATGCAACAGGGTTTGAAGCCTTAAGAAGATTGTCAAGCAAAGTTGATTCAAGACCTTGAGAGAGCTTAAAAAGGAGTGGAGTGAGGGTGGAGTCAGTGCATCAAGAGCGACGATGCACAGAAGTCTTCAGGGAATGGTCTACAGAAGTTGCATTGCTGGTATCAAGCCAATCCTGAACCAGAGATAACATCAGAAGCATCTTACCTGGACTAAGGAGAAAAAAAACTGGACTGTTGCTCAGGTGGTCCAAAGTCCTCTTTTCAGGTGAAAGTAAAATTGGCATTTAATTTGGAAGAATAAAGGAAGAATGAAGAAGCATAGAATCTAAGTTGCTTGAATTCCAGTGTGAAGTTTCCAGAGTCAATGATGACTTGGGTGGCATGTCCTTTGCTGGTGAAGGGTCCACTGTTTTTTATCAAGTCAAAAATCAACACAACTGTCTACCAGGATAGTATATAGTGATGCTGATTTTCTTTTCTAGCAGCACCTACCCACAGATTTAGCACCTGCTGACAGGGCACTAACTGTTTTCTGTACAATCGTACTACTGTGCTTGTCAACTCGCCTGACCTGAACCCTATAGGGAATCTCTGGGCAATCAAGTCAAGCCAAGAGGAAGATTAGAAACAAAATGAGAAATCAAGCCAAAAGGAAGATGAGAAACACCGACTCAACAACACAGATGAGCTGAAAAATGCTATCAAAGTAACCTCAATAATGCCTCAGCAGTGCCACAGGCTGATCACCTCCATGCCATGGTCGGCATCTCTCCAGTCGGCATCTCTTAAAAGCTTAGCAGCACAATATAAATAAAATCTCCTTCTATATGGCTGTGTTAACTTTGGACTTCTTAACACAGTGGACCAACACCAGACAGATGAAATGGCAACCCAAAGCACCACCATCCGTGGAAGTTCCATACTGGCCTTCAGGTAACTTGGACTCTCCACTGTACTTCCAGAGTTTGATTTCCAGATGATACATAAAAAAAATAATAATTTACTTTCACCTGAAAAAAGAACTTTGAACCACAGAGCAAAGGTTCAATTATCTTTCTACTTATGCCAGCTAAGATACAAACATGTCTATGTCTCTGGTTCAGAAGTGGCTGGATACTATGAATACAACAGTTGTAACCTGAAGATGTCTGTGTGTGGTGGCTCTTGATGCACTGACTAGCCTCACTCAACTCTTTGTGACTCACTCTCAAGGTCTTGAATCAGCTTTGCTTGAAAATTTTCTTAAGACTGTTGTCATTCCTGTTTCTTGTGCCCCTTTTCCTACCACACTTTTCTCTTTCAGTCAACTATCATGAATATGCTTCGATACAGCACTCTGTCAACAGCCAGCCCTTTCTGGGATGACCTTCTGTGGCTTATCCTCGCTATGCAGGGGCTTGATGATCATCTGTCAAGTCAATAGTCTTCTCCACGACTGTGGTTCTGTGTACTGAACTAGATCGAGACATACCCTGTATTTATACTGTATGAACAGTAACTACTCAAACTAGAAATTAAACAATATTCTAATATTTTGAGATACTGGATTTCTAATCGTCATGCGATGTAAGTGAAATTAAAACAAATACTGGAAATACTTCACTTTATGTGTAATAAATCTAGAAGGCATGAGAGCTTTTGAATTAAATTACAAAAATTAAAGACTTTGACAATATAAATTTTTAGATACAAAAATGGGACTCACAGAAGTACGGGTGCTCCATGGCCTCCCGAGCTGTGAGGCGTGCTTGATGGTCATAGCGCAGAAGCTTGTCCAGAAAGTCCAGGGCTTCAGTACTGACCAGATGCTGGTTCTCACTGTGCACAAATCTCTCCCATCTCTTCCTGGAATGTCTAGACGAAAGGGAGCACAAAGTAGGTAAAAAATTTATTTAAAAAAAAAAAATAATAATAATAATAATAATAATTCTTAATTGTTACATACATTACAAACAGGGTCAAAAATAAATATTGTGCTACAGTATAAACCAAATGTCAAGTTTTACCTGCCCAGTATGTCATTAAACCGTGGATCAAGTTCTATGTTGTATTTGTCAATGTAGTCATATAGGTCTTCTGTGCCCAACACTTTGGCAATTCGTACAAGCTGTAAAAACAGTACTTATTTTAGCAAAAGAAGTAAAGTAGCATATAATGCACTACTACAATAAACACTATCAACCATAAGAATTATCATTATTCTATCCAAATTCAGTAGGAGCCATCTCAAATAGCCGCCGAACAACGGCAGGTCCATGGTAGAACCATGACAAGTTCATGCACGATTCGTGCACGGAATGTGATCCCCCGCTTAAAACTTAAAATGTAACTTCTGCTTGGGTTTTTTTTCGGTATATTTTTTTATGATGTTTTCGCTAATAGTAAAAAATGGGTATAACAAATCGATTACTGGCGCATAATATCTGGAACAAATATCTGCCCATACGGATCAGTATTTCTTTAGTCATTTAACCATGCATAACATCCCCCCCATCAAAGATCTGATGTTGCATTAATCACTTATCATAACTGTGAATAGATGCGACAACAGAGACAGATTAAATCCCCATAAACACACTTGAAAACAATACTAAAACAACTAAAAAGTCCAAGGTTACTAAAGCCTGGCTTACTACTACTAAAAAAGATTTTTCAATGTGACCCATGGGTTTCAATCACAAAATCTGCCAACGCTGAAACAGATGACAACAAATTATATACCCTAAAACATTCATTTGAACATTTAAAAATATATACAGAAAACATAAATATAAAAACAATCACCAACTATTGTTAAAGTCAGCCTGTGGCTGTTCAGGATCAAGTTTACGGGGCTTCTCAGTCTATCGTTAAATTTACTTCTGACTCGAAACCAATGTGGCTTATTAAAGATGCACTGCTTTATTGGACATGGCTGTTTTGTAATGTTCAGCAAAATAAACGCTGTCTATGGTTCAAATATAGTGTGAACATCTGAAAGTCATGATGTAATAGAGACAAGTCTCTTCAGATTGTTCTGCACTAATGTTATCGTGGTGTAAATTATTACCGTATTGATGTATTTCACTTGCGGACAAAATAGTGTCTGCTTAGTATTACTTTTGAACAGCTGTGTTCATAGGTTTAATCAGATATTTACAAGACAACGTTGACGCACTAATGGTTAAAGTGCCACAGGTGTGTGTGTGTGTGTGTGTGTTCATGCTCTTAAAGGACATTGAGCAAGTCCAATGAAATCTCAGGCCACGCCCTGCCTCCCTTCTGGCCAGCCTTCTTCTCCCCATGACAAAATCTGCTATTTATAGTTCGACCGGAGTTGTTTGAAACAAAACAGTGAGCGCTTTGATGTGTCATACACCTCAGCATATTGTTAAAATAATCATGGTGGGCCGCTATGACCAAAAATGCCAGGGCCGTTTTCTGGCCCCAGTCCAGCCCTGAGTTTGTCTGAGCTGGCTTTAACACAAACACATTTGCGCACCGGCAGGTCGAAAGAACCCATCTTAGCACCATCTAACAGTCAGTAGTGGGCAGAGTAATTTCTCACCTTACCTTTCTCACATTCCACTCCTCCTAGGTTTGTCTTTTAATGAAGTTCTTAAAACCCAAAACATTTTTTTAAACTAATAAAAAATAATAAAATATGGGTCACTTAAGCACAAAATAGCAGACGCAAATGATCAAGTGTTTAATTGTTGTCATTTTCTCAAACATGATTTTCCCAACTTGGCGTTTATAAAGATTCAGACAGACTGAATTTAAGAATGCACGACTAGGAACCTAAAACACAAACACACACACGAGAGAGCAAAGCGGAGACGCGCATTCACACTTCTGACCGTCTTTTGTCTTGTAAATGAGGTATCCTCATTTATCTTCCAGTCCCCCCAGCGCACATACTTTGTTTGTACTGTACACTGTAGATATGTTTGTTAGGGCACTTGGTTATACACAGTACTGTAATGTATGGAACACTTACTTCCTGGTTTGTTTAATTTTAAATATTGCTTATTACCTTATTCAGCAAAATAAACAATGTGTAAATTATTAACGTATTGATGTTTTTTGATTAAGGAGAAAAACAGACCCTGCCCTTGTGTTTAGGACTGCTGAATAGCTGTGTTCATAGGTTTAATCAACGGTTTACAAGACATCAGTTAAAGTGCTACAGTACATGTAAGCATTTGTGGATTTGTGTGCACTCCTGCATTTCTCCGTTGGCTTTAACACAAACACATTTGGGCACAGACAAGTCTAAAGAATCCCTCCACCCGCCAAAAAAAAGACAGAGCGCCATGTCATAGTCAGTATTCTCCACTGAGGTTTCTCACCTTCCACTCCTTCTACAGTAAGCTTGTCTTTACTCTTTTGATGGAGTTCTTAAAACCCCAAAATTTATTTATACTGAGAAAAAATTATTATGGGCCACATAAGCACAAACACAAACTAGCACAGATATATATAATCAAGTGTTTAACTGATGTTTTCATTTGTTTCTATGACCAATAATAATAATAATAATAATAACTATTATTATTATTATTATTAGCCCAACTCTTTGACTATTTAAAACAAAGTTGTCTCCCATTTCTTGCCCATTGAAGTAGTTGGTTCAAGTAAATGTTTTTTTTAAATACCCAAACAATCCCCCAACAATTAAAACATGCAAACATGACTTTAAAAATAAAATGTATTCTTCCAAAACTACTCAAAGTTAAAACAGTAATTTGTATAAAACAGGTCACTACATGTTGTATTTTTGCTTAAAGGTCATTAAAATACCCGGATAATTTTTTAAAACCATCAAAGATGGAACAGTTTAAGTCTTTGTTTCCCCCCAAAGTATCAGACGTTTTGCAGTTCTATGTTCAGAATATAGACCTGACCAAATATCATTCTAAAGCTGTTGCAGTCACGTCATTACTACTACAGCTCCCTCAACAGCTTGTTCAGGCTCCTCCAGTAGCTCCCCAAAAGTCCAGCCGTCACCCGTCTGACCCCAATCCTCCACAGCGGAGCTCTGTTTAAAGAGAACAGGAGAATTTAGTGAAGACAAAGATAAATAAACTTTACAGAATATCTAATTGTGATAAAAAAATAAAAGATATTAATAAACCCATTTACCACAGAGTGTGTAAAATACTGTTTTGGGAATTCTGGAATGTAAATAAACTGGTAATGTTAACCATTGAACTTTGTTAGCGTTAGCCTCCGTCTGTCTGTATTATCTCCTGCATTAAATTAACAGAGAATTTACTTATTGTGCTTTTCATAAAAATAAGTTAAGCGATATAACACTCGTATATGAGCATTAGTTCATCTCTGAAGCTACACCTCCCCCACCCCTCCTCCTTAACTGATAAAGACTTCAGGGTTTTTATCCAGCTCATTAACTAAACACAAACATGACTTTAAAGTCACAGCCAAAGTGGGTAAAATATAAACCCGGTTATGAGCGTTTAGCTTGCTAGATCCTGTACATCTAGCCTCAGCTTGTGTCCCTTATGAACTGCATCACATTATATTCCAGTCACAGAAATAACCTGCAGATGAACTCTTACCCAAAGAATAAATAAAGGCTGAATTTATTAATAAAGTTCTTTGAATCTTATCCAGACAACACAGTCAGATTCTGAAGGTATTTTCAGAGAGCACAAACACTCTTCATCGGGTAGTGCAGCTTTTGTAATATTAATAGTATTTTCGACGTTTTTGGAATCTTTTTGAGGAAAAGAGGAGTGACATTGTGAGTTTCTGACAATGACAAAAAGATGTAATGTTAACTCCAGACTTAGTAAACAGACCATTAAGTTATCTAAAGTCACATCTGACCGCTGCTGGTGCTGCCAGTGATAAACTGTAAACTACCCCAAACAAATTTTATAAAATAAAACAACACTTACCCTGAACAGTCCATTAAGCTGCCATCTTCATCTCTGTAGTGCAGTTTGATAGCGTCAGTTCGGCAGGGGTGGGTTGTTAAAATCATGTGATTGCAATTCAGCGCAGCTAAATTGCTGGCTTGAGTTAACGTATTCTTGAGAACTAAATCGCCATCTAGTGGTAGTACCAGATAAATGAATAAATAGGGCTTGAATGGGCGTGTTTACTGTGAAATCTTGACATGCCTTTCTGACAGGAGAGGGGGGGGGGGGGAATCACGCCGTCCAAAGGACAGCCATACGCCATTCTCACGCCATTCACATGGCCGCGGCTATTTGAGGTGGCTCCCACTGTACCAATATCAATACCATGGTTCATTCTGCTTTAAATATATGAGCAACAGTATTTTTCAATTTGTTCCAAGAAGCCAAAGCATCTTTGTCTGTTTATTGAGTTAAAACAAACTCAATTCAATTAAACATTCAGTGATCAATTATAGCAAAATGCAAAAATCAAACCTTCTGGACTTTCAGAGATAAAGAAGTATTAATGCTAAGTAATAGATAAATGCACCAGTCTCTCACCTGATCATAGTTGTCATGTCCATGGAAGAATGGTTCTTTCCTGAAAATCATACTGGCCAACATGCAGCCTAAACTCCACATGTCTAAACTGTAGTCATACATCTGCCAATCACAAGAACAAAATTAAAGTTGATTTTAAATTGCCAAATCTATATTTTGTTGACATGAACATCCATAATTAAATCTACAATAATACAATATATTAAAAAGATTGACTCAAATTCAAATTTTATTTGTCACATACACAGTAAAATACTCATCACATTATAGGCCAGTTTTGATATAATGCACACCCCAATCTGAAATACAAAAGCAGTCAATCTCCACCACAGGAAGAAATACACCAACTATTATGTATTGTTTATATGTATTGTTTATAATGCAACTTCAAGCGTTTAAGGGACCTCGGATCACACACATTCAAGATTTTTTACATTTCTTCAGCGAACGTGAAGGTTTCTATCAAAGGTTTTAATAGTGTGTTGGACAGTATTGATAAATGCACATTTACTGCTCATCTGTTCAGAAACTATTTCGTACACATGTTGGCTGGCTTGGAGATGTGGAATGGCGGGGTATGTGTAAAGAGTTTATAAATTAAGATTGTACAAGTGTGCCTCTGCTTCATATGTCCTGTAAACCTGATATAGTTGAAACACACACTTTATGTTCATTTTGTATGTTATATGTCTGCCTAAAAATTAATCAATTGGGGGGAAAAAAGTTGTTTACACAGTCCACAGTCAGCTCCATAAGAACAGTGACACAATTTGTTCCTCTTTACACTACTACAAAAATAAAAGTGTAGACTTTTAGCTTTAATTCAATGAGTCCCTCCATTTTAACAAGCCAAAAATTTATTGAACAAACTAACCATCACAAATATTAGAATTATATTTGATACTTGGATACAAAATCACTGCAGTCAAAAACTGAATACTGGAACCCATTTGTTTTATTTCATTTTATTTGTTTGAACTAAATTAGGTCGCTGGTGAATGACAGTCATCTGATTTATGATTTGTCCATCTGATTACTGTTTAAAACTAACAAAAAATATATAACCTCCGTCAAAAGGTCTTTTGAATTATTGAGTTCCAATCCATTTAAAATAAATGTGTGGGGGGTGTTCTCGTATGGCAAGTATGGAGTAGACGTGTCTGGGAATTTCTTTTTTTTCTTTATAAAACATTATATAAAATCTGCTCTGATCTTCGTTCTGAAATAAGGAAATAATAATTAATTATGTACCTTTTCTGCGGGTTAACGGCAGAAAAGGTACATAATTGTAAAAAAAAAAAAAAAAAAAATTTGACGCATTATCCAACACTAGGCCCAACGTCGCCTCGTCTTCGCGCTCCACTGATCTCGAACAAATTGATGCTGCGGTGTTAAAATCAGAGATTCTTCGCTCGTTAAAAGAAGACATCTCGGCAGTAAAAAAAGGTCTGCTTGCCGATGATTTCAGCTTCCTTAAAAACAAGATACAAGCAGTCAAAAAGAAAAAATTATAAATAATGTGGTGGTGTTTCACTCCGAGATAGATCAAATGAATATCGTGATACAGGATATGAAAGGCATGAGTCCAGACGTGGTCAGACAAAGCTAACTTTACAGTCTGTGGTAACTGGTTTAAAAACAGAGTTGACGATGCTAAGAGGGAAATGTGAAGACATGGAGGGAAGGATGACAAGGGGCAAATTCAGGATAGTGGGGGTAGCTGAGACGGATGGATCAAGCTCTACAGTGTTTGTTTTGGGGCTGCTGAAAGAAACACTACAAACGGAGAGGAATTCGTTTGTGGACTCTTCGCATAGAATTCTGGCTCCAAGAAGATTGGATGGAAAACCACATCACTGCTAACCTTCACTATTACGAAGACTGTATCGAGATGTTGAGCCTAGCGCGCACACAGGCTCCACTGAGATTCAATGGAGAGTCAGTTGTCATCTTTCTGGATTATGCTGCATAATCGTCAGGGCACTGGTTTGGAATCCTATACCCAGCCCATTTACGTATTTAATGGCAGAAAAGAAAAGGTATTCAAACATGCTGAGAAAGAAATGAGGTATATCAAGAAGAACATTATCCCCACAGAGGCTTGAAAAATAATGCAGATACTGTACTTAAGTTCTATCTGTTTACACCTTATTCCAACCTAGACCATGCACTAACGGAGCAGTGATCTTTTTGTTTGCATTGCGTTTAGCTCCTCCCAGAGGGGGTAGGAAAGTGCTATTCAGCAATTAGCAAGAGTCTCATTAATTCCATGAACAATTCTTACATGACCATAAAAAATATTGCTCTTCCTCAATTGCAAGCTTGTGCTGCATTTCAAGAGATGTGTATAATAGTATTGCCTTTGCCGGTGTCGTCAGTGTTTTTTCCAACGTTTTGGTCTTTTTGGGGGACTTAACATGTTCAAAAACCCATGAAAATTGGCAGACAGGTTGGAATCTGCTGCCATTAGGATGGCTGAGAGTTGGCGTGTGTCTGAGGTTTTGCTGCATAGCTCATACACACTTGCAGGTATGCATGCGAAATCTGGAACACATTGAGAGCTCATTGAGCCGAACAATTCTCACACCACACCATGGGCTCAACTTAACAGGAAGTCAGTTATTTGGTGTTGTTTGCAAAATGCACCCAAAGCATTTTTATATACTCTTCCTAGGGAATTTATACGATCGCCACCAAACTGGACTTATGTGATCTAAAGACATTGAGTATACAAAATTGCTTAGGGTTTTTTGGAATCTGGGGCTTTTTGGAGGTCTAAATATAAAATTCTCCCTTTTCTAAAATTATGTCATAATGGTATTTAGATATCCCCTTTAAATGCATGTGCCCACTGTCTTTCTGGTGTGCCCGGGTAGAGATGGCACATGGTCATTGGGCCCACTCATGGTTGCTAGCAACTATATTTGGGGCCCAAACTCTATGACATTAGCCCTATTATATTATCAGTCATCAAAGAGTGTGAAGGGCCCTATTGTTTTCCTAAGGATTATTTTTTCCCCTACTATTTGGGCCTTTTTGGGGGTCTTCTCATGCTCAAAAACTCATGCTCCAATTCATGTTCCATTCATGTTTCAATTAATTCATGCTTCCAAAATTATTACCAGTCACTATAAACTTGTGTCGATCCACACGCTCTGGAAGTTTTTTGGATAATATACATATCCCATTTACAGATCCAGTAACGGCTCCTGAATTGGAAAAAGACTTCACGGTGGAAGAGAACATTAGCAATTAGATCTATGCAGAGTGGCAAAGTGGGCTTCGATTGGGTCCACCTCTCTAATATCGTTATTGTGTTCTAAAATACCATCTATCCAACCAATCTCTAGTTTGACTTCTAATCTAGATTCAGATTACATTGAGTTAAAATACATTCAGTTAAAATCTGGAATCAGATTTGACTTGTTTTACCTTGAAGATGCATGCACAGGCTGCACTAATTGCTAAAAATTACATGTTTGTTCCATCAATGATGGATGATACTTTTGAGGAAAGGGTCTCATTGTCAGAACTTTATATTTATGGAAATTTTGCATCCTTCCAACAGCTGGTATAGAAATCCGACATTCCCAAATCAAATTTTTATGGGTGCTTGCAGCTTCGGAACTTTGCAGCATTGAATTAGCAACTTCCACTTACAATTAGATTTAATATTTGAATGTAAAATCAGTCCAAAAACAGGCTATAAGCAAGATTTCTGAATTACTCAGTATGTATAATTCAACATCTTTAGATTTACTCAGGAATAATTGGAAGACAGATTTAGATGAACCAATTTCAGAGGAAATCCGTGAAAAAATAATACAGGGAATTCTCTCATCCATTTTGCCTTAGGCATGCTGTAATACAATTTAAGATTGTACATTATTTACATTCATCAAAGGTCAAACTTTCTAAAATTAAAGCTGATGTAGATTCCACATGGGATAGATGCAGGCAGGCTCCTGCATCTCTGCTGCATATGTTTTGGACCTGTCTAAGACTGTACATGTTCTGGAACAATATTTTTGAGATATTTGGACTATTTGGAGACATAGTAGAGCCATCTCCTTTTATTGCATTGTTCCGTATGGCCCTGGAAACAATTCGTTTTAGCAAAACTAAAACTGTTCTCTTTTGGCTAGAAGACTGATACTGACCAAATGGAAAGACCCCACACCACCAACATTTAGCCACTGGATAAGGGAAGTGATCTTAAGCTGGAGAAAATTAGATCTACAGTTGGATGCTTTACTGGCACATTTTATAATATCTGGCAACCTTTCTTAACTTTTGTTGAGGAAGTTAACACAGACAACATGGTATTGTGAAGAAAGGCTCTGGGAATATTATTTATGCTATTATTCTTTTTTTTTTTTATGGGAATCTGATTGGTATAATATCCTTATATTTATGTCTGGTGTTGGGAGAATGGGGAGTTTGGTTGTGTTTTTTTTTTTTTTTTTGGATTTTTTTTTTTTTTTTTTTATATAGTAGAAAATAAATACCTTGATAAAATAATAATAATAACAATAATAATAAAATCTGTAACACAAGAAGGTGTGTAACAACTGAGTAAATCCCTCACTACCATAATGAAAGTGAAAAGCCTGAAGAGTTTTGAAAAGTGAATTCTAATACATGTGAAAATAACTTTGTTCAACTTTACAAAGGCTTTTCCATCTTTCAAAAGCAATTAGCAGGAAAAATCACTTTACTCAGTATTAAAAGAAATAAGAAGGATGACAGTTGTACTTCATGTTGAAAGGTTACATCATTACACAATCAGCATTAAGCTATTAAATTGACTTGAGTTAAAATGTATACAACAAACCACTTTGTGAAGAAAACTTTTTTTTTTTTTACAATAACATTTCTGGGGTGGCATATATTAGGGAGCATTTGAACATTCAGTTCTTGAAGTTTGTTTTAGAAGCAGAAAAAAATGGGCAAGTGTAAGGATGTGTGCCTCTAATACGAACAGATTGTGATGGCTAGACAACTTCATGTGATCCAACTTTGTGATGGTCAGAGCAACTTCAAATCAGCAGGTCTGGTGGGGTCTTTCCAGTATGAGACAGAGAAATGGGCACTTAACTTATGTGTCAGGAAGGCTGGCCTGTGTACTTCTATGCCACAGAAGTGCTATACTGTAGGTCAAACTGCTGAATAGTTAAATGTTGGCACTGATAGAAAGGTTTCACCACACCCAGTGCATGGCAGCTTGCTGTGCAAGGTACTGTGTAGCTGCAGACAGGTTCCCATGCTGCCCTGTATCCACCACTCAAAGCTCCTACAATGGGCATGTGAACTTCATAAATGGATCACGGTGCAATGAAAGAGAGAGGCCTGATTTGGAATCATGTGAATTGCCCCGTGTGCATGTGTTTGCACCTTACCTTAACACCAGAAACAAGTAAACACAAAGGTATACTCTGCGTATATACACGGTAAATATAAAAATAGATATATACCCGGACTTTAAAGCCTAAGTTAAGCCATGACATTTTTTTACATAAGAAAATTTTAATTTCCACTATTGTAAATCTGAATTTTTAAAGAAATTACAGTCTCAACACAAACCTGGTAATCAACAAGCAGTTCAGGTCCTTTAAAATATCGGGAGGCCACTCTGACATTGTACTCCTGACTTGGGTGATAGAACTCAGCCAGGCCCCAGTCTATCAGACGAAGCTGAGAAACCAAACAAAAATTATTGTATGGTTCTTAAAGAAACTTGGAACAAAGGGTTTAATAATCAATCAATCTTGTTTTACTGGTCACTTTGCACTGTCTGCATGACAATGTATGGACAACATTATTTCAATCCGAATGAAATCATTTTGATTACAGATTCCAACTTAACTGTTTACACGAATGCTGATCCAATGTGTGTTTACATCCAATGTGTGTTTACAAGGACTTAATAAGAATATAATTTTACAACATGCACAAATGGTAATGCTGGTGTTGACGCAATAAATATGTAAATATTAACAGACTAATCAGAATTTAGTCTCATCTATGATTAGTTAGAGCGTCATATTAATGCATGTGAAATGGGAAGCCAGTCAGTGCCCCTTCCTCCACCAAAGACTAGGAGTCAGGTGATGAAATTTCAGGCAAAGACTTGTGAAAGAGAGCTGTTCTAACGATAGCACTGATGGGTTACTGATGGAACCCACCCAAGTTTCACATGAAACTTGTCAAGTCACCAAATGTACCCTCAACTGGGACAAATGCACAGAAAGAACGTACATTTTTATATTATTCCGACATGAGAGAAATTATTGTCTTAAGTGTTTACATGGCTAATATTTACATACTGGATGGATTATTAAAAAAATGTATGAAAATTGTTTTAAACAGCGCCAACTGAGGTGCATTTTTTTTTTATCCGTTATTATCCTGAATATAAGTGGAATATTATGGTCCATGTATACATAGCTCTTTATATTGGCATTTTATTAGACAGGAATGAGGATCAATACCTTTCTGTGCTCATGATCAATCATAACATTGTGAGGCTTGACGTCTCTGTGCATGATTCCCATACTGTGGCAGTAGTCCAAGGCCTAAGAAGAGATAATTTTTCCAGATGTTCAATGAATAAGATACTAGTAATGAAGAAATATATACAGAGAAGAAAACGATAAAGACTGTTCAAGATCAGTCTTATTGTGTAAGACTCAAACTCATGAACCAGATGTTAACTCCAGCTCTAGACCAACCTAACTTGGACCATACACACACCACTGAAACCAAGTACTCAAATAACAAAAGTGGTGTGTGTTTGTTTAAATATGAATCAAAACCATTGTATGCAAAAACAAATAAGGCGCTGAGTTACTTATTAGAACATCACAGGTTGAAGCCCCAGCACCACCAGTAGGGCCAGCCACTGTTGGACCCAGTATTATAGCTGACCCTGCACCTTGACAAAAGCTTTTAAAGTTTCCCAACAACCTGGGATGTTAAAAGAAATGAATTGTACTGATGTTCTCTTGACAAATAAAGGCTTCTTCTTCTATAGTCTCGCACTCCAACCATGGTAGGCAAAACTGCCCTCAAAAATAGGCTCACTCAAATAGTTTGCTATGATGAATCCTAAAATCATTTTAACTACAATACAGAACATATTACTTCATTAGCAATGGATTGAACCAATAAATGTATTAGGTCAGTCTGGCAAGTAAGAGCATCAAGAGCACAAATCAATACTCAGTGACCTGTTTTAGTTACCAAAATCCTAATCCTATAAAAGGTTATACAGAAAACCTTCCCCACATACACACACACAGTATTGTTCAAAATAATAGCAGTACAATGTGACTAAACAGAATAATCCAGGTTTTGAGTATATTTTTTATTGCTACATTGCAAATAAGTTACCAGTAGGTGCAGTAGATTCTCAGAAAACAAACAAGACCCAGCATTCGTGATATGCACACTCTTAAGGCTGTGCCGTTGGGCAATTAGTTGAAAGTGGTGCGTTAAAAAAAAAATAGCAGTGTGGCATTCAATCAGTGAGGTCATCAATTTTGTGAAAAAACAGGTGTGAATCAGGTGGCCCC
>JAQQZT010000023.1:16210929-16223663 GCA_030068275.1 Clarias platycephalus
GTGTTTCTGTGTAGAGCAGAGAGAAAGAGTGTGTGTGTGTGTGTGTCTGTGAAGGCGAAAGTAGGAGGGGTCTGTGTATGTGTGGCATGGTGTCCAATGACGGACATGCACACAGATTTTTTACTCGTAATCCGAGGTTTCACTGTAGTTCTGGTGTCTACAGACCTTGTTTTTAATGATCTAACTTCATCAGGCGATTAAAGGATCTCCATTCATGATTTTTTTCTGACCAAATTTCTTCAATGAGGGTGATGGTTCAGCACAATCCTTCCACATATTAATAATGTGTTGCACAGTTCTGAACTAAATTCCTTGTTGTTGTTTTTTCCTTGATGCAGAACATTAATAATATCACACAGAACACGCAGAAGATGAAGTGATTCTGACTGTAGAATTAGTGTTGTGTTACATCTTAGGGACCAGTTATAGTCTATTTCAAAAGTTAGTACCCCCTATTTTAATTCTGTCTTTGTGTGTAAACATAATAAAAATCATCTGACTTTAGCAGGTCTCAGTATTTGGCAAAGACAACCTCAGACAAACAACAACCTACAGTATACTGTACCTTTTTTCACTGTGCCATTATTTATGCAACAACAGTGATAACAGCCATTTGGGCAATACTAAGTACCCCTTTACAGGATATAAAAGGGTAAGTTCCATCCAGGTGCTGCTATTAATCAGCTTTTGATTAATTGTTTATCAGCAGGTGTGTAGATTGCTGTAAAAGCACAAGTAGGTTAGATTTGCCTAATACTAGGACCTGCTACAATCAGATGTTTTTTTTTTTTTTTTTTACACAAAAAACACAGAATTAAAAGTGGGATACTTTTGAGCATGACTGTGTACCCAAGGCTTGATTTCACAGAAAACAAGTTTTAGGTCTGTTCCCCATTTTAGATAAACACAAAAGTCACAAAACCAGATCAGCTATCCCATTCCCAGATGCTTCATGGACCCCAGCACAGCTCAGGCAGCTCAGGAAACCCTGCCACAAAGGCAAGCACTTAATCCCACACCAAAAAACAGAAACACTTTTTTCCCAGTCTTTGTGCAGTTTCCTTGAAGAACACTAAGGTAACAAAAACTAATAAAAACAACAACATGTGATATCATCAACAGTATCAAAGACCCAAGAGGTGATGTGTGTTTGCAGGGGGAGTGGAAAAATGTACTGGCAAAGCTACTGAGAGACTGGGACTGGGTGTATGGCAACCACAGAACAGCTAGGCTAGCCCAGTTACAAGACCTGTTTGGAAACACAAACAATGGTAGCACAGCACTGGCTCTTAACCCTGTTTTAATGAATGCAACTCAAGTCATTCCCATGTAACACCTCTGTCTTGCAAGCTCTGCCTCCTGTAGCTTGGGGAGGGTTAGGGGTATAAAAGCTCCATGGCATTCTCCAGCAAGGATTCAGATTTACGGGAGGGCACAGAGAAGCTTTCTGTCCTTCTTTTGCACAATGCTCTACCATTTTACCATGATGCAGACAAGGTAAGGAAGCAATTTGCATTGCTTTGGGATTGACTACATTCAGCACGCCAAGATATCATGTCTTCTTTGTTTCATCTTCCCAAATATTATTATATAGTTAAGAATTCTATGTCAAATAGTATTGTTTAATTTGTTTTTAGCTTATTGTTAATTAATTATCTGTCAACTCTACAGGAGTTTTTAAATTATTAAATTATTATGACAATTATTACTTTACTAAAAACTATTAGGTGTGATTACATTTAGAAGTATTAATGTTGATTATTTGTTACTAACAATTAAATTACTGTGACCGTATTATTAATAGTATTAAATTGTGTGTGGGACTATTTTGTAAGATATTTTTTATCCACAGTATAGAATAAGATTTGAGGTATGTGATAAATATGATGTAAAGTTTGAGACAGAGGCAGGGGCAAGATCTCAACAAACCATAGTGTATCTTATCTTTTTTACTGACTATTTTTGTCATTTATTGTCACTATTTGTCATTTAATTGAATTAAAATGTAATTGTTTCATATATTTCTTCTTTTTTAAGGACACTGGTTGTTTTTCTAATCATTGTTTTTGTTGCCGTCACTCGTTCTGCCCCAATAAATGGTAAGGAAATACGCACAGAGACATTTACCCATCTGACTACACGTATTCTGCCTCAGGGCTAACAAAGTGCTTTGATCACCCATGCTACATCATCCTTCATCAATGCATTATTACATGACCATAGTTTCAGTGAAGCGGCTAACAATGTAACACTGCAGCATTTGAAATGTGCAACAATTCCGCTCTTTCAGGGGGTACTTCGTGCTTCTCTCAAAGAGAATGTAATCAGAGCCCATGCTTCTCTTGAACACACAAAGACTTTTTGTTCACCTGAGCTTGTTGCACTAACTAGCTGTCTATAGGAGTCTGTTCCTTATAGATAATGAAATTAAGATGTCTTTATATCACTTATAATAACCTACCTGGGTTTTCTTCCCCTAGATGGCACAGACAATGATGGTAAAGACAATTCGCTCTTTAAACCTCTTTATAAAATTGTGTAGTTGTGTTTTATGTTTATACAATTAACTCTATAGCTCTTGTTGCAAACTTTATATAAATATTGTCCTGATTTATAAAACAAATGCAATGATTCATTAATTCAGATTTGTATTATTGTTTTTAGAAAAATCCCTGATTCAGCTAGACATGTTGATTGGTAAGTGTTAAACATAATAGTAGCATAAAGAAAATGTTGCTAATGAACTTTTAAACAAAAACACATAAAATAATAATTAAGTGATCCTCAAAACTAAACTCAAGTTAACAACCATTACTATTACTATAACAAGTACTTTCTTTCTCATAATGATGTTTCTTTCTCATAATGATGTACTAAGGCAGTGTACAAGCTTGCAAAAAGTGCTCAATCTAATAAGCGTAAAGTAAGAGACTTTAGTAATCCACACCTTAAACGTCTAACAATAATACTGCTTTTTCTCTTTCTTACAAGTAGGTGTTAATAATGCATTTCATCCGACTCACAGCCCTGTAAATGAAGAATCTGGTAAGTGAGGCAATTCTCTTGAGATTTACACATGAATTTTCAGTCCTGTTTCTTGAATTATATTAAAAAGGTCTTGTTCACTGTTACAATGTTGGACTCAATTTAGTTACATTTAATATTTCACATTTCTAATTGGATGGAGCTGGTGATATTTATGAAGATTTATTTCTGATATTTTTGATTCAGCATACCCTCTCTTAGCAGGAACTACAGATGGAAAGGACTCTGCAGAAAAAACAGAAGGTACTATTGATCAGATATAACCCAAGTGTAAAGAAATTTGAGGAACAGATGCAGACAGGTTTTTTTTTTTTCCTTTAAAAAAAGAAGAAAAAAAACATTGGCTGTAACTATTTCATTTTCAGGAGCAGCAAGTGACACAGCAGATACAACAGAAAAGCCAGGTGAGATACCTGAGAGACACAAATAAACAGAGAGATGAGATATGAGAGAAGCAAATAAACAATGCACGCTCAACCAACCAAATCAACAGAAAGCAGCTTAAATTAGAATAAAGGTATCTGCTAGTGTGTGCGCTATGTATGCAATTCACTTTCATTTTTAACAATAATATTTATGCTGCAGAGGTTTGGGAAAATTTGCCCATAACATTCAAAGTACTCAAAGTACAAGTGGTGCATGATAATAAGATGTGTGACATGCCCAGTCCTGTTTAATGAGTTACTGGGAGGATTGAGTGGATTATTGTAATCTGATTATGATTGCAAATCACATGATTAAAGACCTAATCAATAATATACAAACAAGTAAGCACAAATGTAAATGTTGCGTAATTCATTTGACCTTTTGATTCTGTGTGGAAATAACCTGAAAAGTCAGAACCAAAGAATTTTACATTTAAGCACATACTGTATCTCTTCAGCAAGCTGTCATGCAATGTGTCACACTGTAGGTTTAGCACCTTTCCTAATTGCAGCCAGCTCTATTTTGCTGCTTTTAAAATATTTAACAAAGAATTGTTAATTGGACTCTCAAAAATACATGACCTAATAAATCTTCCCCACTGCAGGGAAAATATAATTGTATTTATTCCTTTTTTTTTTTTTAACTGTATTTACAGTTTTTCTGTTTCATATTTTGGAAAAAGTTTAAAGACAACTACAATATTTCATCAGATACTAACAATGGGGTTTCATTGATATTAAATGGTTTTGTGAATAAAATGTATTGTCTAGCACAAGCTATTATTTCAGTGAAATGCTTTAGGAAACCCCATGCTGTACTTTTCAGGTGACACAAGTCAAGATGAAACCACCAGTGGTCCAGATTCAACAGGTTAGAAAGAAAAGAACATGGACAATCTGATCATTTTGATTCATACATATTTTCTCACATATTTCATACTGATCTCCCACATTTTCTTTTGATTGTATAAAGCTGCTTTGCGACAGTGACCATTGTTAAAAGCGCTATACAAATGAGTTGAAATAAAGCAGCATTTGGAAAAGCATCCATTAATTTAGAACTAGTCATATTCTGTATATATTTAGCACTTATTTCAGCATAAAATAATGAAGAACATGAAAAAATAGATGTAGTAAAGACCTGTTATTTTCCTTTAGACTCCTCTGAATCTGCATTAGTGAAGAAGGACTCGGACATGCCAGGTGAGCCCAGGACTCATAGGATTTATAAATTATAGACAAAAGCAGAAATATTTGCTAATTATCTGTTTGTTTCCTTTGATTGTTAGACCCATTTGAGGAGAGTAATAAAGATCTTTCAGGTTAGTCTAAAGCTATAAAACTGTGTCACAGCAAATATCCAAGAAAAGAGAATAATGATTTCATGGAATTCATTTAATTTCCTCAACCACAGATGACACGGTTGAACGAGCATCAACAGAAAAGAAACTAGGTGAGAGAGAGACAGAGAGAGAGAGAAACAAGTTATATTTCTTTATGGATTTATCATTTATTTATCATTTTTACAGATGAAACAGAGGAAGTAACAGACAAGCAAACAGATCCTGAGTGTAAGAATATACATAACAAGTAACATTCAATATTAAAAGGATTAAATCATAAAATAAATACAAATTTGCCCATTTATGCATTTTACTGTTCCAGATACTGACTCAACACTCACATCATCAAAAGAAATGGATTCTTCAGGTAAGACACCAGGAGAGAGCCAAAGTTTTTGAGTCAAATAACTACAGGGGTCTACATAAAAAACATAAAAAAATTTAAACATAAAAAAAAAAACATATTACACAGGACATTCAAGTTATTTATATTAAAAGTAAAAGAAAGATTTTGGAAAACATAATATTCTTTATAATGTGAAACAGCGATTACTTTGTAGCTTTAATTGTTATTTTTAACATTTTATTTTACTATTATAATGTGGATTAATATGCTAAATAACAATTTTGTACCCTTTTCTGTAAAAACCTTTTTGAGACCATAAGCTTTTTGAGTGCCATAAACTCCTGGAACAATTATACCTGTGAATAATTTTAAGGAGATCATGATTATAATAACTATGAGAGCATTTGCATACATGCACTATTTAAACATTTAAATATTCAGATTTGACACACCCTAATTCCGTGTACAATTTTAGACAAGACCTCTTCTAGCAAGGAAATGGAGTCACGTGATGAACCCGACAAGGACTCTCAAGGTATTCTTACACATATAATGTAATTTCAAAGTAACAGTTAATGAAGGTATGATTAATCACACAAATTATATTTTAATCCATATTTTATTATTTTCTTCGATAAGCATGTTAACAACTATGAATTCTTACAAGCATAATTATTGCAACCATCCACTCACCTGGTACACCTTTACTAACCTGACCCTAAAAGCAATCTTTGAACAATAATTGCTGAAAATTTTTTTTAACATGAGCCTGTAAATCTGAATAATCTATTCACCTTTTGAAGTGACCTATCTGAAGGGCTTTAAGCAGATTTGAGGTTGTTACTCAACTCAACAACAATGCGTTCAGATTTTGCAAAAGAGTAGTTTACTGTGGTATCTGTTGTATCATAGCAATGACACATTACAAGAAGTATTAAAGTCTCAATTAAAATAACTGAGCTTTGACTAGGCCATAAACTTTCATTACAATGAGATTAGTTTTGTGCTTTTCAAAAGGATATTGTGTTGTTTGATCATTTGTTTGATCATTTGATCACAGGAGTCAATGTCCCACTGTAAGTCTCATTACAGCTCTGTGGTTAAGGCATTGGACTATGGGTCGGAAGATCCCAGGTTCAAACCCCACAACCACCTAGTTGCCACTGTTGGGCCCTTGAGCAAGGCCCTTAACCCTCAGATGTGTAATGAGATTTTAAAAAAATGTAAGTCGCTCTGGATAAGAGCGTCTGCCAAATGCCTAAATGTAAATTAATGAATAAATCAAATGGCAGGTTTATTTGGTTTTATATTTGATCTCTTATAACACAAATTGCTTCTGCAAACTTGTTTAAAGGAGAATAAATTCATCTTCTTAAAGACTAATTTTGAGAATAAAGAAAATACTGTGGTTATGATCTTATTTTCATTATTTTTGATACCACATGGCACGGAATAACATTTACACAAATAAACCTAAACCTTTGTCTATCTCTTAGTTCCCTAATGGAACTATAAATGCATGCATTATTTATACACCAGGAGTCACACCAGGAGGATAAACTCATCAGCTTGACAGATAAAAGGCTCAAAGAGAGTCATAGGATTAACTGTAAAGCATAAACATGGAATGTGCTACAAGTGCTAAAAAAAAGTGCTCAGTAATAAGGTGTAATAAAAATTAGATTAAAAAAAGAGATTTTTTTACGAAATAAAATAACACATACTAATATCTTGCTTATGTTTTCTCGTTCTTAAATATGTTAATTTAGGATGTTAAATGTTAAAAATGATAAAATATATTATATAATATAATGCAATGTGAAAATACTTCCAAAACAAATGACCAGTAAAATACAGCATGTTAACACCAAACATGATTTGATTACTTAAATTTTTAACTACTGTCAAATCATTAAGTGATTATTAACAGTCTGAAATATGAAAATGTGTTAACTCGGTTTTTACATAATGTTTGTTTTTCTATATTTCCAGAAACAGAAAAAGACAAGGCAGCTGCCAGTACTGATACCAACAAGGACAGTAAAGAACAAGATGTGGAGAAAAACTCAGAGATGGAGGACAAGGACAACACTTCCAACAAAGCTGTAGACATGGATGAAGATGTTGATGAGACTAGAGACACAGAAGACACTGAAGAAAAAGACTCAGTAGAAAGAAGCGACAAGACCAGCAAGCATGATGATACAGACAAGGATACTGACCATGACAAAACAAGTTCTTCAGACCTGACAGAGAGCAGTGACAGCACTGAGAAGACTGACAAAGACAACAATAGAGACAGCAACAAAGAGAATGATGAAAATAGAGACAATGATGGAGATAGGGATAAAGATGCAGATATTGAGAGCGATGGGGAGGACAGAGATAAGGAGGCGGATAAAGACAATGATAGGGATAGTGATAAGGATGAGGACAAAGACAGTGATAGGGATACTGATAAAGATGAGGACAAAGACAATGATAGGGTTAGTGATAAAGATGAGGACAAAGACAATGATAGGGATAGTGATAAAGATGAGGACAAAGACAATGATGGGGATAGTAATAAAGATGAGGACAAAGACAATGATAGGGATAGTAATAAAGATGAGGACAAAGACAATGATAGGGATAGTAATAAAGATGAGGACAAAGACAATGATAGATCTGGTAAGAAAAATGAAAGAGACGGTGATGGAGACAACAATGGCGACCGTGACACAGACAATGATGTTGATAGCAAAGACATAAAAGATGGGGAGGATAGCTCAGACAGTGACAAGGACACCACGGATGACAAAAGCAGTGAGAAGGAAATGACTGCTGAGGGGGAAAAAAACACTGACCAAGAGTCAAAGGACAGGTCTGAAGAATCTCTGCCAAGCTCTTTCATCATGGACTCCTCAAGTAAAGAGGATAGTCAGGACAGAGAGACAAGCAGCACTGAGTCCACTGATAAAGACAGCTCTGACAGCATGGACCATGCTGACAAGGACAGTGCAGAGACAGATGGAGGAGGTGCATTTTTTAAATCTTACTGACACTACTTTGCACACTGACGCTATTCACAGAAACACAGAAAATTTGCAGTAATATTTTTCTCTACAGTTTCAGATGTCAGTGCTAATAGTTCAGAAATAGAGACTGCTGGTAAGTTACATATTCAAGGCCAGTGTTTCTACTGTGGATTCTAACTCAATGTCTTAATGACTGGTGTTCTGTATTCATGCGCGGTCTAGATGCAACATCACTTGAAACCGCTGAAGATTCTCAGGGGGACTCCAGTGGTAAGAGACACGCGCATTAACATAATAGCAAAACATTTTTCACTAAGGCTGAATAAGTTTATTTTAAAATTACCACTTACAACTTCCTAGATGACTCAAGGGATGCAACAGAGTCAAAATCACAAGGTAATTATATTACATTTAAGCTCTTCAACATGCTGGAAGCTTTCCATTCCTTTGGATCGCATTGTATAGTTTAGGTGTTAAAATGTTACTCTTTTTGGCATTACAGAGGACAACACTGACGAAGACATGGATGTAGACACAACTGGTATGTAAAATTGCTGTTTATGGGAACTTACAGTAAACTCTCATATTGATTTTACAGGATTCTTTAGCAAAACATATTAGACACAACCTATAGATCAAAATGTAAATTTGTCTTTACTGTTGGAGGGACAAAATATTCTTAACGATTGCGAGGTTTGGTTTCTGCTAGCTTTCAGCAGATGATCAGTTTCATAATATTATTTGACAAATCATTTTTAGATGAAGATATTGATACAGGTATGGATGAAGATGACACAGTCCAGAATGATGAGGGTAAGCCATAAGACCTCAATTAGCATTAAAAAAGTGTTACAAATATATCAAATAGAAATACATACATATACATACATACATACATACATACATGCATACATACATACATACATGCATACATACATACATACATACATACATGCATGCATACATACATACATACATACATACATACATACATACATATATGCATACATACATACATACATACATACATACATACATACATACATACATACATACATACATACTAGTGATGCGCGGGTCGGGTATTTTTCCAACCCGCGCGTCCCGCTTTTATGAAATTATTTGGCCCGCCCCAGCCCGCCCCGCACCACTGTATCTATTTTTACAATCCGCCCCGCCCCGCACCCGCGACCATTAAATTATGTAAATTCCCAACCTCAATTTCTCCCGCACCTCGTCTTCCATCTTCACTTTTATTTCTTTGTTTTTGTTGTGACTGGCAGCGGAATTGCACGCAACATACATGGATTTTTGATTTAATTTTGTTTTTAATGACCCGCCCCAACCCGCCCCGCAAATAAAGTGACAATATCTTTACCCTCCCCAACCCGACCCGCGGGTAACCCGCGGGGTCCGCGGGTTACCAGACGACCCGCGCATCACTAATACATACATACATGTATACTTTGTAACTTGTTTCTATATCTTGTAGAGATGAGGTTTAAAATAAGTGTGAATGAACTAAAACCTGTTGAGTTAAACAGCACTAACACTTTCTCTTCACAGCAAACCCATCTGACATACCCGACCAGCCAGATCATCTAGATGACACACCACAAGGTATCATCAGATAAGTGTAGTGTTGCGATCTGAATGAATAGCAGAAATAACAGAATGTTCCAATCGGGACACAGCTTTTAAAACAGAGAAAAATAGCACAGAATTAATTTTTGCTCTGTCTCACATTCATAGTTGGATGATGTATGAGGGGACAAAAAATGTTGGACAATTGAACAAAAACCTAAAATGTACAGCATATGTTTTTTATTCTATTCTATTCTGTTCTTTTCTATTTTGTAGGGTCTGTTGTTGCTAGCAATAATGCTTCTCTAAGCTCCTAGCGCCCAGAATATCACTGAATGAATCAGTTCTACAGGTAACAGATTGAAACATTTGAAGTTTTCTCACTATTACGGAACAACGATCACTGACCAGGATAATTATTGTGTGTGTTTTTCCTATACAGGGTCAGAATGGTGAAGTGCTAAAAGAAAAGTAACTGAAGGCATTGTGCTAATCATCCATTTTGATTCCCTATTAACATGATATTTTACAACATTCTGTCCCCACTGATGAAGTGTCCTTGGAGGAAAATAAATTATTCTGTGTATGGTCTGTTCCTTATAATTCTGACGGTCTTCATTTTTTAACAACAACAAAAAAAAAAATAATAATAATAATTTGCCATTTTTCTTTAATTTGTGAAGAAACTTAGAGATTTTTTTCAAACATAGGAAGTTTAAACCTTTAGTAATTAGTCAAAAATGTGTTTGTATTTTTGTTATTTACTGTTGAAAAACAAAATCAGTGATCAGTGACTTTTCCCACAATGAGGTCTGTGGCCCTGGCTTTAAAATACAGTATGTCCACCTGACTGTTCAAGCTTCTAGACAGACAATGTTCTCCTTAACCTCAGCCAAACATTGTCCAGCTGAAATATGCAATGCAATTTCCTATTAAAAAATATTAAACTATTTCACCAAAAAAAAAAAAAACATGTCCAGAAAATTCTACTTAACTGTACATTAAGTCCACATCTCTGAAAATATATTAAGTAATGGTGTAGTGATATAACAAAAAAGATTGTTTGATAATTAATGAGAGTTGTATAGAGTAATTCATGTCACTTAAATACACACAGAGACCAATTCTAATAAAGACTGAATTGTCACACAAAGCTGAGATCATGTATTTTCTATGGAAATACCTACACAAAAACATGCCCAGAGACACATGCGCACATCAATGTATAGGCACATATACTGATACATACTGATGCATGCTCAGGACACATCAAAGCAAATAGACACATGCACATGGAGGCATGCACACAGATGCAACAACTGAGACACATGCACACAAAGACATACAGAAACAGGTACAGATATACAAGCAAAGAGACACATGCACATGTACAAAGACAAATGCACTCAGAGACATGCACAGAGACACAAACACAGAGTCGCATGTGCATAGAGTAACATGCACAAAGACAGGGCACACACATGCGAATAGATACAGACACAAGGACACGCGCTCAGGAACACAGGTGCATAGACACAGGCACAGAGACACATGTATGTATAGACACATGCACAGATATACATGCACAGAAACTTGTGCAGAGAAACATTTGAGCACAGAGACACATGTACACACAGATAGAGAGGCAGATGCACACAGAGACTTGCACAGATACATGCAAACAGAGACACGTGCCCACACAATTGCGTGAAGAAACTCATGCACAGAAATGTACAAAGTCACACTTACAGTGTCAGAGACACATTTGCACATAGAGAAACCTGCGCATATCAAGACACATCTGAAGACACATGTACACAGAGACATTTCCTCACAGACACAGATACACACAGAGAAATATGCACACAGACATACAGTATGCAGAGGGATTGATGCACAGACACATATTCACAGAAAATAACTGTGCACATTGCTCAAGATACATACACAATGCATCCTTGCATGGGTTTCTTCACAAAGTTGTGTGTGGGCATGTGTCTCTGTTTGCATGTCTCCATGCGTGTGTCTGTGTACATGTGTCAGTGTGTGCATGTGGCTTTGTACACAAAAACACATGTACAGTACACAGACACTTGCACCAGAATCATGCCATGCTGGGCCTGAATCATGCCCTGTTCTGACCCAGCAATGCCACCTGTCCCAGTCAGGCCCTACACTAAGCCAGCCAAGCCCAGCTGCACCATTTGCAACAAACACTCTTCTGCCTCCACTGACTAGGTTTAAGGATGTTGTGCTCACTCTGCCACCAGACTTAGAGAATATTGTGCTTGCAGTGTCATCGGTGTCATACTTGCTTCGCAGCCTAGCTTTGAGAATGCTGTGGTTCCCACCTGTCACTGAAGATGTCTTTGCTTGCTTTGTACATTAGCTCCAAGAATGCATTGGTGGCACCCCTAACAACTTTAAGCGTGCTCTCTTCACACACTAGTGCTGGCACCCCAGGCTTTAAGAGTTCTGTGCCCCTGTGAAGCGGCCTCTTTATCCCCAAGGCGTGCTTAGGTTCCATTCCAGTTTTTCTAACCCAAAGCCCAGAAAGTAGTCTTTCTGTCTCATGGGTCTTCAAAAGATTTGTCAAATACTCCAGTTTTCTGGAATTGCCCTTCTTACTTACTTATGCCCCATAAAATAGATTGCATTGTTCAGGAAATATAATATCCTGTTTTTACACAGCAGATTTTATACAACTATGTTTATATTTCTATAATGCACAGCTATTACACAAGATTAAGAAATGGCAATGGCAATACATGCAACTTTGGTCCACTGCAATGTTCTTGCAGGCTACTGACTGCTACTGTACTTGTGATGGAAATTCATAATGATCTTTTTCTTTAGTAGCCAATACAACAGCCACTGACTTGTTAACTGGTTAGTTGCACTGTAACAAATTGATGTAAATTTACAGGACTTTTTTTACAGTTTCCGACTGTTTTTTCAAAATACTGCACATTAC